>VXBX01001048.1:173772-204104 GCA_013400415.1 Scytalopus superciliaris
AAAAACCCCAAACAAATCAGACTATAAGAAAAAGTAGAATTTCTCAACATTTATACCCTTATGAACCATACATAGCCAAACTTAAGTATATAATTTTAACTCTTGAGTTCTTGACAAGTATGGCTGGACTTTTCTGTATATGAAGCAATGTATTCATACTTAAGATGGTAATCTTTCCCTATCTCAAACAGTAAGTGAATAATAATCCCAGAAATGAAAATGAAATATTAGATAACAATTACCTGGTATAGCTAATATTCAAAAAATGACTCTGTCTAAGAATGAAAAAAAGTATCTCTAAATCAGGATTCTTTTAAATTGCCTTATAAAAATTGTATTGTACTATGAAGTAAAAGATCTATTCAGCAAAGATATGAAAGTTGGTCAGCTACTGTAAGCTACAGCCAATACAAGTTGCAAGAGAACGAGCATATTATTCAGGAATTAGGAAGAGAAATGAGAATCACTAGACTGCCACCCTTTAGGTCTGTTTTGGCTAAAGGAAAGTATTTTTATGCATTTTTAGCTGTTTCTGTGAAATGCATTTGAGGGTAGCAAGGACTTCCCTATTGGGCAGATATTTGAGTAAGAAGAAATCAAAAGCCAAAAACTGGAAATGCATTTACGTAAAATTTCCTCCAACTACAAAACTTCAACACAGTTAAGCACCTCTGACATAAAGTGGTTTGGAAAGCATGAAGCCACATTCTGTATGTTTCCAGGGCTTTCAACACAACAACTTTAAAAAACAAACAATAAAAAGTAGCCCCTGAAAAGAGAAAGATGATACAGTCTCTGGTAAATAATTGTGATGAAATTATTGAACACTTAATGGAATTCCTTTCTCAAATTTATTAATACTGTGGGGGTTTTTTTGATCCCTCCTCTTCATAAATTCATTGTTTTGTTAACATTAAGTCAAGTTTTACACAGAACTGTGTGAGTAGCATCAACAGATGAAACGGATTTAAATCCAACATGACAAGCATTTAGATAGAACTTAAATCTAATCATGTAGAAACCTGTCACTATTAAAGTGCCTGACCATGTAGCTGGTCTTTGCACACCTCACACATATTACCATGACAGGGCAGTCACTCTCTTGTAGTCCACATGGGAGACAGCAAGAAGCAGGATGTAGGAAGCCACTGGGAAACTGCCAGATCTGTACCATTATAGCAGCAATTTTCCTCTCAATCAGCATAAGGATTTTAATGTGTTACAGATTTGCCTGGAAAAGAGAAGATGGCATGAGTAGGTCTTTCAAGTGAGAGACAAAGTGGGATGGTCAAAGAAGGGTGCTGGTGATGTGAAAATGAAAGTAGGGGGAATCATTTCCTTGACCTGTGAAATGACAGAAATAACTGCCTTTTAGTGTTGTCTAGTTAAAAGCAAAGGAACTGAACTGTGAATGGCTTAATTTCTGCCATCTTATCCATCCACATGGTCCTACAACTGTACTATTTGTTTTCAGAGCTACAAAAAATATGTGAAACATAAGAGTTGAGACATTAGATATCTTAAATCAACTGCTGCAAAAGATTTTTGGGGATTTAGTATACTGTTTTATTCCATGTCAGAAACATCATTAATGACTAGTTCAATTTTCAAAAGGAAAGAAATTTGTCATATAAGCCTTTATCATTTAACAAGTCCCATATCTCTACAAGTGTTACTGTTTATTTATATCTTTATGAAATATAATTAAACAATATATTTGAACAGAAATGTGAAATATTATTTGGTCGTATTTTTGTTAGGATTTCTCAAGTAATTAAATTGATTTCTCCTCAGATTCGCCATAATTAAGGTGTTTTGTCTGTATTTCTTGCCAATATCCTATGAAAAAAAATTGAGCATCTGGTGAAATATATCTGTGTCTTCTGGACAATAAACACTAGATATAAGCTGGATGGGTGAATAATGTATCTACTATTCTGAAAATCAACCTCAAGAACAAATTTCCTAAGAAACTAGATGAATCAAAGACCTCCATTGTATGAAGTGGTTGACATATAATTTTTAGTATTTATGAATGTTAGAGTTTCTATAAAATATAATTTCTTCCCTCTTTTCTGTTTGAAGATTTTTGTTTAAGTGATGACAAATCACTGCTCTATTGGTAAAATAAATGCATTGGGTACCCCAAGTCTCTTTATCCTGGTTGAATTTAATATTTCTCTATTATTTTTAATAATTTAACCACAAGACCTGTTCTTTTTGCAGATGTGTTTTTCCCAGTGAGATGGAGTTTTAAGAAATACACACTTCTTCAAGCTAAACAGGGATAACAGCTCTGCAAAAGGGGCATAATTTGCTAATAAATCAAGCTTCTATTCTTTTATACTAAGGTCTCACTTTCTGGAAGTGTTAGTTCTTCTTAGACAGTAGACACTGGAAAAGAACTAGTCCATTTTAAAAAACAGTATTCACTGTTATGTATTCTGAAAGGTTTTATTCATTTTCATTTTAAAAGAGCCTGGGACAGCAGTCCCACTGTATTTCATCTTTGCTGGTGATATTAGTATGTTGGCATCAAAACCATATTCACCATCAGGACTTCAGTCTTATTTTCTTCATTCTTAACTCTTAGTATGACCATGATTAATATGAATGGAAACTAAAAGGACATATACACCCCCCCCAAAAAAAATAAAATTAAGTAACTTGCATTATGTGATTTCATTTAGTATTCTGACTTTGCTTTCTACTCTATTTGTTTTTCCCACCCTTTTAGCATTTAAATAGTTTATCACAACCAGATGGGAGAAATACTTGCTGACAGTTTCAAAAGCAGTTAGTGTTAACTTACCTCCATGTGCAAAAGAAGATTGGTATAAACAAAAGTCACATGCTTCTTCAGTCAAAAACTCTGAAGAAGGCACCTTCGATTTCTGGTCCCAACCCTCCAATAACACCAATGGGTATCACTTTAAGTATACTCAAACAAGATACAACTGAGTAGCAGTAATTTAATCTAAAGAGTCAACATGGGACTTTTTCCTTTAAAATGTTAACACTACCATGTTTGGTGGCTATTACTTTTCATTGACACTACAAATAAAACTATTTAGGTTCTAACAGTTTTCTGAAAATGCTATTGGTCTTCCTTTGGAGTTTTAGTCAGTACCCACAGTTTTGGACCCTGCTGACTTTAGACTTCATTCTCAACTGCATCATACAGCAAAGACTTTAGAACAAAACAAGCAAAACACCTCTGAACTGTATAGTTCATATAAAATGAAATTTTCAGGTAGTCCAAGACTAACTAAACATCTGTGTGAATTAACTGACCTAACTACATGTAACAGCTCCAAAAAATAAAATAAAGGAAGAGACAAAAAAATCTTTGACAGTTTTGAGAATTCTTAGAGCTTCAAGACCTCTTGGACAGTTGGTCTCCAGATTGAAGACTCTTATTTTCAGCAGAACTGCAAGTGTGTTGCTTTGAGCCTTATATATTTAAAATAAGGGGGGCAATAATTCATTTTTCATATACGGAAAAATTAAAACCATGAAGAAAAATGTACTTTATTGATATGAATTTATTTAGCAAAAAATTGAACAGGGTAATTTGATAGGATAATATGATTTGGATCTCCCATGACATATGGTTCTCTTCTGACCTATCATAGTAAACACATTTTGTAATCCTCTAGTAAAATTGCACAGAAAGGGGTAAAATATTTACATGTCTATTGGGTTTGGATTTTGTTTGCTAGAAAAAAAAAGCCAAGTTATTTTAAATTCCTATCACAAATAAGCTTTCCTTTATTGTAGTCACTGTCATGACTTAAATCCAGGAATTTGACAACTATAGTTAGGTTTTATTACTCATGATATGCAAAACTGTACAATATTCCATATATATGACCTCACCAATGTCTATAAAAGTCTTCCTTATATTGGATCGATCACAGAGACCTAGATCTTTCTCTGTCACAACTGACTAAAACCTTTGCAAAAAATATTACTTGCTTTGACCCTAATGTAGGACTTGCCTTTTAAGCTCATGAATTGCATCTGCATTCTGTCTGTCCAGTTTGTAAAACACTGGATTTTTTCTGTATATTAAATCAGTATTTTGCTGACTTCGATGGATTTATAATTTTTTTACTAATTTTATCACATTATTAGCACTCTGACTAGCATTTTTTTTTATGACAAAGCCATTAACAATGCTAGATATAATTATACTCAAGGATCAATTCTGAGATGTCCGAACTGTAACTTTTCTCAGTTTATACTTCTGTTTAACAAATCCCAAAATTTCAGTCCTTGCCTTTCTTAAATTTCTACTGGTCAATAAAGATGAAGCAGCAAATTGCTGTTTAGTCTGAAATATTATATACTATGCCCACCTCTTTTAATTTATTTTTTTTCCTTCAAACATCAAAATGAATGACAGAAGTACATAACTTCTAGCTTAGTGACTTTTGGAGAACCCATCTGTTGGTTCTCATATCTTGGGTCCAGTAATAATTTTTTTACTGGCCTCTACATATGAAATTAAAATTTTCTTTACAAACATAGTTCTCACTCATATACTTAGGTTTCTAATAACTTTCTACATATATAAGGTAACCAATAATTAACTTTTATTGAAAATTGCTCTTTTGAGATTGCTTTCTCTTCAGTGTTCATCCATCTGCCCTGTAACATTCTGTTCAGCCTATATTTAACAAACTTACCCTCTATATTACAACAAGCTATACAAATGTAAACTTCTATCCTCTGTTTCCTTTTACTTTTACAGATCTTATAAAACATGCAGACTTCAACCCTAAAGGAATTGTACCTGTTGTATAATGAAGATATTTCAAGGAATATGCAATTAATCATAATACTATCTATTTTGTAATTTTCCCTTTGTTTCCTCCTCCAGTAAAAAGAAATATCAGCAAAACATGGATTTATTAAAACTGCACCTCATCATCTGATTAGATATCACTGATATGTTTCTTTCCCTGATGTCTGATAAATTAAGGAGTGATGGCTGTAGCAGGCAGACTGTTCTGAGAACTAATACTCAGGAGAATGATCTGGAACTACATTACCAGTTTTGACAGAGAGAAATATAGTCAGTGATATACTCCTGCTTGTTCAGAAGCAAAACTGTACCTCATCTAAATTTTCAAAAGTAGATGTACTGTTTTTCCATTTGCAACTCATTTCCAGTTGTGTGATCAAATACCTTCACAGCACTGAATGGTCTCAATATAGTCCAAGAAACACAGAGAAGTTTCTTTCCCTCAGGGAGCAGCAAATCTACATTAGAACAGCATGTAGACACATTTCCAGACTGCTTGCTATCCAAAACCTGTTTTGGATCTCTCAAGGGTTAACAATATTTTCTCCTCACCTTGAAACCACATGGTCACTGGCGACTGAGAGGCAATGATGGTAAATTTTGGGTGACAGAGGAACATGCTTCCCCAGCATAGACCAGTGCTTCAGATCATTTGGAGAGTGGGAAACACCAATACAATTATAGTCTCATCTTCCTGCTGCTGTTCTACAACTTTGTTTTGCCAGCTACTGACACGTAGTTCCAAAGAAAGATACTTCTCCCAGTTATTCAAAGCGGTTTAATGAGTGATGAAAGTTGCTAATAGAAATAATTGTTATGTATACTGTTCCAAAACTGACAGAAGAAACACCTACGAGTATTATGAACCTATATTCTTTTCCAGAAAATAAAAAGATATATGTTTGACTGTGCACAACTATCATCTTCCTTTCAGTATAATAATGGTTGTGTATCTCTATAATTAAAGATAATTATAGACCACAAAATTTGTACAGCGATTAACCAAAAACAAGATGATGGTCTGTGCTGCCAAGACAAAGACATCCATCACTGAAGTTTCTCCCTCTTGTATTTAGAATTTTCCCCCAATTTCTACTGCCTTCAGCATTACAGCATTTCTGCAACTCCAAAAAAGACCACCAAGATTTTGAAAGTGCCATTTTAAATCTGAGTTCCTCCATTATTTTAATCTTAATAGAACTGTGAAATGAGACTATTTTACAATTATACTCTAACCAGAGAAGCACATTTATCTCTAATACCTAGGATCTGCTTAATTTATGTCCTGAAATAATAAATACTATAATCCTTACAGATACGCTCTTCATTAACACCATTACAGATACTCTCATTATTATCTCTACATGTCTAATCCCTTTCTGAATACCTGATTCTGTAATTTTTATAATTATATAGATTATTCAGGTTAGCTATGCACAACTACAATGGTATTTCCTTCTTGCTGCTATTTCTCCATTCACTAATATGGCACATTTACATCTTCTGATATGAGATTTTGGAAAGACATTTTTAATAAATTCCTTTGAGGAAAAACCAGACATACTATCAATATTTTCCATATAATGAAAAGGACACTTTTAAATTAGCTTTTTATTTAACGAGGAAGAACTTGAAACTCTAAAAAACAATTTTATGTTAAATACCTGTACCTATGTATACTTTACATCTGAAAAGGGAGAAAATATATAGACCAAGGGACCAAAATAATTACAAAGGACAGATTCTATAAAGCAGCAAAAGATGCAAAAACACTTAAATTGTATTGCTATGTTAATTCCTATGTATGTTTGTTGAATGAAATGCAATGCAATTTGTCAATTTTTTGGATAACTCTATCATGAAGTGAGGTTAGAAGATCAATATCATATCTTCTGTTTGTCCTGAGGGTTAAAACCCATGACCTACAATTGGTATTCACGTAATCAAACAATAAACAACATTTCCACTGCATAACATAACCCCAAATATGCAACTGTCTTCATGGATTTTAATTTGAAAACGTGTTTGTTTTTCTTTGGCAGGAAGCATTAGGAATTTCTCATTTTCACTAGAGCTGTTTGGCCTAAATTCAAAGGATTTTTAGGATGCACTATTATAATGAAAGTACTTTATTTATATTTTAATTTCCAGCCCCTCTGTGGAGAGTGTTACTGAACATTTCATTGCCTTTCATTCATTCCATTTTCACTGGAAAAGTACACACTGCCTGTTTTGGGGTTTTTTTTCCCCCTCTAAAACTGGAAAAGAAAAAGGACACTATTTAGTGATTTATCTATTTTGTTTACAGATTTGTTGAACAATTTTTAACTAATGGGTCTGTCAGCATTTTATATTCCTGGTATTTGTGTTTCTTCTCATGTACATGTGACTGACTTTATAGCTCTTATGGCACTGCATACATTGAAATAGCAAGAGCAGAAAGAATTCTGATTTCAGTTCAGGAATTATTTATTAACATCCCATGACTATATTGTTAAAATAAACTTGTTTCTCTTGTATTTCTAATTTTTCACAACAGTGCTTATTTGAAGGGGTTCGAAATACCAGTGAAACGCATTAGCAAACTGCATGTAAAAGAACAAACATTTTTGGTGACATGTTTGCCCAGTTTGAGTACCACAAAAAATTGGTGGATTAAGTTGCTCAAAACATTTTAATGGAGTACCTCTTTCACTTGGTCTGAAGACAGGAGGAGAAAAGTTTATGCTGAAATGAAACAATTTGGTCGTTTTCTTTTTTTCCAAGATGAAGGATGAAAAGGGTCACTCATTTCACATTGCTATCTCTTGAACGTCTCAAAAATAAAAACAAATGTGGCTGCAGTCCAAGAAGCACAACCAGTCATCCAAGAAACTGACAGTATCTTACAGGAATGAAAAATGACTGTCAGCATGAGAGACAGTTCTTAGTTTGCCTGTCATTATTTACTTCTAAGGTCTGACTAGTTTGGGGAGATGTCAAGGGAGCAGCTGTCAGACCGAAGGCAACAGGATTCAGAAAACAACCTAAATTTATATTTAAATCATGATTGATCATAACCTGTACCATGCAATCGGATAAACATAACAAGGAGACAAAGCAAAAAAGAAATAGTTGTGCTCTCTCGGTTAAAAGATGAGCAATTGTATAAATTAATAGTTCAATTTATAGTTGCTCAGACATGTTCCCCTGAAATGAAGTCTCACTGGAAAAAAATGATTTGCTGAATTTCAGGTCTCTTAAAATATATAACAAACAATAAGAAAAACTTTTTTATATTCATAACAGGTTTGCAGAGGGGTCAAAGAGGAGCAAAGATAGGCAATTACTTAAAACGTACATATCAAGTTTCCATTCTTCCCTACAATTTTTTATCTCAAAGTATCGAATAAATAATCAATAATTGTAACATTCATTTTTAAAGCTGAGTGAAGTAAAGAACATGGAAGATGACAAACATCACAAACTCACTAATGAAATCCACTGGTGAGTTGAGAATGTATTATGCTTTTCTAGCTCACAATATAAGAGTCGATTATGCTTTTATTTAGATTGTTTGTGGCTAAGCTATCAGTTAATGATGTATCACTTCCTTCAGTTTGCAGCTGAATTCAGTTTATCAACTTAGTTGATTTCTGCCATCTAAAGCTGAACAAGTGCTCTCCTTTTTTTTTTTCTTTTTTTTTTTTTTCCGCTCAGTTCAGGCCTCTGTTATCTGGGATTTTAAACTGATGGCCAATTCAAATAATGGATAGACCAAGAATTTTGTATCCCTAAAATAAATCTGGCGTATCAGAAATTTGTTATTTGCATATACACAAAATATATATAGGTTTTTTAAAAGAGAAAAACCTTTGAAGCCATGGTATAACTGCTGTTTTGATTTTCAGCACAATAATCTTGAAGGGTTTGTATTTGACAACATTTTGCACCACTGAAGAAATTTAAGTAAAGTAGAATTATGCATGTGCAAACTTCACAATTCCTTTTTTGATTACATTAACAAACATGAACATTTCAAAGATGAAACAAAAAAGAGACTTCTGAAATTAACTGTCAATATTTCATAGCTTTACATAAAAAGCTAAGTTAAGAAATAAAAAAAAAGAAATTATATAAATGTACATCATGATTTACTTGTTCCTGTGTCTTACCACCTACCAGTATTCTAATTGCTACTTTTTGCTGCATCTAGGTCTCCTTTATATAAAGGAGCATACATCCCTTTTTCTTGTTTCATAAGAGTATATGTAGGCTACATTACCAGAATGTCAGACAATTTTTCCCCTTTATAAGTGTTTGATGTAAAGGTGATGTAGCTTTCATGATACACTGTAAAAGTTACTGAGTATGTGCAAAGATAATAGGCTCATTATTCACAAAATTGGTTAAGCAACTGCTGTCACATGTAGTAAGTTGTGCTGGTTTTGGCTAGGGTAGAGTTAATTTTTTTCACAGTGGCTTGTATGGGGCTGTTTTAGATTTCTAGGGCATAAGCATAGCTTGTTATTACCAGAATCATTCTGAGCTTTCAAGGTTTCATTGCAATAAGCCTGTAACAACCAGATTTTGTTCCTTCATGATTTTTTTTTGAAATCACAAGGTATATATAAGTACTGAACAGTTTATCCTGTCAGTAGAAATGCAGTATTGTTCTCACTTAATTTCTACAGCAGGTTTTGGTGTAATTTTGAAGAGTCTCTTACAATTGACCTGCAACAGATTACCACTTGCCTACAAGTACCAAACAAGGAAAATAAATATTTAATATTCAGGCAGTTTATCAACGATACAGCCAATGAACAGCAAATATCAACATTGTTCTAACCATTAAGTACTGTCATCTCTATCAGATTAGTGTTGGTAGCCTAATCAAGGTTAAAGTAATGCATCTGGCAAGTGCATCAGGATAAATCACTTGGAATGTATCATAAATGACAAGTGATCTCAGAAAATCAAGCTGAATGTTCCCAGGGAGTAAAATTTATTAGAACCCGAATCTTAGGTATTAATGCTGATATTATACTTTCAGGCTCCAGTTTGAAAAGCAATCATGCCTACTACTGTAAGCTTTCAGAAACATAAAGCAACAACAGGTAAGAAGTTATTTTAATTTTTTTTGCTTAAAACCTGGATGTGCAAAGCATTGCATATACACACTTTACCAGGAAGAGCTGGAAAGAATCTTTTTGCCCACAATCTGAAAACAACTCAAAAAACAGATAATGCTGAAAATTTTTCTCATTTTTTTTTAATTAATTTTGCTTAGTTTTATAACTAAACATCTCTGATTTGCAAATGGTACCTAGGTTTTACTTTTCTAGTATTCAGACTATGTTTCCCTTATTCTCAATGATCTCTCAGTGAGACATTTACTGAAATTACCCCTTTTCATTTTATTCTTCTTGATCTAAAAAGTAACATCAATGAAGTTTGCTGGAGTGTTTGTATTCACTAAAACAGTTGTTCTGATTTGCTCAGAAGAGACACACAAGGCAGCACAGAAGAAAACTCCTCAAGAGGGACAAATTGAGTTTTATGGATTTTTCTCTACAGTAGCAGACAAGCCTTACATCTGTCCTGTGAAAAAACAGGCTCTTGTTCAATAGCCTCTGCTGCAAAACAAAAGTTCTCTTAAGGGTAGGGCTCTGGAGCCCAGCAAGCCTTACCGGGAAAGAAATGCTACTGTCAACTCTTCCTTTAATTTTTCATTTCAAAAGTAATATTACCCCTCTTGGTAAAAACAAAAGACAAAGAAAAACTGCAAAGTATTTGTTTTACACTATTTCTTCAGAGCCAGATACCATGTCCTACAAAAATTCTTTGTTACTATTTCTTTTCCTGCTGTCTACTTCAAGCTTTCATTTGGAGTTCTATTTTTGTAAGCTTCTGTAAGTTTTATTTCTGTAAGCTTATTTTTCAGAGAAGGTTCCCTGCATATATCCAGGTCCAAAAATTCAAGAGATGGGGCAATTTAATCTATTAGTACATATGATGATCCTAGTATTCCTCTTGCATTTTATGGATGAATTAGTGTACCAGTTTGCCAGTATACTGACAGATACAAATTCTTTCCCTTAAATATATATATTTTTGTTCTACCATCTGTTTCTTTGAATCCTTCTGTACCTGTGACAAAGTTCTCTGGAGTCAAGGCATCTTACATTAACTTTGACTTTCTATATGTACTTCTGCTTTTCTCTCTCTGTCTCTCTGTCTCTCTCTATTTCCCTTTATTTTTCCTCTGGGAAATAATATCCAAGTTACCTTGATGCAGTATATTTAAGCAGGTATGAAGACTTCAGTTAATAAAGGAAGTATTTTCACATGTTAAGGAATATTATACGTGTGACTGATGATGCATCTCTCCTCCTATGCGATATACAAGCAAATGCTTGGGGCAGTTAGTACAGCTGTGCTGCCAGCAGAAGTCAAGACACTGAGGGGATAATAGCCTCAACACAAAATCATGGGTTCAGTCTGAAGTCCTTCCTGGCCTTAAAACACCACCTAATTCTAACAGAATTGTAAGCTGAACAATCATAGAATCTTTTAGTTGCAAAAGTCCAGTCAACAAGCCCAACAAGCTATATTTAAACTCAACAAATGCTGATTGTGATTATGGGGAAGCACACATATAGTCCATCACATGTTCAAAAAGAACATGAATGTTTTTTAAAGTTTTTTTTTATTATTGTTTTATATATGAAGAAATCACTTTCTGTGTTTTAGTCAGTGAAAGAATGCAAAGAACAAAACATAGCAAAAGATCAAGCAAACTGATACTGTTTGACAAATGAATAATTATCATCTAGGATGTATTAAAAAAACCCAGGACTACAGACAAATTGTCAGTAAAGATAAGGAGCTTACATTCTGTAAAGCAAGTCATTAGTTCTTTAAATCTTAAGTATGTTTCAAGGAAGTGTTATTAGGTTTTCTTTTTTCCTAGAGAGAGCAAATATATCACAGATCTCAACAGCAATTACTCTGTTCAAATAGACCAAATATTACAAAGCCTTCCCATTAGTGAAAACACAACACATACAACAAATAAGGAGTAAAGGAAGTGAAGATAAACAGATTTCATTCTGGATATGCTGTGTAATACATCTCCATCATCACTATATCAGCAGAATTCTATCTTTCTCAGTGGCTGAATCCAGTATCACTGGATAGACTTTTTCAATCCATTTTATATGTCTTATGTGCCTTCTGGTACCTATTAGAAAGAGAAACTTTTGCACTTTGTTGGCCATTCAGATACCTGCTTATGAAAATTAAATAGAATTGAAGCAGTTATGTTCAGAATGTAATGTGAGAATTTCTATGAGATGAAGGAAGAGTTAATGACATTGAAGTTGAGTCAGTATGGTACCAAAGTTAGTTTTTATTGTTCCTTAAAGTGATTTTGTTGGACAAGATGACTACCAGCAATGGAGAAGCTCCCTAAGGGACACAGACCTGTGATGGATGTTGCACTTTGCTGTTACACAGACTGTTAATATGCCTAGGGACAGCCTGTGGCTTGGGAGTTCTGTCCTGTTTCAAGATTTTGTAATGTTATATGTTTTTCCTCTGTTTCACTGCGTGTCCCTGCTAGCATTTCCCATCCCACATGGCCTGTAACCCATCCCTGATTGGTCCCTGCCTGCAGCAGGGTACCATTTCCTTATGTGGTATATACCTGCCTCTGTGCTCCCAGTTTTGAAGGCTCTTGCCTTGTATGGCTGGAGCCGATCCAGACCCTTCCCCAAAACCTTCCCAGGGTGCTCCTGGGGTCAGAACCCAGCCCCTTGACACTATTTAAGTTGTGTACCAGTTAGAATAAAGCTCTCTCTCTCTCTCTCTCTCTGCTCTTTGGCTTGCACCTACCTCACTCCCCGGAGTCTCCCTTTCTTTCTACCCCCCCACCTTCCCCTCAGGATGGCATGATTTAGGACCTATGAGGACAGTAACATCAAGAAAATAGAAGGCATAATGCAAGGACTACAAAAATACCACTCTGGCTCACCCTGAATGACATCTTTCTATATCTGTGCTCCTTTATGCTGCTGATTTATAACACGTAAATAAACATTTGCTCTGGCTTGGCAGAAAGGGCACAGAAAGTGCAGGAAGTCAGGGCTTGCTGCTCATATTTCTGATCCCTTTTCCATGTCTCTGGCTGAATGCTTCTATGGAAGGTTCCAAAGTGGCTTCAAATGGTACTAAAACAGTGAAAAGGAAACAAAAAAGGTGTTTTCTTCTATATTTTCTGTTTTTCATTTAGGAAATATAAATTAAGTAGCATTCACCATTTTTACACCAATATTTATACCAATTGTTTTACTAAAGATACTAGCATTAAAAGACATGGACAGTAATTGGAGCATGAAACATGGGCATTTATCCAAGTTAACAGCATTCGAAACAGAAAATCATCTAAGTACTTTCTCATACAGATGCTGAGACTTTGAAGCTTTTGTAAAATCCCATCTTTTGGTAAGCGATATTTTTGTTTTATAGGACTCTCAAACAGAACTATTCCCTTAGGAAAAAATCACAGCATCCTCAAAAGGATTCCAACATCCATTTTTCTGAGGTTACTTAAAATTTCTGAACATTTTTTTTTTCCAAATCAAACCATCAAAACTCACAGAAACATAGTTGGTTCAATGAGACATTTTTAATATATAAAATGGAACTTGGAAAAAAAAAAAAAAACAACAAAAAAACAAGACAGAAGTATAAGAACATCCAATAACTACTACCTAGGATCATACCTGCCTTCAGATGTCTGGCTCCCACAATTCAGATCAGGACAGTAGAAGAGACTACACTGTATCTCTAGAACTGTTATAATTCTGGGTTTGGTCAGCTCCTTCACTTAATGAAGCTCTCTGTGTCCAAAAGGGTGCCCCTGTCAACTGTCCCCTATGATGTAAAGTTGCATTCTGTCCCTTCATTATCATTGTCTCACTCAGAACTCACCAGCTGATTGAAAAAGGCTGCTGCAGACCCATATCAAAAATGCTACTAAGGTTTTCTATTCTGGGCTCAGTCAAGGAGCTTTCCAAGAATTATACCTTTAATGCCTTGAGACACTTTGTGGCAGCTCTCTCATTCTCTTGTCAAGACCATTTTCATTGTGTTTTGGAGAATGAAAGTGATCCATTGTCAGGTTCATGGTGCAACAGCAGGGACAACTAAAGCTACAATGCTGCTCTGATCTCAGATATGTTTAGGGTGACAGTAGCTGTATTCATATTGCCTGATAGAGCACTTTTAGATTACTCTAGTCACAGGTCCCACCATGACTTCAGATCCATTGCAGATACCAATGCAGAGGTTAATGCAATCTAAGCTTATGTAGGTGCCAGCAACAGAATTGGGGTGACTGTTTACAAAAAAAGTCTGTTTAATAAAACAAATTTATAGCACTTAATTCTTTGGTTCTGATCACCTTGTGAAATTTCAGGTAATTCCTATTTTAAGGCACATTTGTCTTTCTCTGTATATTTAAACTATATATTTATGGACATAAATGCAAAAACTTAAGTTAGAGAAATATACACATTATTTATCAATAGTACACCATATTAGCCAACTGTTGGTGATTTACCCTGTATTTTTAATTACATCACCTAGTACAAAAACTTCTTCACCAGAATTTATTTTATCATTACTAATGAAGTTAAGTAGCTGATATTTCTTATAACATGCATTTTTACTAGCTCTTATTTTCCTCTCCTATTCTCATTACAGTGGGAGTCTATGTGGGGAAAGCATATGGCTTCTTCAGGTAGAAATATGTGGTCATGCCCATAACATAATTAAAAGTATTAATTTCTCAAATCACAAGACATATTGCCTTAAAATATAAGATCAAATATACACATATATCTGAAGACAGACCACCAAAACTGCGGATGAATAAAGAGAGAGAGATACTTTTGATTGTGGGCAGTATCTATGCTACAAAAGAATGAAAGATAACTGAGTGGTGAACAGGAGTTAGTGAGTATGCGTATTGTGGTTAGGATATTGGTAAACTAATATTTCTGAACTCTGAATAGATTTGGAATTGAGTTTAGTGAAGAAATTAGCTTAGTTTTATTTTAGCCAAACAGCATTATCCAAGCTTAATTACTCTTTCCCTATGTTTGAAGTATTTCCATTTACAGAACTGACAGTTCTCTAACAAAACTGGCAATGAGTACGAGAACTGCAGTGATACATCTTCTCTTTGACATCGATATTTAGGTTGTGTAGACAGACATAGAGATAAATCACAGCCTGCCATCTTATCTTTGAGGGGAGCAGATCTGCTAGAAAAATAACTGCATAGCAAGTGTCAAATTACACTATCCTATATTTACCTCCATTTTTAAGAGAAAAACATTACAAATAGTTACTATGGTCACAAAATAAATGCATAAGTAGAGTTGGAATTTATTCTCAGGAATAATGCAGTTTGCTAGAGAAGAAAACCACAGCTGAAAACATTGGTATCCATTTTTCACAACATAGATACACTTTTACCATATCAATTCTGTCCCTTTACTGTTGTTGACTAACAACAAATGCAGGAGATACTTCATAAGAGTCAAAAGAGTATCAGGCTTGTCTTTTAATAAAGCAGTTTGGAACACTTATCAAACAGAAGAATTGTAACAGATTGAAACTTCAACAAAGACAAGGACTGGCAGGATGTCAGTAAAAGAGCAGCAACAAAAAAAAGCACCAGCAGCTGTTTTGATATCAATACCTCAAAACTGGGGAATTTCAAACACCACTCTTTCGTAGTGTGGAGAAGCACAACTCTCTTACACATCTTTGGTGTACAAAGTTCAAAGTACTGTAACACTTTCTACCAAAATTTTCTTTCAAAAGAAATTCATTTCATCACATATGTGGTCTTGGCATACATCTCACCTCCAAAACAAACTGCAACCTTTCAGCTAACACACTGTGCACCAACAGCTGCTACCTGTGTTTGGGCCAAGCTGCCAGCTGCACCTCTGCCCCAGCCAGGGCAAATAGCAACTCTGAAAACAAGGGAAGCACAGCAAACTCTCTAGTATGGAAGTCTGAGTCTGCACCACGGAAACTTCTCTCTATTTAACAGAAAAAGAGGCCATAGCAAGTATACACAGTGTACTAGTTTGCTGGGGATGACAGTATCTAAGAAATGTAAATATTTTTAATTAATAGAATTAAAGTTAATGTAATTTAAATACATAAATAGCTGTGCTTAATATACATGTATGTTTATAACAACTAGATTAAATTAAATGTGGTCTTGATCTACTCTAATCAAAGGGTACTTTTTTATTCTTCCACTTTCTGCCATGGGTGTGTAGAAGGGGCTCAGATACCAAATAATATTAGATTTTTGGGGGACATCAATGTTGAAATGTTCTGAATCAAGTTTTTATAAGCCCAGTACATCAACAGACACATCCAGGTCCTCTTGTAATCTGGCCAGCATACGTTTTTTTGTCAGAAAACCACAGATGCACCACTGACTAATTAAACAATCTGAATGGGTTTTTTTATACCCATAGACATAACTAGATTAGATCACAGTGAGCATACAAGAGCAATTAAGTCTTCTGTCCATTAGTTTTGCTGTATTACGTTTAAAAGGATCCAGTTTAAATGGTGGATGAGGAAAAACAACTGGAAAAATTTGCAAATTCCCTTAGCAGGCTGCTGAAAATGATACCTTTTAAGTGACCTGAATAAAGGTCTGAGAAATAGAGTACATTTTCTTTCTAAAAAAAAGCAATACCAGTAAAATGCCTCAAAAAATGTGATATGTTGCCATTGGTAATTGCATGCTCCCAGACCAGATTTTGCTTACAAACTCAGAGCAGAACAATTAGTAGACCAAGAGGCAAACTATCAGGAAGATCACTGGTACCACTCTGCAAGAAAGAGAAAGACTATAGGGAAAATGAAACAGAAAGGCTACTTGTTTGAAGTAACACAGAGATGATGTCACACAGCATTACAGGCACTACATACTAGGTCTGCTTAATTAGTAGTGCCACTCTCTGGGAAAAAATATTGTGTCATAACAGAATGTGACCATTTTTCTCACAGTTTATACCTTGAAGAACAAAAGAAAAAGCATCTCTCAACATTTATTTCCATACTGAACACAATATGGCAAAATAATTAATAACATGGGCAAAACTTGGAAAACTAAGTGCATTGCAAGGTAGAAAGGATTTCTTATACTGACTGACTTAAGTATTATCAATCCATCAAAGTAAATTTGCTTTCCAGAATTTGCTTTCCAGTCTAAATTTAAATATCTCAAGTATGTTACAGAAGTCTGAAATAGTCACTGTAGACTTTCCTTAAAATTAATGGGAAAAAAATCTTGACTTCTGTGAGACAATTCATTATATCTGCCTTAAAACGCATTTGGAGAGAGCTTCTAGAGAAGTCAACTTCAGTCCTCTCATAAAGAAGAATAGTGTATAATTGAATCTTAGACAGTTTCAGATACCTAAATTAATTAAACTGAATGAAAATCCTAATGTAATCCTAAATGCCTTGGTAATTATTAGTCCTGTTGATTATTTCACATCGTAATAGTTACCCCACAATGACTGCCTCAAAGGTCTAGCTGTCAAACTTCTCCTGCATGAATCTCATGTTCTTTTCAGTGAGTCCTGACCAAGCTCAGTCACTGCTATGTAAAAGGAAGTGAAGCTGTTTCTTTAGCACCCTCCTTTGCAATGCATGACGGTAAGACAACTGGAGGGAAACATTTGCAATTTTGGGGAAGGAAAAGTAAATTAAAATTGTTTGATGTAAATCACAATAAATACGTGGGAAAAATCTGGGCTATCTTTACTTGAAATATAAAAGTTTCTATGTAAAATCCCAAAATACATGAATAAATTTATATCAGAAAATAATACAGGGTCAGTGGACAGCAAAGATCATGCAGCTCCATCTGAGCAGTTACAGTGGTGAGACAAAAGCAAGATATTAATAATGCTTGACCAGGTGGAAAAGCTTCTCTTCCTCAGAGAGATTCCTTTAGGAGCATTCTTGAAAAAGAAACTGAGCTCTTATTGAAAAAAATAATGCTTTCACTCTCAATACTCCACAGAGATCATCACTACATAAATTATTGTAATCTCTATAATTTCTTTTGTGCTGCTCATCAAGAATGCTGTCCTGTTTATTTTGGGTGAGAAAAAAAAATAGAAAACAAATTAAAAAAAATCAATTTAAAAAATTAATTTCAGAAACCAAAATTTTCAGTCTCAAAATATGATCCTGTTCTTTTTGACATGTTTATAAGCTTTACAGAATCCACTGAAACCATTGCACTTGGCCCATAATTTATGAACACTTCTAATTAATTTCTGAGTGACATTTTAGTGGCTATAGGTTTTGCTGAATAATTGTTTACAGTCTAGTACCATGGAATCACAGAATGTTTGGGGTTGAAAGGGACTTCCGACAAAACAGTTTACCTGAAGCAGGTTGCACAAGATTGTGTTCAGGTGGGTTTTGAATATCTCCAGAGAAGGAGACTCAACAACTTCTCTGGGCAGCCTGTTCCAGTGCTTAGTCACCTTCAACATGAAGAAATTTTCCCTCATACTCAGATGGTACTTTCTGTATTTCAGTTTGTGCCTGTTGCCAATTATCCTGTTGCAGGGCACCACTAAGAAGAGTCTGGTGCCATGCTCTTCACACCCACCATAAAGATATTTGAATTAATCTGTAAGATCTCCCTTCAGTCTTACCCAGGCTAAACAGACCAAACTCCACCACCCTTTCCTCATAAGAGAGATGCTCCAGTCCCCTCATCATCTTTCAGCCCTCCACCAGAACCTCTCAAGTAGTTCACTGAGTCTTTCATCAAGTCTTTTTTGAACTGGGGAGCCCAGAATGGGACACACTGCTCCAGTATTATATAGGTGCAGCTGATAAAAGCATTAATCCAATCAGACCACACAGAAGCTATGAGCAATAGATGTAGAAAGACACTAAATATAGAGGAGCCATTGCCGCTGAATCAAACTTGTGCTCATTTGTGAAATAAGAATAGTGCTGAAGTTTCCAGACTATAAAGTAATGGATCTCTGACTATAATTTAACAAAATAAACTAATACAAAAGCAATAGGGTTTTTTTTCCTTGTCCCTCCAAAAGGGTTTATTCATAAGGTGATTTTAGGTAGATAAAAATTGCTAGACGAAAACCAGCAGAAGAAACTAAAAAACGTTTCTAAATTAGCAGTAATTTATCCACATCTTTGAAAATGTCTTTTGTTCTTTAAGATGGCCGTAGAAACTGAAAAGCTGTAGCTGATCAAAAGCCCTCTTACTTCTGTGCCTTTCTGTGTGTCATGAAAAATGTGCTAGAATGAAGCTTCATAAAGATGTACAGCTGAGACTCTGATAGCAACTTAATCAATATGGGAGTTCTGCTATGCAGAATCCACACAGAAGTGTTTGCTTAGGTGGACACACTACAAATTCCTCAACTTCAGACAGTAATTGAAACTGATGAAACATCAAAGATTTATAACTACTTGAAACACCACCACTTTTGCCCCAAAGGAAAACGTTAGCCTTAGTACTTCAACCCTAGAGCTCTTATAATTTAAGGTCTTCGTTAGGTCTTCAGATATAGTGTTCTTGCTGTACCTGCCACAGTTTCCTCACAAATTTGCTTAAATGGGAAGAACACTTTCATTTCTAATAACAAACTTGGACCAAAAATAAAAGAACAACATTGTGCACACTTACAAGTATGCGTCAATACATTAGCAACAAGGAAACATATTATTATTACAAAATGCATGCCTGAAATTACTAGGCTTCAAAAGCATTTTTATTTCAAATCAGTTTTTAAAGAGTATGATTTGTCTAACGTGTTATTAGGACGTCTGTACATGAAAGGAGAAAAATGGATTAATAACAAAGAGCATACTGATTGAACTCTCTTTTCTATTATCATAGTTAAATGATGTTTTTGCATGCAAGCTGAAGCTGTATATTTTGTGATACACAGTCCCCTAACACAATGTCACTCATTTCTCTGCTCTTAGAGCCATTTTCTGTTGAATTGAAAATAACAGTGCCTCAAGTGCACAATATAAAATGCTTCCAGTTAGAAGCAAATTCTCTAATGAAAGAAGTAAATCAATCATTCCCAAACAGTGCTTTCAGCTGAAGAATAATATCCACATAAAATCCCATTAAAATAATATATACCTGGATTATTATCAGCTCTACTCAAATAATTCCTGTGTCCTGTTCCCCCAGCACCAGCCCCCACCCCCTCCCAGAAATCACACAGCAATAAAAATCCTAGCACCAAAACACCATGGCTAGGAGCAAAGCCCAGTTTCTATCCTCCAGGCTTTGTGGCAGACAACTTCCATAATAGAACTATATTTATTTAGCTTCTCCCTTACTGGAAAAGCACTGGTATTCCTAGAATTTATCAGGAGGCCAGTTGCAGTGAAAGACTGAGGACACATATTTCAGTTTCCACCAATTTGCATCTTCTGATATGAAGAAAAAAAACCCAAAAACCAAAAAAAAACCAACTCTTGCAAAATGTAGATCAGTTCTCACCAGTACCAATAACATCCTCTTACTGCCAGAATAACTCTGACTGCTGAATGTGTTGAAATCCAAACACCTGTGCTTAGTTATCTTGTGAGGTACTAGCATGAGGTATGTATAAATAAACTGTGTGTGGCTAGCCGTCGCGAACGACGATGCTTTTTATGCCTGCGCGAATGGATTTATTACGTGGAGCTCAGATAAATAAACTAGTACTGTGTGTAAAGCGTCTTTCACTAACCTTTAACAGCAACAGGGAATAGGAGACCCTTCCAAAAAGCAGGGAGAAGAACTGGGCATTATAAAATTATAAGAGCTGTAATAGCAGAAAATGTAAATGATAGGATGTCACATACAGAAAGCTGAAGCTTCCTGACCAGCTGTAGCCAATAGCTACACATTCTTATCAAGCCAACTGCACTCTAACTTCTAGTCTGGACAATAAAATTACACTAAGACATTTAATTTTCATTTAAAACTGATCTCTTTTATCACAAAACCTAATGAGCACATTAAGTAAAATAATTCATCTTCACAATGCAGTGATGAAAAAATCTATTTTCTTTCCCTAACAATGAAAAAATTTATCTTAAATATTGTGATCATGACACTGAAGGTATATGAAAAACAACAAACCTATATAGGCATTGATAACTGATGCCTGGTGATTCTACTTTCCCCCCAGTCTAATCCTGAATGAAGGTACAAACATCTGTGTCAACTTCCCAGATAAAATAAGAATTTTAGCACCACACTTCCTTTTTTTTTTTTTTTTTCCCGACTAGAGGACCACTTTTGCAGCTTCTTGTCAGTCTTTCAGCAGAGAACACAGACACACTGCAGTTCCCACCGTATACCTTTTATGTCCTAATTTGAGAAGCACTGCCTTACTCTTCAGTTGAGCAGACAGATGAAAACCACTCTTCTCTTCAATTGATAATTTATTTGCAAAAATACATTCTTTTATTAAATAATCTATTTTTTTTTAGAGTTGTTGCAAAGTTCACCTGAACAAAGACAACTGGCTGTGTGCCAAACCTCACATTTAGCCTCTGACTAGTCAGTGTATATGACAGATCACCTCAGTCAGTGATATAATTTCTACCCTTGGACCGGAGCTTTTCTAAAACACTAACAGGAATTGTACTGAAAACAACAACTAGTGGGATGCTCAAAATCCTTTTTCTGTGCAAGTGCGTGATGGTTTGAATGAAAGATATTCAATCTTGAAACACTGGTGCCCATAAATGGTCCCTATAAATGTCCGTGCACAGAAAAGCCTGAAACAACATCATGAACAAAGCTGAATCTATTAGCCTTTCAAAAGTCAAACGAATACTCAGATCCAACATCAATATCAAGAACTGTGCCTTATCAGGCAAGAAATGCTTATGGCAATGAAATCAAACATAAAAAGAAGAAAAGTTAAGATTGTCATCCCACTGATGGTATCCATAACAATATTTCTACTGAACAATGACAAGGCTCCGCACATGTTGCTGCAGTAAAGAACAAATGGCCTTTTTGCCTTCCCTTCTGTACTAGTGCATTAAGTCTGAGAAGGTCACTAATATTACTTAGTGTCTCCTCCAAAGTGAAGATTTTAATCAGAGTTTACACTTCTGTCAGCCATTGTGTAGTTGTGTTTTTGCAGTTTCTACCAGAAAAGGTCACAATGCTGCTATTTTGGAAAACGCTCACAAATAACGACATTCATCTAATGTCAGGTCATTTTGCTGACCAGGTAGGCCCTGTATAGTTTTTTTAGAGCTTTGCTTATCAATTACCATTAATTTTGACTTGTGTTGCTATGAACTTTCCTGTGTGAAGCCTATGAATGACCATTAGGTTGTGATGAATATGAATGGGCAAAGTAAAACAACAGGATAAAAATACCTTCGGAAAGTTATTACCTCAGACAGTCTGCCACCATATCTTATCTGTGGCTCTGACAAAAATAAATTAAAAAACATCTCTAACCAATGGTTTCTTTGTTAAATTCAAATCAAAACCACTACCTAAATTGAATACGTGTTCTGTGTTATAGTAAATGTATTACACTCACATGTTGTTCAGAACACCCAGAAGAACATCAGCCTGTTTTCTTTCTGCATCAGTAAATAATCATGATTTCTTGCAATAAAGAAATTCATTTCTGAAAAGACAAAATGAAAAAAAAAAAAAAAAAAAAGAGGTTAAATTATGTACAGATTTTTAGTAGTCACATTGTGGTAATACATGAAAATGCATTACCACAACAAGTGTTCTCAATTTCAACCAAAAATACCTTTCAGAAATAGTCTAACAGAAAATGGAATCTTGTAAAAAAAAACCAAACAAGCAAACAAAAAAACACTCAACAAAACAAAACAAAAAAAAACCCCTGACATTTTTCTTATGTAAAAAAAATCACATTTTCCTTGAATATTAATGAGAGAAAGATTTGAATAAATTCCTGTATATTATATTTCAGAGTGCCTCCCTTTATCCTTTTTCAATATGTATTAATGAGAACACATGAAGAAAAGAAACAGGTAGGCTGAATAATAGACTCCTAGAGTAAAATCAGTTTAACAGTAGAGTAGACTTGCAAGCAAATGAAGACTACTCTATAGATTAATATAGGACAATTTATGAGAACCAGTTCAATTCTACTGCTCTGACAGAAGTTTAGGAGAGCTTAAATTGTTCTAATAGGGAACTAAACTGATTTTAATTTTTTTTGTCTCTTGCACCTATAAGTAAGTTTTGTTTCTTACTTATCCTAAAGTAACAACACATGGTAAGATTTCCATCAGTGTTGTGGAATGTTCCTTGCTGCCAACAGGAAATTTCAAACATTTTTGATAAGTGACTGTATTCCTTGAGTTTACTGAATTATTATGGGGGTTGTTACTAAATAATTTATTAGAGAGGTTTTTTTCCTTACTCTTTGTGACCCTTTGTGAGCCAGTCCTCAGCCATCCTAGAGATAAGGATGCTAAACACTGAGAAAAAAGTTATTTTGAAGCTTTTAGTAACTTTTAACCTTTCAAGACTGAGAAAATATTACTGAGGGTGAGCTGAAGTGAAAGAATATGATAGGTTGTCCACTTATTATCAAATTCTTACAAAGAAACAAGTGATGGCACACAGGTGCTCATAGAATGAGTGCTGGTAGCACGATACAGCTTTCCAGTTTTGTCAGCCCTTCATGGAACAGTGATTCTGGCATATTGCATTTATCTAGCCTTAAAGAAATACCAACAGGCTATAAGCACACATGGGGAAGTATAGATTGGCTTATAATGTTGGAAATACAGATACAGAAACAGTACAATTGGAAGTATTAGAAATATCTCTCAGTAGTTAAAACTTCTTAGTATATGAGAGGTGAGAAAAGTAGAAATAAGGGTTAAGTCTTGTGTTTAGGATATCACTCTTGGACCCCCAACATAAGAAAGACCTGGGTCTGCTGAAGCAAGACCAAAGGAGGGCCACCAAGATGATCAGATGGTTGAAGCACCTTTCCTATGAAGATACGCTGAGAGAGTTAGGGCTGTTCAGCATGAAGAAGAGAAGGCTCCAGGAGGACCTTATAAGA
Source organism: Scytalopus superciliaris (assembly GCA_013400415.1). Lineage (NCBI taxonomy): Eukaryota > Metazoa > Chordata > Aves > Passeriformes > Rhinocryptidae > Scytalopus > Scytalopus superciliaris. The sequence goes on from VXBX01001048.1 coordinate 197,758, forward strand.
TTATAAACAGGGCCTACAAGAAAGCCAGAGAGGAACTTTTTATAAGAACATGGAGTGATAGGACAAGGGGGAATGGCTTTAAACTGAAAGATGATAGATTTAGATTAGATACTAAGATGAAATTTTGTACTGTGGGGTGATGAGGAACTGGCACATGTTGCCCACAGAAGCTTTGGGTGCCCCATCCCTGAATGTTACAGGTCAGATTGGATGGGGCTTTGAGCAACTTGATCTAATGGAAGGTGTCTCTGCTCATATCAGGGGGGTTGAACTAGATGACCTTTAAAAGTTCCCTTCTGACTCAACCTATTCTATGGTTCTGTTATTCTTAATAACCCCTTGCCTTGTTTGAGGACTTCCAGTTGTTCAAATTATGTATGGGTTCACAGAGAGTAATAGGAAAGACAGTGAAAGGATCATTACACTTCTAAGTTAGGGGTCTATAGCCTTTCCCTCACCAAGCTAGGTCTCCCATAAAAAAACAAAATTCCAAAGATTCAATCATATGCAGCTCACCTGCTCTGAAACTCATAGACATGTGTCCATGAGTAAAAGAGAACTTATTCCTGCCTAAGAATGAAGCAGTTCAATGCAGTCTCTCTGCTTTGGATAATATACTGAAGCTTTGTTTCACACAATATATGTGGCCATATAGTTTTAGGACTGCCACCTAAGAGTATAGACACGGTCAGTGCTTGCACTGACCACAGAAATATCTAGCTGTTGGTATCATTTGCATATTGTGAATATACAATATACAGAAGCAAAGATCACTAGACTAAAAAAATTACAAATTTCAGAGACAAAATATGACATGAAACCAGAGAAATGTAAAATTCTGGGAAAAAAAATCCATTGGCTGACATTTAAGAAGTCTTCAGTATGACATATAGAAAGCAGTTCAGGGAAGAGGAAGAGTATAATGATTTTAGGAAACATCTGCAGTAGAAATATGAAGTCCTTCAAAATATTTTGTCATAAACCATTCTCCAATAGTGACCAAAACCATCACTAATAAAGAGCTGAAACTAATTATCTTTTTATTTAAAAGCATTTTATATTTTAATAATATTTTTTATAGTTTAAAAAGTTTGGCACTATGCGTTAAAGATAGAAAAAGTAAGAGAAGAAAGTAAATTAAGGTGAGATAATTGAAAGATGAAAACACATTTAATCAGCATGATGTAATATTGCTGTAATTGTTAAATTTTTGCGCTGCTATTGTACTAATATATTTTACACAAACATTAGACAATAATATATAATTAGTGTTGTCTACACCACAGAGGGATTTGGGCTTGAAATATTGCAGCTAAGAGAATGACAATGATTTTACATGGAAAATTTAGATACAGCAAAACGTGTAAGATTTTTTCAACATCCACATACCCAGAGTAATGCCACTTACCTTTCTTTATTAATATCATACAAATACAGGATTTCAGGAGAAGTCAACTAATCACCTAGGACACACATTAATTTACTGAAATAGAATCAAGGATCTTCAGACATCCCTCTGCCTGCTTGCCCTACAGTTACTTCTACAAACTATTAACAAAAAACATCCATGATATTACTTTTCCATTCTTCTTCTGCTCTTAGGATCATATTCCCAGTGTTTTAAAGCAGGAAACAGAAGAACACAGGTTCTTGTCTCACCTATAGTGAGAATGAAAACCACTGATCTCAGCCTTCAGTGTAACAACCAGCACTATAAACCTTTGGCAATTTCCCGGGCATTTTTTCCCTGCTGTGAGAACTTTCATATTTATCAAAACTTCTCCAGCATGCAGATGCAAACAAATTCCCCATCCACAGTTAAGTGGAGTGGAAATATTACTGTATCATATATACATTTCCATTGCATTTGGACTTTTTCTATTTTGGCTTGGCTTCAGCAGCAGGATAATGTATCAAATGTGTTTACTTTATAGTCTGTTGTAAGCCCCACCTAGATGCAATGTTGACCCTTTTCAAGCCATCTGCCCTGCAATTTCTCCAGCATTAACAGTTCCTAGTTACTTGACTACTCCAGGATATCAAGATATATAAATATAAAACTCACATACATTTGTGTTAACTCATTTTCAACTATTCTTGCCTGTATTTTTCTTTGTTAATATTAAATACAGGCTTGTAATTAACACTTTTTGTGAATATTAATAGACCAATGAATCCTTCATCTTCTTTTCAGACATTTTTTATATGCTCACTTGCCCAAATAATATCATAAAATATCTTAAGTATTTTCTTAGCTCTAATAATTTTTTTTTAAATCTTCTCCTTACAAAGTCTTATAACCCTTTCTGTAGTCATAAGTCACATTTCTATCCATCCTTTCCAAATGTGTCCTTACATAGGCATTGTTTTTATACATAGCTACATCTCTTTATGTTGCTTTTCTACCATAATTTCTTTTTTTGTTTGTTTGTTTGTTTGTTTGTTTTGGTGGCCACAAAGCCAACCCATAGCACTACCATGCAAAGTAAATTACATTTTCTGGATGACAGAAAGAACAGCAGAGTTGATGCAAGGCCAGCCAATTATCTCAACAAAATGTGTTCAGTGCTAGTCAGTCCCTTTAAATTAACTTACAGAAGCATAAAGTAATAGTGTGGAGAGGACTAAAACAATGCTCATAATGAAAAAAATAGGGAGAAAATGTAACAACAGAGCTTTCTTTGCTGATGGGGAAGGAAAAAAAAAAAAAAAGACTGACTTGCTCACTTGTGCCTAATTTCAGTAGTGCTGGGTAAACAGAAGGGCCAATTAAGGACTTCGCTTCAGGTTCAATTTTCATCTTGAAAATGGGTTAGCATACCTGAATGTTATATAACATTGCTCTTACATTTCAAATTATTTCTTTGCCTTAAAAACATTAGAATGCAAATTGTCATTTATCAAAATCCCTCTGAGAATTCAGAACACACGTGTCTACAAGGCAACATAAGTGCAGTACAAAACAATTCAAGTTAGCACTGTTGGTATTAAAACAGAAATTTCAGAAGTTATAAAGCTATGCAGAAATAACTGTAAGAGCTCAAGTTTTGGTCAATATTTCTACTGCTCAAAAGCCAAGCAGCAGATAATGTAATTACTACAGCAAAGTTCAGGTTTAGTTTTATGCTTTAACCAGAAGAGGATAGCGTCAAACTCTCTAAGGCACTGGTTCAATACAGAAACGTTAAGTTGCAGTAGTGCCTACAATTCACAAGCTTATCTCCTTACATGTTTTGTTTGTTTGTTTTACAACTGCAGCATAAGGAACAGTCAGCGAAGGCTGCTCATAGGAAGTGAATTGAGTATCACATTGAGTTTCCAGGTGTGTTACAGAGCGTGTGAGTAATTACTCAAATTATTGAAAGAAGTGCAGGGATTTTCACATCAGGTGATGTTGCTTTAGGGTTTAACAGTTGCACTATATCTCACAACTAAGTTACAAAGGCTTTGGAATTTTTCTTTTGCAAGGCCACTAGAGACTTACTCTTTCTTAATACAACCTCCTCCTCTCTTTCCTTCCTAAAATAAATGCATTTAACAAAGCCAGTACTGCCCAGACGAGACATTATTGTAATCAATCTATTTTCAGAATTTATTAACATTATGAAAAAATGCAGAATCTTTTCAGAGCCCAGAACAGTGCTGCTGCCTCACAATAACAGCTATTTCAATCTAGCAGCCTGACTGGTGAGGGAATACGTTGCAGGCATTAGCTAATGTTTTCTCCATTTTAGCCAAATGCTTTACAGTTCTATTTTAAACATTATTCCTCTACTTTCTATATTTCAAAAGTCTAGGATCAAATCTCTGGAAGAAAAAAGAACACACAGAAAGCAAATTCTACTTCATTTCTGGCAGTATGTGTATTACTGGGGAAAAAAAATCACAGAGAATCAGGCTGAGCATTTGTGAATCCTGGTCACTCAGAGAACTCTGAGCTATTTTAAATCAATGGATTTTAAGGTGCCCTGACAAGGAACACTCAAAATTTACAGGTTAATTCATACAAGATTCTCTTAATTTCCTGTATCTCTGTCATGAACTTTGCCATGTTACTTATTTTTCCAATTTAGTGAGGGGAAAATAAGTTTCTTGAGATTACTGATAGAAAATAAGTACACAACTCAGAAAGATAAAGGTCAGCATATAAGTTTAAACAGGCTCTGCATGTTTTCAGGCCTGACACTGCAGCTATGCACATCAAGAAACGGAAGCCAGTTTGGTTGCAGCATTTCTACACTCTCAAAAGCAAGTAGAAAGGGGAGTTGCATGGTATCAGTTAAAATAGAATTGAGAAAACAATCAATACATGTTACATTTCAACTCTGAGATCATCTCATAGCTGAAATGTAAGATGTTACTTAACTCTCTTTGTTGTGTTTATAAACATGTAATCCAGTCATTAGCAATTTGTTAGAATTTTGTGAATGCTACAGAGTGCTTCTTTTGCAACAGGTCATTAGACATAGATTACTTCCTTAATATCAAAATATTTGCATGAAGTTATAAACAGCATTAAAACAGTAAAAAAAAAGCAGTCCAGACAGTGGCATAGGAACTCCATGTCATTCACATGAATTGGATGGAGTATTTAAAAAACAAGAAACATTACTGCAATAAAGTAACTGTCAGTTATAATCAAAGCAGACCTATGTGAGGTGTCAGGCCATATATGGATTTGTTCTTCAGGTCTCACAGAGTGGTGGTTCCCATGTAACCATTGCTAAACACATAGATTAAAAAAAAAAAAAAATTAAAAAAAAATTAAAAACACACACACACCCACCAAAAAAACCAAAACAAACAAACAAACAAAAAAACCCCAACCAAACAAAAACCAACAAAACAAAAAATGAGAATATTTTCAAAAGTTCCTGCCAGTTGCTGAGACAGATGTTTTTCACAATAGTATCTAAAAGGCTATAACCTTCATGAAAACAAGTACCAAATAGTAATTATGTTCAATTAAACAATTTGCAACCATTTGACTTAATTATACTCATGCCCCTGCCTGCACATATGATTATATTTATAACAGAATTTAAACATTTGCTGAAGTTAAAATTTATCCTTAAATATAATTTAAATTTTGCTTTTAATCTGTTTTCAAACCGAATTAAAAGCTTCATGTTTTGTTCAGAATAGAAAAGGTCTTATGAATAGGCATAAGAGCTTTCTATAGCAGTTATGTAAAAAGAGCTAGAGAAAAGGCATAGTAATGTACTAAAATATGAATCCTAGGTGGTTTCCCCAAGCAGAAAGGGGTTACATTTGAGAATAAATGGTTTCTGAAATTTATCATGCTTATTTTCAAATATTGATTTGCCTTATTTTAAATATTCCTTTTTATTTTATTTTTATTTAAATGAGTATTAGCTAAATTATAACACATTTTTTAGGATGTTTTAGATCAGTGTTACCAGGGAAGAAACTAGCCACCATGAATAAATCTAAAAGCATTTATTACAATATATAATGAAGTAAATTGAATATCACATGGAAAATAAAAAGAATTTAAGTGAGACTTACCCACCTCCTAAAACAAACAGTTCAAGTTTTTCAGTTGCATTGACTAATTGTATAATATCTTAATACAGATATAAGCCTATCAAAATTTAAGGAGCTTGAACATATTTGTGAATTAACTATAGGTGAACTGTTATCAACATGAAAAACAAAATATGTATTAGAATATTACTATTAAGAAATTTATCAACTTCTTAATCAAAAATTAGTTCATATTTGTTGGCCTACATATTCAAAAGAGCTAATTATTCACCTGTGGTTTCAGAAAATGAAACTGTATTGTCAGCACATTCATTGCAAAGCACTGCATGAAACCTTGTAGCAGCATGTAAGTAGAATCTTGACTAATCCAGACCAACAGTCAAACAAAGCAATTTGACGAATGAAATAATATTTATCATTATACTTTTGTGTCATCTTCTTTAATTTACAGTTTAAACAGGAATCATTGTATTGCTAACTGATTTTAAGTCACAACAGCTGGAGAGTAACCCACAATGGAAGTATTTGCAAAGAGTATGTAAGGAAAGTTTGAATGATAAGAAGAAAGGAAACTTAATGCAAGCAACAGGTCATTCTAGGTGCTAAAAGAAGCAGGGGAGAACATACAGAGCTGAAAGTGAAAGAAAGAAAGGAATGAAATTTTGTGTTTAATTGAGTAAATACCACATTTTAAACTTTATGCAGCTAAGCACACACAACTGCTTGCTTATTTTTCACACTGCAGTGAGATGGAAGAGAGAATTGCAATGGTAGAACTGTGAAAACTCATGTGCTGAGTCGGTTAACAAGGGGTGGGGGGGGGGGGGGGGCCAGGGGAA
>VXBX01001048.1:204154-284351 GCA_013400415.1 Scytalopus superciliaris
AAGCACAAAACAAAAACAAGGAAAAAAAAAAAAAAAAAAAATCCAACCAAACCCAGTTGCTCACCACCAGCTGATCAATGTTCAGACAGTCCCAAACAACAGCAGTCCCTACAAACAGCAGTCCCTACAAACTTTCTCCCCTTCACAGTTTTATTGCTAAGCATGACATGGAATACCCGTATTCCACTGGTTGGGGTCAGCCGTCCTGGCTGCCTCCCTTCCCAGCTTCTTGTGCACCTCCAAGCCTCTCACTGGTGAGGCAGTGTCAGATGAAGGGCAGGTCTTGACTCTGTTTAAGCACTGCTCAGGAATAACAAAAACATCCCTATGATATCAGCACTGTTTGCAGCACAAATCCATCCAAGTTACTCCAAAGAAAATTAATGCTATTCCATCCAAAATGGGTACAAAGACTTCAGAGGATAAGACCTAAGAGACCCAAGAACTGAAACAAAAAGGAAGTTAAGAATTGCAAAGAGCTCTGAAGGTGAACTTCAAGTTGTATAAGGCTAGAGATCAGATGGGATTTGAGACAGATGCTGTGACGTGAATTCAGTCAAACAAAAAGGGAAGTGATTCTAGCAAGCATATAGCCCCTGAGAGATCTACTGGTCATAAAGGAAAGTAGCTAGCATTACACTAGGAGAATATCAATTAACATTAGTATTTCTATAGGATGCAGATAATCTGTGGAGAAGACAGCTTGCTGTTATCCTGAATTTCTGTCCATAATTCTTGCACATCAATGTTTATTGCACTACAGATTCACTTAGAAGTCCTACCACCCTTCTCTCTGCCCTGCTACTAGGGCATAATGGCTGTTAAGGTTTTATATTTATATGAGTCATGAACTCATCTTGAATAACGTAGTCCATTCTCCCATCCACATAATAAGGTGTTAAAGTGGCTTTAGGAATATACTTATATAAATTATATAGAATTTTATATAAATTACATTTTCTCAGCTGCTCTAGTACAAGGAAAATAATGCCTGTAGGTGCAGAGAAGGCATTTCATAGAATCACTTAGGTTGGAAAAGACTATTGATATCAATTTCAAACTTTAGAATATAAGAATAAATAAACATAAATTTGAACATAACAACAGCAATTAAAATGTGTAAGCCAACTCTCTATTTGTAGAAAAATATGGAGAAAAGACTGAAAAAAGAAAAAAACTCCATAACTTCAGTGAATAGCAAGGTTACAAACAACTTGTCTCAAGCTTGAAACTTCCACATTAGAAATCAGTATCCTGCTAATGAGCTATTGACTTTTATGCACTTTTAAAACTTATCTTTCCCTGATTAAGAATGTGGTAAAAATGTTAAATTAAAAAAAAAAAATGAATCTATGATAGTAAAAATTTGGTAACTGAGCCTGACATCAGATGCAAAACTAAATGGGACACTTGTAATATAGTTTCATTGACCCACTTAGAGTTTCTCAATATCTGAGAAGAAAACCATGTCCAGAATTTATAACATCAGTCTGTTTTACCTTCATACTTCATTTCTGTATTTACATTCAAATTCCATGAGGACAGAACACAAAGCAAAATCTTCTGTATTTTTCAGATTTGTATTTTGACCAGTTTTATAACAGAAAAAAAGAAAAAAAAAACAAACCCACCCTAAACAACCTTTGAATCCAAACAAAATTAACTATGTGACTTTTCAATATTGTTAAAATATTTTTAAAAATTTGGGAATTGATTTTTAGTGTAGTTGATTTACTATAGAAATGCAGTATTTGATCATGGTTGAAGTATCATTTTATTTGAAGCAGGTTGTCCTGGTTGCAGAGAAATGTAGGCTTTAGTGCAAGATCTAGTTACAGATATACTCATTTTTTTCTGCATTTATACTTTCTAAGAAGTTAATTATCATGTCAAAGTAATTTAATGACACTTGCTTTATCTGTTTGTTCTCCATTACTAATACTGACAAATCCTGGACACCTTTACCTTTTCTGCTTAAACATTCCTATATAAATATTTATTAACTCTTGTCTCACAACTAGGATTATGAATTTTCAGACCAGCTTCTCCAGACAAAGAGAACACATGAAGGCAAGGTGGGACATAAAAAGGTGATGTCATTACTAAGGGAGAATCTTTCTCCTGGTTCTCAGTTCCCAGACAATATCCATCTCAGGATGAGACCTTGAAGTAATACAAACCCAGAAAACTATTTCACATCAATATCTAAGACTTACTTATACTCTATTTTCCTCTGTTCTTTCAGGGACATAGGAAAAACTTTCAGACAAATAAGATACTTTCAAAATGCATATAATGGACATATTTTACGAAAGGAAAATATAGATTCCAGAATTATAATGACAATGATTAAATGGAAGAGCAACTCAAATAATGCTGATAGCTTAAAGCAAGAAAATAAAAATCAACAGATATTGTTTAGCAATTGGTTTAAAATTAAAGAAACCAAATCAGAAATGATATAATTATTAGTGTTGATTTATTTTCTTATAGTAGGTGAAGAAGGGAACTCTTAAAATTAAGTAAGTTTGACATACCAAAAATTACAGGAAAAAAACTAAATTGATGAAAGAGCTTGGGTCTCCTCTCACCTACTGCATTCAATCCTGAACAACTGAAAGATGAGAGAGGCTTCCTTAAGAATATTTTTAGGAAATAATTGTATCTCCTCAAGGTATATGAGTTTCTCTACACTGTTTCTTTCCCTTCTTACTGCCTCAAGGGGACAGACTGGAGAAACATTAGTAAAAATAATGGGAATTGCCAGTATATTTTAAGACTGTAGAATTAGTGTCAGTTGTGTTTTCTCAGAAGTCAGGCAATGAACAAGTTCAGGTTTGAATATTGCTTTCTTATGACAATGGTTGTTATGATGACAGCAGCAAATGTCAGGCCATGAATCTACTTATAATGCAGTAATTGTAGCACAAGGAGTCAGACAAATGTTCAAAGCTCTGCACAATTTTAAGGTTACAGTATGCCAGTAACTCTCAGTGCCAACACTGCAAGAGTATGAATTGTCTATTCTTAGGAACATTTTAACAGTGACTAACTTCAATTCCTGACAGTAGCAACCCACAAAAGAAAACTGTGATTTCCTGAGCCATGCTCAGTCAAATTCCTTGAGTAGAAGTAATCAGTAAGAACACCTTGATCAGGAGCATCCTGATTCAAAACTTAGGTACTGTGGCATGGCACAAAGGCTTTAAACACATACATGACTAAATTCTCATGCACCCCAGAGCTCCAAATGTGCAATAAACAGTGGGTAAATACAACACAGTCAATCCCAACACTTTAATTTCCTACCTCATCCTTCAAGCTAGCCTTTTAAAAGCTCACCCAGAAGCCCAATACTCCTGGTGTCTCTCCTGCTGATTACAAAAGTACTGTCTCCTCCAGCATGAAATCTGAACATTTTAGATGCTGAAAAAAAATCATAAAGATGTGCATGGATGACAGATGCTGTGCAGTCCCCAGCAGTATCGCTGCACTCTTGCACCATCAGAATGTTGCTGCCAGTCCTGTTCTTACAGCTTTTTCTGGGGCATAGATGCAAACCAAACCAAGATCAAAACATCGGCTCCTGAGTCTCCAGTTTGGGAAGGCCAGTCTTTTGTTGGATTCTCTCTACTTATGTTTCATTCCAGCCTTGCTGATATTTACTGCCATCCTATTCTGCTGGTCTCCTCTATCCACATTCATTGACTACAGACAGATTGTATGATTCACACATCACAAATACATTGCATAACAATTACCTCAAGTTTCCAGCATTTTTAATTTCTAACTTCTCATGCTACTCTAAATTCCAGGCCAGAAGACAGTATTGTAGTCATATGATCTGAATGATTACATCACAGGGTGCTTTCCTTGTCAGACTTTTACTAAGAATACTTTGTAACAGAATGTATTCCTTTTGAAGGCAAACTCAAACCTTCAGAAGCTCATTTACTCCCACAAAGAGAGAAAACTTTTATACCTAAATACTCAGACCTGAAAACAGTGAAGTAGAAAAAAGCTCCTTCCTAAAGACATATCATTTGAAACTTCAGGCAAGGATACAGAAAACTGATGAATGCTTGATCAAACTAGTAAAGACTACATTGATCAGACATTTAAACATAGCAGTGATTAGAGAAGCATAACTCTCTTTTCTCTTCCTGCCTGACACAACTTGTTTCAGCAAAAGAAAGCACAAAACACTGAGAAGTAAACAGTCTCCACATCTGCTGGTGGAATATGACCCGTACATGTTTTGGAAGCAAATAAGAGCCCAATAATGTCCCCACACTTTCAAGTAGAAATGTGTTTATGTTCTCACTGTGAGAATCATAACATAAACTAGATATTTATAGACATAGCTCTTTATAAATTTATAATAAAAACTTGTGGCAAGTATCAGAGAGTCTAATAAGAGACCAAAAGCTTCATGTTTCAAGACTGGATCTAGTATTTAATTTTTAAGAGCAAGGGAGACAGACAAGACCTCTGGGAAAGTGCACATCCTTAACAGCATTTCTTGAATGTTAATTTCAATAACCTTTAACTGGTCACTTTTAAAGCTCTGGTGGATGCTGTACTGGATAAATGACCAGGCAGTATTCTGAAGAATCATTTTTTGATATCATAAATATACATTAATCAAAATTAAAAGTTTCTGAGATTTTCTAGATAAATATTAAAACTAACTGCATCTTTATATCAGAATACTTCATTTCTCAAGATTTCAATTTCAATCATGATAATAAAGTCCTCAAGCAGAATCAAGACAAAAACACTATAGACCACAAACACTCCATTCTCTTTAGTCAATACAACTGGGCACAGAAGCAGCAAATGGAGATGTTTTGTTTTGGGAGGGATTATTTATTAAGAAATCAAAGCAGTAAATCTTGTGAAAAAATGGATGGGCTATATAGTGCAGTGTGGAGGTTATTACTCCTGCAAATTAATTGAACTTTCCCAGTATTCAGAGCCCCCATATATGACTGTACAGTGCTGGCCTGAGCAGTGCAGCAACAAGTAATTCATTACAGAAGATTAGGACATATATACACAAGGTCAACAGACTAATTCAACTTCTGTGCTTCTTTTTTTTTTTTTTTTTTTGTCAACGCTGTCTCTAAGCATATATTTTCTTGTCTGTTGACCGATGCAGTGATAGGACTAATATAAAAGTTATGAGAAATTTCAATGTTCTGCAACCTAATAACTTTCACCATTGTTAAGATTGTTCTTGAGTCTGCTTAAATTTATCATTTTTTAATATATTTCTATAAAATACATAAGCTGTGTTTTTACTGGGAGCTAGTAACACTAACCTGTTTGAAGGTCAGGTAAAAGATTCTTTCAGTTTAATTTTATATGCCCTGGTAACAGTTTGTTAGCCAGCTACAGTGTTGATGAAAATTGGCAATTTTCAGAAAGATGAATTTTCACTTCTGCAGCTCTCTGTGAAACACCTTCTAATGTAAAGATTAATTGGAGCAGAAGCAGTTCTGACTATACCATTTAAGTTCCTATCAAAACTATTTTGTCAGAGAACTTGAAAGAATCCCCCCCAAATTCACAGAATTTAGAATTAACATAGTGTTATGAGAACCGTATATATTATTAAGAAAGTTTCTGAGCATACCCTATCTCTAATGGAATCCATAAAAAGGATTTTAAAGAGAAAAAAAGATGAGAACTTCTCTGAAAGTGGAAAAGTGAAGAAAGCCACAGTGTGAGAAGTAGGAGAGGAAGCTGTTAGACACCAGATCAGCAATCATTGGATCAGAACCACCCTGTGTGTGTGTATGTCGGGGGAGAGGACCAGGCCTCCAGCACAGTGTCCACGTGGTCAGCCAGGATGACTGCCAAGGTCTGCAGCCACATGGGGCACCTGTCAATCACCCACACCACATCCCCAGAGCCTCCGACTGGCTGCAGCACCCCTCACTTTGGCTGGGGAGACACTTGAGTGTTCAGTGAACCAAAGGTCCTGCCTGGAGGGAGTGGCCACAGGAGGTAAAGAGGCACGCACAAGGTCTCCATCTGGCCTCCACCTGTCCTCCTCACCAGCCAACATGTGACTTCTGAGTGGTAATTGTATTTTTCTCTCCTCTTTCTCTCTTTATCCTTTCTTCTCTAAATGCCTTTTCCTTTACTCTTTTTTTCCTCTCATAAGTAACTTAAACACCTATTTTCTGTATTTCACTTAAGTTGCAAGTATCTCACTTAAGTTGTACAGGGTTCTGTGTTTGCTGGGTGTAACAAGAGGTTCCATACTCTACAGCAATGCTTGCTAGTACCGGTAGCTTGTTGTAAGGCTTTTGTTGCATGTTATCTTCTGTAAAACCCTTTTTGCCAAAATACTTATTTTTTCATCAAATTAAAAGAAATCTCTTAGAGAAAAATGAGCAGTCTTTTATCCTAGACATGAACTCAAGGTATCAAAGAACCAGAGACTTTGTGAGAGTTTGTGTGGGCAAAATCTCTTCAAATCTAACATTAAAGTGTGCACCCAGTAAAGCTAGATGGGAGTGTAACAGAAGTATTTCCAGAATACTTGTGAATTTTGATGCTTTGAAGTTGTCTTGAAAAACAAAGACATGGTAGTCATGGCATACAGAGAGCCTTAGAGGTAAGTAACTGGCTGAGGGTCAGTTTGCTGTTGGGTCAGCAAGGAAGAGCAGATAATCACTTTTGACAACAAAATCTTAATACAAAACCAGAGAAAAACTCTCAGTAATCTGGAATCTAGAGTTTGTCAAAGACAATGCAAAATAAGCTTAATTCAGAAAGAGAGCAGTAGCTGCTGAAAGTTGTTCTATTTGTTATGTACTGAAGAATGATTATGTCACCTCCAGGTTGTACATTAAATGTTTAACCTCTACGGTCTAAACCCATATTTTTCAGCCCATGGCACAGGTCCATACTATACAATTCAAGGTAGTAACTATGTAGAGGAAAATTTTCTACTCATTTTCCCATAATAGTTATAGGCAAATGTTACTTTTTCTTTAGAGGTTAGGTAAGAAAGTTAAAAAAATTACAGAACAGAAGCAGAAGCCAATCGAAATGCATTACAGTTTCTGAATACATGAGAAAAAGTAGTTAAAGAAAGAAGTAGTGGAAAAAAACAGCACTCTGTAAATCCTGTATCTGTGGAACACAGTAACAGTAATTTTTCAGCAAACAGGTACATTTATTTAAATATTCCATTTGTGGCACTGAACTGCTTTTTTGCTCACTTGGTATAAGCTGCTCAGCAGATCCACTCTGAGTCCCACTTGCCTGCTAGATAATTGCAACAGTGTAGTTATGGGAAGACAAAAACCCAAACACATTTATGTGTTCTTTATCAACCATTTTTCTGCACAGCTTTGAGACAGGTTGAGTTGTTTCACCCAAGTCAGTACTGTCAGAGGTATGGAGAAGGGAAATAAACTCAAGCAGAGGATGTCGCTCAAGCACAGGAGTACCAGCCAATTCCCTTAAGTGAGAGCAGACAATTATTTTAAAAAGCAGAATGATCTCACAAAAATGTGTAGATTTGAGGTGGATGTCACAACATAAGCCTACTGAAAATGGAATGCAAACAGTATTCAAAAATATAGCATTAGCAATTAAATATCAATATAAGATAATAATGAGTATATTCTGTTTAAAGACTGGATTTTTAACTACAGACACTATTTAAGGTGACATACTGTGGCACATCACAGTCCATGATGATTAAAATTCAAGTCTGATATTTCAGAAAGCTTTATTCTTGACTCTAGTATGCATTCACCATGCACAGTAATTCTTTGTCTTCAAAAGCTAAAGAGAACACTAGAAAGTTTTTGGGGTTTTGTTTTTTGTTTGTTTGTTTGTTTTTAATAAAGCATCCACGGGAATTAGGAACTTCTATGGCTTTTAATGCAAAATATTCTGAAGTTATAAAAGCACACCATGAATTTAAAAGAGGGAAAAAATTAAACAGAAAGTTCATTCTGATGATTACAAAACTTATTTCTAGAAAAAAAAGGCAGAATTGACTCAATTTTATTTGAATGTCACTTAATATTTCAAGAGAAAGTTGTTCTGTCAAGGAATCTATGAATAAAGAGAAAGGTTTGATCTAGGGAAGGAAAAAAAAACAAAACCAAAACAAACACCTTCATTCACAAGTTGTTCAATTCGTATTACCTCAGTTTGACCGACTATAAAGCCCTTTGTTTTACATGTGAAACAGGAATAAAATTAAATACTTCTGCTTAAGACTCTATAAAGCAATGCAGTAGCCTGCTGAACTCAAAATACCTTTTGCTAAGACTATCAGATGTGCTGGAAGTATTAAAACAGGTGGCTGGAAGGAGTGGGCCATCAAGCTCAGTCCCTAAAATCAGAGTAGCTAAAAGAATTTTATGTAAAAGGATGCACCACTTCATCATTACGCAAGACATGGCATAATTCACAATATATTGGAGAAAACTTGAAACACATAGTATAAACTGGCAAAAAAAAAAAAAATCAAGTAGCAAGACAAAAGCATGAAAGATAAAATTCAAAAGCAGTACTGTCTGTAATTTCAAAATTACAGAGGGGGAAGATTTCAGGATATCAAAAAGTGTAGGATTTATTATTATTATTATATTATTATTGATCATGAAATATTAGTCCCTTTGACAGCTGACATTCTTCAGTGGGAAACTAAATAACACTGTACCAGTGGTGGTTTTTGTTCAGTTTTGCAAAAACTTCTCCATCTCCATACTATGCTTTCAGGAACAGAACATGGACAAAAAATACAGTGCAATACAATGCAAAGGGAGACTTTTCATCATATTTTCTGTATAAAACATTATTAAAAGTCCATTTAGAGAAAGTTCCAGTGGAAACGAAATAGAGTTTTGTGATATCCTTGCATGAATGCAGCTAATGCTTCAGATCTAATTTCTTAACAGTTTGGGAGGAGAGGACAGAAAGATGTTGTTTTTCAATGCAGTTGGAGGAAGAATTTATCATTTCTATGGTAATAAATATATCTATTTAACTTTCTTTTGTCATACTATACAACTGGCAGGCTTTAAGCTTTCAGACTGGGCAATCAACCTTCCTCTCCAATGGATCAACAAATTGCCATAAAGAAGAGGAAAAAAGGGCTTCAATCACATCAAAAGAGATTTGCTTGAAACTAAGTAGATTTTAAGCTTTCACAGGACAGCAGCACAGCAGATGATTGAGTCACAGAAGGATGTGCATCTGCAGTCTTGAGTAAATAAAAATTGTGATCCAAATAACCTCTAAAGAAAAAATTTGTTACCATAAGGAAAAAGAAACATTGCACCAGAAGGTGGGATTTCCAGTAGAAAGAAGGGTGAGGTCTTTTCTCTCTTGCCCCTCTTTATATTCTATTCAGAGATCTCCCACAAAATGTGAGAAAAAACTGGCAGGAAGCCTTATGACTTTAGTGAGAAGCAGCATGTCCCCAAAGCACAGGGGGACAATATATCTCAACATACAGTTACAAGAAAACTTTTACACACAAACAGATTTGTTTGTGTTTAACTACTGAAAACAACACATTATTTTCTTTCCCAGTAGACAAAAAGGACAAGAATAAAGGGAAGCAACTCCACTAAAGGGCCACTGAGATGGTCAGGGTTGGATTCACTTGCCCCATGAGGAGAAAGTGAAGGAGCTGGGCTTGCTCAGAACAAATGACTTGGGGGGTTGGGAGGTGGCAAGGGCAGTTTCCACAGGAGGGTATCTTCATGGTGGTGCAAAGGAAAGAAGTCAAGAAAGAGCAGACATCAGTTGAAATAAGAGAAGTTCTGACTTCTCCATGGCAAGAACAACCAAGCATCAGATCAGGTTGCCCACAGAAAATGCAGTCTCGGTATCCTTGGAGGTTTGCAAGACTCAGCTGGGTAAAGCCATGAACAACCTAGTCTGACTCCTGGCTTTGAGCAGGAGCCTTGTTCTCCAGTGGTGCCTTCCAACCTCAACTACCCTCTAATAGTTTATACATACAGATTTTTTTTTACTATTAAATACATTATATTAGTACGTTATAAAAATCCATTCCCATAATAGTTTAGCTGAAACAACCTGAGACCTTTCAGTGTCCCTTTTAGTGATCAGAAGTGGGCAGACCTTAAGATAGGATGAAAGATTCTTTTTGGGCAAAGATGATGAGACAGATTCACTACTTACAGGTATTTTTCTTATCTCCTTAAAGAGCAAGTTCTGCTCTAAAACTTTATCCTGTAAAAATGGCATTGCACATGTTTAGCGTGTGAGACCACATTCTATTTCAGAGCTAAAGAACTGTTAGTTTTCTCTAAATGCAAGCAGCACACCTTCAACTTACAGCTACAAGTCAACATGATTCCTTTTCCTAAAAATATTCTTTCTTTTTCATACTAACATAATATACAAAATCTTTTCTAGTGGATTCTACCAATTCTTTCAAACCTATCTTATTTCTGAGAAGTTGGAATCTTCCCACCTAGTATTAGTCCTGCTCCAGTTGATTTAAGACATTTCTGAAAACACTTTCTTTTTTAACTTTTCCTTGTAGTTAGTAGTAATAATTAGAATATCTTCTGTATTACACTGCTGTCTTCTCTTAACAATTTCTGCTATATTATCTTCTGAATACTTCTTAAATATTGTCTTAAATGAAAATTTAAGCTGTTGGCAAAAGACGGAAATCTTGCTGCTGGAGCACTCTTTCATCTGCATTGCAAATTAGCAGCTGAGAACAAGTCTACTTGGAAATAATGTGGCATAGGTACAGAAATCTCACAAGATCTAGGATGAGGTTTTCTTCCATAAAATGCACGAATCTGAGACCTAATCACAGCTTTATTCCACACTAAGATTCTAATTACTTTCACAGACTTACTAAATATTATATGGCATTAAAAGTTCATATTTCAAGGTCCAAGTGTCTTTTCATTTTTGAAACTGGGTCCATTGTGCTTTACAACTGCAAATTAAGTAAGATTTTGATGATAAAATGGGCCTATGTACCAAGGAGCTATTAGAATTCACATGGAACCAAGTACTATAATAACTCAGAAACCACACTGGTTACATCACCAATCATTGCAATTTTTTCTCTTTTCAGACAAAAAGCCCCAACTGGGAAAGCTTGTTTGAATCCGGTTCAAACCCCTATTTTTGAATTAAGATTGTATTTCTTTTATTTGTGCTTAAAATTGAATAAAACTAACTTTTTGTTAAATAATGTTCTGAAAAAAATCAATAAGATATTTAGACAAAAATTGGCATCAGCACACATTATTACTATAAATTAAATAACTCAAAAAAAATTCTAGGACATTTTTGCCCTACACGTAATGCTAGCTTGACTAAAACAGTCATTAAACTGCCTAAACAAAATTATTCTTCTGTTCTAGCTACTGAAATTACTTCGGTACTTCTGCTGCATTTTCTATTGCATTGAGGTAATCACTCTGGATGACAGCTCTGCCATTGGTAGGGTGGACATGTAATGATGACAAACAACTATTCTTCCACTACCATGTAGGATTCACAAAATACAACATGATCATATCTTTTATTGGCTGTATGTGCCATGCTTCCAAATGTGATTAAGACAAACCAGCCACCTACCTGCATATTGGCTTTTTTCATCTCCTCACAGCAGTAATGGTTGAACAAAGCAGTGAGATTGCCAGCACCTTACCTGCCTATTTTGTGTTTTATTTGTTAAAAACAGCTACAAAATCTGACAAAACACATCAGTTTGGTGGCTGCAATTCAGACTTCATTCAGGTAGCAACTGTGTCAATAAAACCACTCAAATTCAGAAATGTGGTGTTTTCCTTAGAAGCCTGCTTTAAGTAAACAGAATAAGCAGGTCCCTGCTCTCCTGCTGCAGTTTCTACGCTTCACATCATTATAACACATCAATAAATCTGTCTGCACACCTGCCTGTTGTTAGTGGCTATAAATCCCACAATATTACCAACCACTCCAATTTCATTTTAGCAAATGTCTGTTACTGATTTAAAGCTCTATGTTTCAAAGAGTTGCATCTTCAGTTGAAGATGTATGGAAACAGCAAGGCTAACAAAGCAGGTACTGAAAAGGATTAGAGACAGTTGTCTACTTTACACTCAGTAAGGTTATTGATATTCTCAAAATATAATTGCCATAACTGGGAGACTAGAATCAGTGGGCCTTCCTCCCATGCAAAGTCTTGAGACCTTAAAGCGGTGAACACCACTGGTAAAGAAAGAAGAAATTCTACTGTGCTATGATACATGGCTTTTTTCTATTTTATTTTTAATCTCAGTTTGTTTCATATACAAATGGTGAGGCCACATTTGCAACTTTTTGATAAAGAACAATCTATGTGCAATCTCTTCCTTAAGAACATACTTGAATGTTACTATGAGATCATCTCTCAATCAACACTTTGACAAATTTAGTAGATGAATTTCTGAAGCCTTTCACTGGTAATGGTTCCCACACCTTTCTTGAAACACTTCTCTGAATTCATCTCAGCATTTTACATTTGCATAAAAGCATAGCTAATCTGGACATTAATATATAGAACAGTTACACTGAGGTACGGAAGAGCAGTATCACCCATTAGGATCTTGCTTAATGTTTACCTTCTAACTCAACAATGGAGCCTTGATACATTTGGGATAGAGGATATTTACAGTGCTCTTGAGAAACCAGCACAAGATGACATGAAGTAAAACACAAAGCAAAATTCTTTCAACTACTTAAATATTTTTTTGCAAAAATCAATAATTCAGACATTAACAGGTTTTATATTTTCTGGTTTTTACTTTTAATGTCAAAACATACAAAACTCATTTAACCATTCACTCCAGAAATTTGTGGTTATCTCTACCAGGGATGCTCTAACTCTACTTTTACTGTCAATTAACAAAAGTACATGATGTACAGTATCTTAAATGTCATGTCAGAACTTTGCTATTAAAGTAAAATTGTGATCAAGTACAATGTTGCCTGCCTGTTTTCCATATATTAAATATGAAGAAGACATGTAGAGATAGTCTCACTAATACTGTTATTAAGTGACTTGCATTAAATTCTAGTACTTCCTCAGTAATTGTTGCATGTAACCTTACAGCATGTTTTATCCTGACCCTATTTCATTGAAGGTGTGAGTGACTCTTCAATGACCTTTTCTATTTGGGGTTTATATCATTCTATGAGGTTCCACATAAATACCATTCATTTGACTGTTTCCCTCCACCTGTCCCCTGTCTCTCTCTGGTAAATTTTTTTATATTTCCAATGGACTATCTGATACATGTACTATTAATTACCTCTACCTCCACAGAACTTACACTGATGTCTTGTTTACAATTGGACACTTCTGTTTCACTCTTTAAGGCCTTTATCTGATGAGGTCCCTTATGTAAAACTGTATGTAATTAACAAATGTCTCTCAATACAAATATCTACCGAATTTCAATTCTAACCTAGCTTGACTTGCCACATTAATTGAATTAAAGTGGTTTCCTGGAAGGACATTGCTTATTGATGAGATGACCTAATCAAAGTTAGCTTGGCAGGTATCCATAGTCAATATGGAGCCATATAGAAACTGGGGTGGAAAAGCAATCAGACTGAAATTTGCTTTCCACTTCCTTTGGAAATTAGGATACTTTAATTCTTTAAACTCCATTTTGAAACATTCCTAATACAAATCATGCAAACACCAATATTGACAGGGACTTCTCCAAAAAAATTAAACTTTCCTGTAAAGCAAAGTACAGGTGTAAGGGTTAACATAATCAGCTTTTGGTGTTCTACTGCTTTCAGGCAAATGTACAGGGCTCAGGGTGAAAGCAGATGCATCCTGAAGACAATGTGTGCCTGGGAAGAGGAAGGTCCAGAAAGGCTATAGCTCCTTTGATTATAGGATGTGTTTCATGGCAACATAATACAACCCAGATAGATATAAAAATATTTTTTAATTACAAGTCTCCTCATGACTAGAGGAGACAGTAACAGAAACCCACAGAGAGGCAGAAAAATTATGACCAACCCTAAAAATTTATTAAGTGGAATAATCACAGCAAGGAACAAAGGAGGCATGCTGAATATGTGTGCCAAGCATCTAAGCTGATCACATAATAATCCAAATACTATAAAAGTGTACAGACCTGTAGTAGGACCTAGTCAGCTAGTATACATCACAAAACTAAGAAAACTAGGTGAATGGAAAGAATTTGGCTTCATGATAATCAAGAAATTTAACTAAATAGCTAGTTATTGGTAAAGTAATTCTGTGTGAAGCAGACTGCTCAGCAACATATACATTGTCCTGTGACAATTTTCAGATATGTGGCACGGGACTTTGTGACTATATTTCTACACAGAACAGTGGTGGAAACAGAGGAGGGCAAAAACTGTTTTTACACTTGGGAACAAAACACAGCTGGAGAGTTTCAGGTTTTTAACTAAATTTAGGTTCTCAAAAAAATACTGGGAGAAAAAAAAAAAAAGCCACCAAAACAATTAAATGAGTAATTTCTTTCTACAACAATATAAAGAGTTTTATGAAGATTTCATACACTAGTACTTGAGTTCAGGGTTTTGACACTGCCTCATTTGATATGTTCATAAACGGGGAAGGGGGTGGGGGGNTGAACCAAGTCAAATTATCCATAAAAACACAGGCAATATTTTGAATCTAGGATCAGCAACATGCTACACTAATTGTGTGAAAGTGTGGAAAAATGGTTTCACAGAACAGGATTTGGAGGTTTTTACGGTTCAGGAACTAAACATAATTTTATGCTGTTGTAAAAGCAGTAAATTGTATTTGGGATGTACCTGCTAATGCACAGCCTTGAAAAGATACGAAATTATCCTCTATCAAGGATACTTATCAAGGATAAAGACACACAGACTATCACATCAAATTTCAGGCATTTCAATGAAGATTGGGGTCAACTGCAGATAGACCAGAGGAAACAAGAAAAACTATAGAGATTATGAGCTGTGAAAAAGGGAGGAGGAGAGAAAACTACAAAAGAGGAATAGAAGGTTATTATAAGTTTCCAAATACCTAAGGAGCTGCTGCAAAGAGGATAGCAAGAATTAATTTTCCAAATCTAGGGATTATATGACCAAAGTAACAGATTTAAACTGCATGAAAAGGAAGAACCACATTAGTCCGAAGGAAAAAAAAAAATCTATTCATGTGGAAAATAATACAATGAAATACAATATGGAAATTGTGATTCCTCTGTCCCCACAATCAGTTCCTTCAGTGTGACTTTGGCCTTCCACAGACTTGGGCTGACAGAGACCTAATGAAGTTTGACAAGGGCAAACACAAAGTCCTGCCGCTGGGATGGAGTAACCCGTGCTAACTGCACACAGGGCTACATTAACAAAGTGACAGCCAGAAGATTGAGGAAACTGATTACTTCCTTCCACAATAGTTGTGAGACTCAACTGTTGTCCATGTGTACTCCTTGTATAAAATACAGATTACGAGACATGATGTACTGAAGTGCAGCCAGTATGATTTAGAGCCTGGAGGACATGATGTACAAGGAGGCACTGAAAATGGAGTTGTCCAGTCCAGAAGAGAAATTTCATGGGCCATCTTACCTTAACTACCTAACAGGAAGCTGTCAAGAATAGAGAGAGCACAAGACCCTCTTTTAACAGTGGCAGTGATACATGAAAGGAGATCAACACAAACTGCCACAAAGGTAATCTGCTTAGATGAAAGCAAGAAAAAAAATCACCATGAAGGTTGTCAAATAATTAGCTGATTTCTCAGAAAGATGTGGTACATCCATCTTTGGAGATATCAAAAACCTGGGTGAGCAAAGTCCTCAACTATCTGATCTTAGCTGCCATACACTAAGCATCAGCTGCACTAAATGATCTCCACAGCTGCTGTCAGGTTAGTCCATGAAACCAAATCCTCCTGGAAAAACAGTATCAGAAATGACATAATCATGCTTGATTGCATTCCATATCACAAGGATGACTGCATCACCTTGAGCAATTCTGTCAGTTCTATAATTCTAGAATTTTCCATCTTGCGGGGGTATTTGGAGAATATGTCAGTGGACAACATAGGATCTATCAGCACACAATTTCACACAATGACAGAATAGTTTAAGCTGGAAGGGTCCTCTGAAGATCATCCAAGTCCAATCTCTGTCTCAAAACTCAGTCAACTAGAGCAGTTGACTCAGGACCACGTGTATCTGGATGGAGATAATATCAAGAATAGAAGATTGCTGGTGACCAGTTTAGCTTCCTGTTTTGCAAGTTCAAGTCTCACATAGTAAGTCAAATTTGCATTACACATATTCCTACCAGACCCACAGAGATAAAAGTGTCATGGGAACAATGAACCTACCTATAAATCAGAAAAATGCTTGCAGAAGCCTTGACACATTTTTATTTTCTTATTTTTACCACCATCATCATCATCACTTGCAATGATAGTGCAGGGATTTTGCTATCTTCCCTCAGCACAGCTGGAAAATTTAACTTAATTTTGCCTTACACCACCCCTTTCCCATGCACTCTGCATGCAGTTATTTGTCATAAACAAATAAATTAGCCTTAACTGTTATGAGCGTGCAGACTGCTTTCAATTAGAGGTGGCACCTTCAGACCCTGTTTGCTCAGCAGCAGGAGAGGCAAATGTTTCTGTTACTGAACTCCTTGGCACTGTCTTGCTAGAGGATATTTATTTTAATAAATGCAAGGTTATTATGCTAGCATGAGGACACCACAGGTTTTCCCTAAGTGTTACTCTCTGATTACATGTTATCTAGCTTGCTACTGTATCGATGGCTGAATTCTGTCAGCCTCGACTGAGCAGCTCCTGTTAAAATTAGAAAAAACCTCAAGGGAGGCTGAGGTCATAAACAGAGGATTCTAATTCTGAACAGTTAGCAGACAGCTCCATAGGCAGTAACAGCTCCAGTTACCTTTGTGCTGTCTGCTCTATCAAGTACCTGTCACTTCACAATAAGCTGAAAGGATTGCATCTATGTCTGCATATGAAGGACAGGGTTGCTGATGTCTTATTCACAGGTTTTATTTTGTATGCAGAATACAATGTAGCAATGTAGGTGCTGGTCATTAAGGAGCTTTTTTAAAAACCTAGAAATGTTACCATATTATCCTGACTGAATCTAGAATGAACAATTACATACCCTCTTTGACACTTCTCTTTTATAGACTAATTATACTGTCAGAGAAGCCAATGTCACTGAGTTTTATGGATGTTTTAGTCCACTTCTGCTGCCACAAAGCACCAATTTGCCCCAGTGTGGAATAACAAAAGCAGTATGATGAAAATTCGCTCAGGGACCTAAAAAATCTTGTAAAAAAGATCACTGTATGTCCAGTGAGAACAGTCTCATCATTACTTCTCTATGCCTATGAGTGGAGAACTAAATGTTCTTAAAAAAATTTGAGAGACGTGGTGCAGTCCTCTATCAGTGATGAAATTACCAAGTAGTCTTATTCAACATTTGAAATGAAAAAGTAAGAAAACAAAAAGATCACTGAGGGGGTAGGGAACAAAAACAC
Source organism: Scytalopus superciliaris (assembly GCA_013400415.1). NCBI lineage: Eukaryota > Metazoa > Chordata > Aves > Passeriformes > Rhinocryptidae > Scytalopus > Scytalopus superciliaris. The sequence continues at coordinate 221,723 of VXBX01001048.1, forward strand.
CCAAACTCTCAAGCCTTCACTTCCATTAACACATCACTGCACAACACTTATTAGAGATGAAGCTCTTCCTGAATTGAAATACAGAGATCACATTTCACCCTCAATCATTCTATACATTACAAAATACAAGCAAAACGTTATGGGAATTCTGCTAATCTAACAGATACAGGCAGTGACTGCCTTCATCTATGTATTGCATGTCATAAACCATAATATTGATATTTGTTAAGTAATAATGCGCAGGAAGGATACGGGGCAAGGAGGAAGAGGCAAGGGGAATTTTTTTTTTTTTTTTCTTGCTCTAACCCAAGGAAAGTTTTGAAAATAAATTATTTCAAACTGAAATAAACATATAATCCACCATATGTCTCAATTCCTGAACTAACAAAAAAGGATTAATTTTTTAAGCCTTCAGTTATTAATCAGAGCATTTTTTTTTCTAAAATCAGAATGAAGCTTCTAATTTTCATAGCAAACGTGTATGCCTTAGAAAGCTGCACCTATGACTTACTGTTGCATTTGAAACTCATCTATACAGTGTGTGCCCATTTTCTCAGGTACAGGGAATGGCAAAAACCTCAACAGTCACAGTAATGTATAAGAGTGGAAATATATTTGTGCTTCCTTAAAAAATGGATAAAAGTTTGTCTGCGGCCAAAAGTGATTAATCTTCCTGCTAACTGTAATTTATAATAAAACCTGTAATTCAAGCATCATTTTTAATTATCTTTCACTTTCAGGCTGTCAGCCACTATGGTAACACAATACACATTCTTTGTTAGCAATGATCTTCACAATATCTGATTTCTTGAACCTGTTCTAGCTCTTTGGATCCCTCAAGATAAGAAGGAAACTTGCTCTGTATTTTGGTGCAGACTGGCAACAATTTTCACATCCCATAATTTTTCCTATATACACTATTCAAAAAAACAGGGCCTTCTACACCTGAAAGACTCGATAAAAATGGACCATTCAGTCATAGAAAGAATTTCTCAGAGTTGCGTTCAAAAGATACTTATACAATAAGGTTTTCAGTGCACTTGAGCATGGCCATTTAACTATGCTTGCCAGAACACTATGCAGTTCCCAAAGCATCACCCACAGCAAATGCAATCCTGTGTCATGTTTGCCATCAATTATTACTTCCACCTGGTATGTCTGGTAATTTCATTTAGCTCCTTTATAAACTTCAAGCACCGTAGGTGCAAACTATCTTTTCAGTAACCCTAACCACACAAATTGTTTCACAATTTGCCTTTGTAAATGTTACTGTGTTGTGAATTTTCCTCTTTATCCTTCTGATATTATTCATTATTAAACATCTCTTCTGAGTCACTCATGGTAAAACACAATTGCCTTGGATTTCTGTGTCTTTTTGTGCCTATTTTGCATGCACTCCATCTCTGCTACATATTATTATGCACATGCAGATACATTCAATTGTCCTTGCAGTTCCCACAGGTGAGTCAACTGTTTTGTAAAACAGATGCTAGAAGACAAAATAATCATTATTATTATTGTTATTATTGTTGTTGTTGTTATTATTATTACAGTATTAAAAAAAGAGAAGGAAGAATTAATGTAAAAGCTGAGTTTTTAGATGCAAACATATCTTTTCCTTGCTTTTCTATAGGCTTTACTACAAACAATTGCTACACAGATAATGAACTTATATGGAAACAAACATCCTTCTTGCAGACTTGCTTCTTGGCATCTGAAATTGCCATTGATGGATTTGTCCTTCAGCACTTGCTGAAGTGTCCTATTTTGAATTCTGGTGGGAAGGGGAGTAGGGGAGAAAAAGAGTATTAAGTAACACTTAATGTACCAGTGTACTACAAAAAGGCAAATCAGAAACTTAATCAGGATTATAAACTAGAATAAAATGTTACACTTTTTAAGGTCTGTTCAAGAAAATAGTTTAAATTTTTCAACTCATTAATAACCTATAAAAATTAATTAATATTTGCAAAAGAGAGAAAATCAGCTTGCTTAATTTCAGACCACAAGGCACAAACATGGGTTTCAGATCTGACAATGCATTGCTTAAATGCATCTCTGTTTTGCACTGAAAATCTGCACCTCAAAAAGAAGTACTATACCTTCTTTCAGCACACTCCTCCTATTGTACAGCATAACTCAATCTTAACTAATGTCTGTGCTTAGTCACTGATATCATGTGTTTGCTTTGAGCAGACTTGCCCCACAAATTAATTTAGCCACATTTGGAAAATAACATCATCAAGCACAAGGTGTTGCATAAAGGGAGAAAGGGGGACACCTATTGTTTAATACAAGTTAAAGATTTAATAAGGAAATCCTCGGAGTAATCACATATTCCTGAATACTGCTGTGCATTTTCATTTAATAGCTCCAAAACTAATTACTGTGTAGCTACCTCAGTGTTTTGGAAAACATAACATGCAGTTATTTTGTGATTGCATGTTATTTTTTCATATCAACCTTGTCACTTCAAGAGGCCTTAAAGCATAATTAAAATATCAGAGATCCTGTGATTAAGCTGAAGAGAGGCTTGTGCTTTGAAAATTCATCATTCAGATACACCATTTAATGGCTCTTCAGAAAAATTTTAGCTTAAAAGACATTCAATAATACATATTTAATCAAGCAGCAAAATAAGCTGTTCCTGATTTTTTTATAAGGCATGTTATTATATTCAGACATCAAGAAAAACCTCTTTTTGAGCTGCTTTACAAGCATGCTGTAAATGGCAATGCAATAAACTAAAACAAATCAACATATTTTGCAAGTGGGGCACCAAAGTACCAACCTATTCATTAAAAGAAAGATGCAAGATTCAAGCAAATTGTCTATTCATTAGGCCACCCATAGCTGTTCCACAGAAAGGATGAGCAGACAATTACTTGCAGACACAATGCATATTGTATTAGGATTTCACTGAAAAGTCTAGATCATACATGCATGTTCTCATAAACATAAAAGATTTAAATTGTGATTCTAACCCATACAGTTTTTCTAACTACATATTCCAGTGTGCAATCATAATAAAGTCTACACTGAAGTAGTAGAACAACTATGCTAATTTTGAATGACACTGTCCAGGACATAAAAATGATGTATCAAAAGAAATGTGGCATGGAGCTGGAAGTCACTTCCTTTGTTCCTAGATACACATCTTCCCCAGTAAAATCCACCACAGGTATCTATACTGCAATCCAAAACCACATCAATAACCAGAAAAAAAAAAAAAAAAGCGGTTTCAATTGAGAGTTGTACTTTTTCAATTATTGTCAGCAGTGTTGAAAAGTAAGACTTTTAGCACTATAGTACAGACCTTTGAAAAACATTAAATGAATTATTCATCTCATCACTTCTCCATCAAAATGTGGTCTCCTAATATTCATGTTCAGATGTTTACTGGTGTGTCTGTTCAAGCTATTGAATTTTTTTAACTTTTCAAGTTCACTTGAAAGGACAACAAGGAGATCTTTAAGATTCATGCCAATTAAGACACCCCTATCATCTAATAACAGGTAATCATAGAATATCCTGAGACAGAAGGGACCCACAAGGATCAAGTCCAACTCCTGGCCCTGCACAGGACCATCCCCAAGAGTCACACCATGTGCCTGAGAGTATTGTCCAAACGCTGCATGAACTCTGACAGGCTTGGTGATGTGACCATCTCCCTGAGGAGCCTGTTCCAGTGCCCAACCACCCCCGGCTGAAGAACCTTTTCCTAATATCTAGCCTAAAGCTTCCCTCACAGAGCTTTGTGCCATTCTCTCAGGTCCTGTCAGTGGTCACAAGATAGAAGAGATCAGTGCCTGCCCCTCCGCTTCCCCTCTTGAGGAAGCTGTAGACTGCAATGAGATTTCCCGTCAGTAAAAATTATGTATAAATGAATGTTAGAGAATCCCACCAAACAACCCAACGTAAACATGGTCAGATTTTTTATATTTAAAGAGCCTTCATAGAATGTTTTGTGTTGAATTCTCAGCACGAAAGAAGAATGGTAATGATCCACTTTAAAGATCAGAGAAAAGTGAGGGAAAATGCACATTTAATGACCTGAAATTTTACATTAATAACTTAAGTCTATTTTAAACCTATGAATATGCAGCACCTTCAATTTAAACTAGGACTTATTTCAAAATTCTTTTCCCCTCCTAGAACCACATTATGGACATTCCTATATTAGATTTTAAATATTTGAAGTTTTGCATGTGATAAGATTATTCCTAAGCAGTTTGTAACTCACAGTGAATTGAGAAGATACTGCTAATTATTGCAGAGAGAAAAGATAATCTTGATGCTCAATATTCAAATTACCTGTCACCTTAAAAAATAGCAAATACTGTAACAAAAAAAATGGATTACACAACTTTAGATTTACTATGTTCTTTCCACAGCTGCTGGCTGAAAACACTGTCAAGGGTAAAAATTAGGAATCTAGAATTTACAGGGTACCAGGCAGCCTTTCCCTATATGGCCATTCAACTACCACTATTCAGCTTCTGAAGGTTACTTTTCTAGCCACCATTCTTTTAAAATTAATAGAAAGTAAAAGTTCAAATCTTCTATTTTTGAAATATCTCAAAGTATGGAAGCTACTGCAGAGGGAGTAGAGGAATATAAGAAAAGACTACAAATAAAAAATCTTCATTGCTTCTACTAGGAACTGCAGATTGCTAGTTCTCTTAAAAATCCAGCAGCTACATAAAATAACTAGCACCTAGCATTCTCAATTTGAAGGCAGAATGTGATTTGAGACATGGAGAATTTCTAGATATCTTGCTCAAGATATTTTTTCAGATCTATTGAGTGTTGAAATGAACAAGTAGCAACATCTCCAGGGGACCAAAACAGTAGCTGTCAGGGTTTTGTTTCTTTGTTGCAAGTTCCTTTAAAATTTCTGCTGAATTCATGGAAATGTGACTGGGGGTTTCTATTTGCATGCCACATGGGTCTCATAAGCTATTGTAGTTTTCCAATGTCCCGTTAATGCACCAGCACACATTTTAGCTTCCTACACTGATAAAGAAAAGACTAGGTCAGAACTTTGACCTGCTTTTCCTATCCATGAGAATATTTCTATTACTTTGACATGACTGAAATTTACTTGTACTGTTTTCACAAACATATAATTTATTTCAAACAGATGAATAAATATATTACAGATCTGTCTAATTCAGGCATTTAGAAATTGAGTCAGATCTTAATATGACTTGAAATTTATTTGCTGAAGCAAAGGGAGAGGTAAGGCACAGGAGCTATTCAAACAACTTTAGTTTGTGAAATAAGAATTTCACACATATCTGAAAGCTGATTGAGGGATCAACATCCTATTGGTATGAAATGGCAAATCTACCAGCCAAACTGAACTGACATTAGTTAGACATGGGATTACAGCACTCATAACCTTCTTATCAGCTCCCCTAACAGGAGCCAGATAACAAGCTCCAAGTTAGCATGCCATATAACAGTGACAGAGGACACTTAACTGGGAATGCAAAGTCCAACAAATCAGTGAAGACATGTGAAATGCACAATGTAAGATCATAAAGATATTATTCATGGAGAAGCCCGTAAGCTTGACTTTAGCTCCTGCTGTCAGCAACTGCCCTTCACTACGTGAAATGTTCCTGATGTAAATTAGTAAGGCTACAAAAGTCTTTATGGTGTAAGGAAACACCATTCTCACTTTACATTTTTAAAACTGAGGCACGACAGGTTAGCATCTGGCTATAGTAATATCAGTATGTATACACTATAGAAATCAAATACATGTTCCTAAAGAGCTACCAAAGAGAGTTCTAGTTGTCTGTGGAAGAGGAAAGATCATACATTTAAAAGACACCATATAAAGAAGTGACCTATTTAATTTGACTTATTTACAAAGACTGAGGTAAAGAGGAAAGTGGAAATCTTCTCTAGCCCGAGGTATGAATCACTGCAAGGACAAGAGGACACCCACAGTGCTACAGACAACTTAAACGAAGGGAGCCCAGATGGCTTTGAAGTAAATACAAGTTCATTTCTGGCTACCCCAGCTTACTTATCAATAGCAAGGCATACAGGAGTGAGCAAGCCTACTGCACATCCATCATTCACATTTCTCCATTTCATTATAGACAGAAAACGCACTTACAGCATATCAAGCTGAAATAGCTCTTGGCATGAGTCAGAGAAGAAAAACCATAAAAGATCAGCCAGGAGGAAATGCAAAATTGTGTAAAACTGGTGAAGTGTTTGTTTCTCCCAGCCTCCAGAAAAGGAAACTGATTCATTTTGCAGAAAACTAAGTCAACAAAAAAGAACAATACAAAATTTCTTATTTCCCCATTACTGTTGAAAAGTAAAATATTTTTTTAACTTCCTCCCTCCCTATTAGCTGTCCAAAAGAAGGGCAGACATACAGATAAAATGGCTATTTTATATATTTTCTCTTTTTCCCCCTTCATTGCCTTTCATTTTCTCTAGGATTACAATGGTTTACTTACACCAAAAATATTAAGGATGAGACAGTATTTTAAAAATACTGTTTAATATATTTACTGGTTTTAGTTATCCTTTACTATGTCTAGAGGCTGAGGCACACAAAGGCTTTGCCTACACTGCCTGCTGAACATGCTCTAATACCCTGAAGTTCTTCTTTGTTAGCTCTATTGGACACCATAGGAGAATTCTGCTGCTCTTTTCCTGCCTGCACACTACTGCCTCCTGATGGAAAATCAACACACCAGTCTCCTTTTGCATTCCATATGGAATGCATATGGATGGAGGCAAATTTAGTCACCTCCCTGTTGTTGAAATCGTGTTCTGGAATCATCAGGTGATAAAATGAACGTGAGAAATCTTGATGCATTTATTTTATCCTTATGCTATCATTTCATCTTCTCTGTCAATAAAAGGACTGGCAAACAACGCTATAAGGGAAAAGCAAAACATCAAGTAGTTCATAACTGTGAAACGTTTAATAAATAGCATAAATCAAAAGCCAGGAAAATACACAGAATCAAAAAATTAACTGTTTTGAGGGTGAGGGAATGCAAGAAAGTTTAAAAGTAAAACTATCTGTGAAATACAACTACATCATGGACAGCAGCAGCTCATACCTTTTCTAACATTGTTACTCCCAGTAGGTGACCCTGTCTTGCAGGCACTGACTCTAATTACTCATATAGCAATGTCAGAAATACACCTACAGCTGTAAGTATCAACAGGCCAGACCAAATGATCACATAACTCATCCACTACTAAAAGGTATATAAACAAATATATTTATATAAATATACAATAGCACTATATATTATAATAATATATAAAGAAATAATAAATTGACAGCTGGCTGAGCATGAGCACAGCCAAGAAGGCCAATAGCACCCTGGTATCTTGCAAGGACTTAAAGAACACAGTTGCCTGTCTCAAAACTCTGTCGAGGCCACAGAAGGAACGTGCCATAAGATAAGCCACCACAGCAGGAATTTGAGATAAGCACAGAAGGGAGGAATGGACAGCACGAAGATGCTAATTCCAGGCCTGACGGAATGTGATGGGTTGGATAAACCCCCAAAACTTAGATTAAGGCCTTAGTTTAGTTAGGCCTGAAACCAAATTTAGTAGGCCCCAGTTTTTTGGGCCATGGGGCACTCCGTAGATTCAGAGGGGCAAGTGTCACCTGACTTAAGCAACCAAAGAGGTATTTCATATCATCTGACGTCAAGTTGAGTATAAATCTAGTGGGGGAGGTATCCTCCCTCTCTTGCCCTCCCTCTCTCCATGTGGTGTGGTGGTGAGGACTCCCTGTTGCTGCTCCCAGAGCGATAGGCCTGGCCGCTTCCCTGCCAAGATGCCCACAGCAGTTCTGGTCTCTGGGAAGTAAATACTTTTGTTTGATATTACTTTGCTGGGTGCTCTTTCAGTGAAACGTGTTTAGTTTTGTTTTGTGTGGGTTTTGGGTGGTGGAATCTGTGTGTTATTGGGGTGGACAGCTCTGGATGAAGTTATTGTTGTTTTTTTCTTATATTTGTACGTATATGTATTGTAACTTTCCTGTAAATATATGTATATAGTTCCTTCCAGTTTCAGGTTTTTTCCTTCCCTCCTTTCACTGGGACCGCATGGGTCTTGGGGAGGTTTGGCATTTTGCCAAGGTCGAACCCACGACACTGAGGTAAAATCTGATTAGCACATCCTGGATACTCCATCCAGACAAAAATTACTACTGTGGCAAACTGTGGGAAAGGAAACAACTGCTCATAGACATATGACCCTAAATTATGGAAACGGCATCTGCACTCCATGGATACCTGGAACATGGACTGTATAAAGGTGGTGCCCCCAGAAGAGCAACTCCGGGATCCCTACCTCCAAGAGGCCCAGGGTGAAGGACCAGTGGGATGCCACTGGATCCAAGGGTGGTGCTATCTTCTGCTTGATCTCTCTCTCTGTCCCTGCCCCAGCTCCCCCTTTTCTATTTCTATCTCTACCTCAAATTTGCTGTTAAATAAAATCCATAGTATTAACTTTGGTATATGGTTTCACTTGCACCTTAGTTCAGGCAGAGGCTTTTCTCATTAATTGGATCATAACACTTATATCAGAAATAGTATGGCCACCAGGACTAGGGGAGTGATTGTCCCCCTGGTGAGGCCATACCTTGAATATTGCATTCAGTTTTTGGCCCTTCACTACAAGAAAGAAATTGAGTTGCCAGGGCTGGTGAAGGGTTTGGAGCACAAGTCTTATGAGGAGTGGATGAGCAATCTGGGGTTATTTAGCTTGGAGAAACGAGACTGTTGAAGAATACATTCAGTGCAGGTAGTTCAGTGTGCAGCTTCAGGTTGAGCTCTGGGTGGTGAGAGCTCATAAAAAAGGGCATAAAAGAGGGGACCTGTGGAACCAGGCAGGAAAGTTTCCTTAACAGATACCTTCCTCTCCACAACTACTTGAAAGAAGGTTGTTGCAAGACAAGGATCAGTCTTTTCTTTTTTGGAGGTAAAAAGTGACAGTACAAGAGAAAATTACCTCAAGTTGTTCTAGGAGAGGTTAAAGATTGGATATGAGGAAAAAAGTCTTCACTGAAAGGGTTATCAAGCACTGGAACAGGGTTGCCAGGGAAGTGGTGAAACCACTGCCCTTGGAAATATGTAAAAAATGTGTAGAAGTTGTGCTTAAGGACATGGTTTAATGGTGGACCTTGAAGTGTTACTTTAATGGAAGGATAATGTGGTCAATGGTTAATGGATGATCTTAGAGGTATTTTTTAATCTTAATGATTCTATGAAATTTGTTTTAAAAATATTCCTCACTCAACAGTTTTGTCATCTATTTAATTCTATTGCCCTATTTTACACATACCAGGTATAGTGTCCCACATGCCTTCTTTAAGGGGTCATCCTTAGTTTTAAGGCACATCAAATAATTCAAAGATCTCCCCATCATTTTTGCTCCAATGCACCAAGCAACCGTTACCATAACAGTCAAACGCTAATTTCTACCTATCAGGAGGGTATCTGCACCCAGCCCTTACCAATCTTTCCCAAAATTGAAGGAAGAGAGTATCTTTGAAAGCAAAGCATGGGTAGTTGGTTTAAAGTACAGTCAGACTGACTTAACCATTAAAGCAATACTTTTACCAGCTGAATACTGGAGCCCTTGAGATCTGAGTAAGCAGATCTATCTGTTTCTCCATTCTAAAAACCAGAAAAGTAAACATAAACAAATGAACAAACAAAGAAAAAAGACTGCTGAAATAATGCCATATTTTGTGGGTTCTTTTGAGGGGGAAGAGAATTTTTACTCCAGAAGAGGTAATAATCCAGTGATTAGAGTACTAATCAAAGTATGAGTATTGCAATATTTTTATTCTTTTCTTGAACTTTCCTCTCCATGGAAATCTCCATTACTTATTTTATATATTAAAAAATAAAAAAAGAAATCCCACACACGAAATCTAAGTCTCTAGCACCCCTCCCCACATCCACAAAATATTAGTCCGAAGCTCACATGCTATGAAATATCCCAACTCATAGGTACATCCTGCATTCTTCTTATAAGCAAAAGAAGAGAAGACAGTGAGGAAATAACCCACAAAAAACATTTTTCATCCTTCTCTGCCTGAGGATGTGTGTGCCAGGCATGTGTCAGATGTTAGTCACTACTGCTTAAGGCACATGTATATTGCAGTGACATATATAGACTATGCAGATTGGGAGAGAATAGTCTATTAGAGGGAAAAGGTCAAGTTTCTGAATTGGTCAACAAAACCCCAGACTCACAAACTGAACTCACAGACAGTGAAATAAAATCTTAGGAAACAAAATAAATTTTTCTGTATGTTTTGGAATTTTACATTAAGGCAGCTCAACTCTCATGATAATACCCTTTCTTAAAAGTAGAAGCTTGTATGCATGGTGAATCAAGATACAATGTTTTTGCATATCATAAGACAGAACTATCAACTTTCTTCAACCTTCCCTTACAGAAAAAATAAAATATTAATATTTTCTCTTAACATTGATATCTTCATTTCTTAGTACAATGTTTGTTACTGCTAAGCTCTTGTAAGATTTTCCTTGCCATTCCAGATGAGTGGATCACAGAAATACAATAGCAACACAACTGGAAAGAAAAGAGATTGTTGTATACTTTTGGTTTACACACACAGAATAAATCAAGTAAGAAAACATCTCTGAAGAATGTAAACCAAAAGAAGAAACAGCATTATTTGCATGCAGAAAGACAGTTCTGCAAAAATATTCATCTTTCACAAGGACTTTATCCCATGTTTAATAAAACTGAAAATGCAGAGCACACAATTCTGGAGGCATTAAAGATTCCAACTGGTACTTCTAGTCACAAGGAGAAGACACAGAAGGGGAAGAATAAATTAGGAAGATCAGGTACTAAAGACCTACAAGCTAGTACTGACCCTCTGGGGCACAAGGAGGACAAAGGACTCAGTCATGCATTGTTTTTTTTTCTTGAGGGAGTTTGAAAGGACTTGGAAAAGCACACCAGTGAAGCTGTGGCACATGTGCCACACAAGAGCCAGGTTCAGACACAAGACACAATTTTTAAAAGTGTGTTGCAGTTCAATAAACCACCCACCAGCAATCTATCTTATCACAGTGAAAAGTAATTTTACTTAAAGAGTGGAGCACTATCTTAATATTTCACATTAATCTGAGGAAATGAGATGTCATCCAACTTTCCCTACCTTTTTTTCCTCAGCCATATTTGATCCAATATGTTTTTTTTATGCAAAGGGAGAAAAAATAGGATTCCAATCAAAGACACATTTTAATATGCAAGGTTCAGGAACAAGTTATATAGCCCAAATTATATATGTGTCTGAGAACAATACTTTCCTATGAGCTGATGAAAACTAAGAAACTAAGAAAAGAGTTTTTCATGAGAAAATTCAGCAATTTGCAGGAATGCATTGTTGTGGACAGAATTTCATAGAAAGAAATGTCAAAATTAATCTCTACAGATTCCTATTTAATTTCGGTAATGTTAAAATATCTCTTTGACGAGGCAAATGTTAATCCTTAATATATCTTTTGTTTTAAACTATGACATTATAAGTATTACTTGAACTGGATGCATGAAGTAACATCTTTTAAAATTATCAAAACAAATTTTTTAGAAACAAGAAATTCAGTTTTCCGTTTCAATTTGGAAATAAAACAACATCAGTTTGTTGGGATTTCCCATTGGAAAGATAATTCAAGGTTGTCTTTGACTTCAAAGGGTTGTTTGTGGCTAAATACGTTACACATTGAGAAACTTAAGAAAATTATGGTTTTGAACATATACAAACACAAAACATGTGTGTTACTATTTTTGTAGCCACTAATAAAACCTTTACAGCTTCAGTGACAATCAGAATCCAAAGAATTAAAGATCAAGATGCTATCACTAAGAAATGTTATCAACTGCAGTGCAAGACTTACTTTTTAGACATGTTACATATACATATTCTTGGCATACATCACTCACTATTTTCATATTTAAAAGCCTTGGTCCTTCATGCATATAGGTGTTCACTGCCAAATATCTTTCTTATAAGAAACTCATAATTGAATTTCAGGAAGACAGAAGAGCATATTAACATTGCCTAATATTAGATAGTGGAATTAGAAGACTTGTCTCTCTTGGGACCCTACATAGCGCACAGTGAGCAAGAGATTTCTCCAGAGAATGACTCACCTCTTCGATCAGGTTTCTGTTCATAGCCACCCGATGAAAGATCCTTTTTGTCCTCTTTAAATATAGGGACTTCTCAGACATGAAACTAACATATCTTTAAGAACTGAACATTCTTAACTAAACCAAAGTACAAGTATACTTTTCTATCTCCCAGTTTAAATGATGTTAATATTCATACTCATAGAAGAAAAAGATGGGTACAAGAACTGGGAGCCAAGACTCAGACACCAGTATTAGAGTTAAGAAACCCTCACCTAGTACAGAATGATCAGTCAGATTTTCAAATGGGTCATTGACTAGTTATGACACGAAAACAACTTTAACTCTCCGGACCTGATTTCAGATATACCGAAAGACCTCATTTTGGTTTGTTTCTCCATCTGTAAATGGATATGTTTGGGGTTAGGTTATATCTACCACTAAAACAAACACATGAAGGAATAGAAGTACACCCAAATGGTGTTCAGACTAATTGCTTAATAATTGTAAAACACCTTTAGTATATGAAGTGCATATTAAGTATTGCAAGCTCTTTTCAAAAGTTACTAGTGCTTGCAAAAGCAAAAATAACTCCGTGTAATTAAACAACTAAGACCCCTGCTAACTCTGCAGTGTACAAGTCTGTATACCAGTCAGAAGCCAGCACACTCAGGACCAATCCTGCTGAGCTGTCCTCATTACAACAGGGCAAACAAAGATGTTTTCTTTATGTTCTCTCAATAATTACATTTGATCTGCCTCACTGACGATCTCCTGCTAGCAATGAAAAGTATGAAGTGTTTCAATGGGTCAATCTCTAGCTGTTTTATTTTCATTTCAAACATAGTAGAGACTTCTTTATAACTTCCTAAGTAATAACCAGTGTACTTTCCCGTCTTAAGCCTTTCCAGTGACAATGAGCCAATTGCATTTCAAACACAAGCTCAGCTAGCAATTTATCCTAATTTACCAATGAGCACAAAGTAAAATAGGCTTTTTTTAAGACTTCAGATGTTCTGTGACCAATATTATACCCAGAAGAGCTTTGAAGGTTAATCAAAGTTAGTTCTATGATTTATTTTGGTTTTCCTTCTTCCTCAATTTCCAATATGCCTCTGCTTCAAGAACTTGCTGACTGAAAAGATTAAGGCCTATCTCTTAACAGGGATATAAAAATAAATTCTTAACTGGGCTTAAAACAACATACACTAACTTTACTGAGCATTGTGACCATTTAGTTGCTCTGAAAAATTAGAATAAATTTTCAATGAAAAGATTATTCTTTCAAGTACAGAATTTATCTAACAGATTAAAGAACAAATAGTCCATTTTATGTTCACACAGAGTGTCTGGACTGGAAGAAAACAACCTGAGTTTGTCAAGACCTGAAATTTGTTTTGCAGGTGATTCATAATACAATTATGGAACTCCACTATGCAACAAACCACAAATACAGTAAAAATTAAAACATAAATTTGAACAAAAATCTATTTCTGAAACAAAAAGCTTTTGCTCCATTTCATTCCATTTTAGTTCCTCAGAGAAAATAGGGTATTGACATATTTCAATGCAAAACATTTTGAGTAAAAAAATTTAAAATATCCTACAAAACCATTGAGAAAACTTGTGAATTGCACTGTCTCGTATTGCATATATATATATTGCATACATATAACATAGTTTGTGAAGACTGTGACGGCCAAAGGAATGAACAAAAGTGAAATTTGAGGAAATTATGTGCACAGAAGACATGGACAGAAGAGGATGGGTTCATCTCACATTTCTTACTTTTCACACACCAATTTTTAGACCATACAACACTGTTGCCTTTGCACAAGCGGGATGGCAAAAGAACTCTCAGTACATCCCATTAATTATTTGAAAGTATAGATTTAAAGCAAAAATGGATAAACCTAATATTTCAATATTCTTTCTGAGCTCCCTGTTGACAGGGTTCTGGAATCCTCCCAGCAGGTATCTTGTAGCTGAAGAAGGGTAAGTTCATTGCAAGGTAAAACATAAAACTTGAGGAGAAAAGACAATGAGCAGGATTTTCCAAATCACAAAGTATGGTAAGACAAAATGATTAGTGAGGTCATTTCACTACTTCCTGTAAAAATTAGTAAGGACTCATACAGCCTGTTTAAACAGTATCTAAACAATTATTTCATACCCTTTAAGTACAGCTTCCAGCTTAATATGGATTTTATACTTAAATCCTTGCCTGTTCAATGTCTTCCCTAGACAATTCCAGGAACTGAGCCTTAGCTTAGATTCCAGTGATCATATTTCAGAGATGGGATGACCAACCCTGAGTGCACACACTGTCCAAGAGCACTGTCATAAATAAAAGTTTCCCTACCAGCACTAATCACTTAAGACTTGTCTTCTATGCTTACAAGTGAAGACTGGCTTTGATAAGCAACAAGTTAATACATCTTCTCAGAGCAAATTTTGCCTAAGTAGCTATGCACAGAATAATGCCTCTTTGTTCACCTACCATAGGCAGAGACAGATTGCAAGCCATGGTAAAAACATCTCTATCCACTGAGTCTTTGACATCACATCAGCAAAGAAAGTTCCCACCATTACAAGCATTCATTTGACCTTGAGAAAAGCTTAGTGTTGACTGGTACCAAAGGGATTAGTAAATGAACAATTTTTCCAACACAGCTTTCAATTACTTTGATGAGCAATTAAAATGTTAATTAAAAAACAATCCAAAACTCAGAAGGTTATGAAATAATAAGCTCTTGTACACTTACTGCATTGCAAGCATTAAGAAGAAGGTCACAATGCAGCTGGAGCAGAAAGGTGCAAAAGAGAGGGACTGTATTATGCTTGGAGTTGTTTGTTTATTTGAAAAGGATACTTTAAAGAGATCTGGCAACATGTTTTCTAAGTGCTGAGTTAAACCAATATTTATTCAAACAGTACCTTGGCAGATAGTGGCTTCAGGCAGCACATAGGGCAGGAAAAGAAACACATGCATGCTGTTGTCCCCTTGAGAAGTTCAAATTCATCATTCAAATTCTAAAATAACCATTAGTTGTTTAAATAATCAAGAGAATTTTTAAATTGCTAGTTTGGGCTTACCTCCTTTCACCTATCAAGTTTATGTCTGCAATCAAGAGAATCAGAAACTTGTTTTTGTTTCAACTTCCTGTTGTGATTCTCATGCAATTGTAGAAATTTGGAAGTTGGCATCTGAAAAATCTCCCTAAATACTGTGAGGCATAAAGAAAGGTTTTGAGAGCTAGTAGTACTGCCTCCTTCACTTAACTGTACCAGTTAAGTCCTGTTCCCACAAACCTGCTAATTGAGATCTGCATTTACCAAGTCATATTTTGCATCGTACCTATTAAAAAAAAAAAAAAAACCAACAAAAAAACAACAAAAAAACACCCACCAATTTCAGGGGGTTTTGTGAGTTTTTGGGGGTTTTTTTGTTTGTCTGTATTTTGGGGGAGTTTGCTTGGGTTTCTTTTTTTTTTTGGGGGGGGGTTTGTTTGTTTAGTTTTTGTTTTGGGTTTTGTTGTTGTTTGTTTGTTTGGGGGTTTTTTGTGGTTGTTGCATTTTAGTTTGATTTTGTTGTTTTGTTTTTAAATGCTATCAAGTTACAGTTAGTGCAGGACAAGAAAATAACATCCTTTTTGCTGTGCAATGACTCTATCATGGATGGTGCAACAAGGTGATTTTCCCTTAAATAATCTCAATTATACTCAAAGTGCATTATCATCAAAAGAAAAACAAAGCAGTAATGTAACCTCAGACTTCTAGTAGCTCCAAAAAGCCACCATGATTCATTAAAAGCAAACTAAAATGTTTCTTAAAAAACACAGGTTCTTGTCATCTATTCAATAGTTGTCCTGTAGGAGCTCTTGGTTTATGTGATTGGTATCTAATATTTCTGACATTAAAGTCATGGAGATCTTTTGCATTCTTGGAAACAACTGCATGGGTTTTCCTATGAAAAAAATATTGATTTGTTTATCTATACTATAAAATCATACCTATGGGATCAGACTGAATTGCCCATGTTTTACACCTGTTTATGCATCTGTATTTAATAAATAAATAAATGAGCAGAAAATTTACTATCAGGGGAGCCAAACAGCAGAAGAAAAACGTTCATGCCACAGAACATAAGTCAGATCTAATCTCAAAAGTTAAATTCTTACTCTAATGATATAGCTTCTGAAACTGTATTGGGCTGCATGGTTACACAGACCCAGATACAAAGTTAGACTGAAGTAAGCCACATACTAGCTTACAAACTAAGTGTGTGATCTAACCCCACTGTCTAGAGCATTTCAGTAAAAAAACACAGAAATTCTTTGCCTTACAGACTGAAAAGTGGAATAAATTATTACTGTAAGGTCTGTTTTTTCCTATTAATACCATTAATCTACAAAATAATCTGAAAATTAAAATTTGAATCCTTGAATTACACTTTCCACTTCAGTATATTACTAAGATTCTTTCTGATTAATAGATCTCCAGGGCTTTACATGACAGCTGTTAAGAGAACCTGGCAATGCTGCAGGAAAGAAGTAAAAAAATTCTCTCCATTGGAAACTGCCAGGTGAAATTTGAACCACTAATTGTAATTACCATGATTGGATATCGGCCAAGACATTGTGAACATTAACACTTCAAAATTATGATATAGATCAAATTAACATGTCAAAGAAACATTACTATAACCATGCCATTAATTTTGTTTGGATACATCTACTTTTCAATATTATTAAAAATACTTTACTAAACAATGAAATGTTCAAATGAGTAGTATCAGCAAAATGAAAACCTGGCTGCAATGATTTTCTGGGGCAAAAAAGTCCCTAAGGTGTTAGCTTTCTTTTCCTTTACTTCATTATAAATCCCCTTAAGTCTGCTAATCCAGCTTCATTTCTCCAGCATCATTTACATTTTGTATTTGAATTTCCCAGCAGGTTCTGGCAGTTCCAGGTATTTTCCTTAACACAGTGTCAGAGGATTCTCACATCTTTTCTATGCCATGAATCCTTTTAATGCCACTTAAACAGTGTTGTGGTACATGCTAGCAAGATCACATTTCTTAGCTGACAAAGTGAAAATAGTCTTACTCTAATGTAAGAAAATCAAATATAAAAGATTATACTATTAGCATATTTAAGGAAAGCTGGTGGTTTCACCAACTTTGACAGAGTGTAACTTCTTCATAGTAATGCCATTATTCAATAAAAACATGGAAGAAAGTCACTGAAGGAACTGACCAGCATTCAAATTTTTAACTTATGTTTTCATTACATATAGTAAGGAATGAGAGCCACAAAGGTGGACAGAGGATTGGATCACCTCCATTATGAAGACAGGCTGAGAGAAATTGGGTTGTTTAGCCTGAACAAGAGAAAGCTTTGGGGAGATTTATCAACCTTCCACTAATTAAAGGGAGCTTTAAGAAATTTGGAGAAGGACATTTTACAAGTGCATGGAGTGACAGGACAAGGGGGACTGGCTTTAAACTGAAGGAGGTTTAGACTGATTATTAGAAAGAAATTCTTTACTACGATGATGGTGAGAGGCACGGGAACAGGTTGCTCAGAGAAGCTGTGGATGTCCCATGCCTGGAAGTGTTCAAGGCCAGGTTGGACAGGGCTAGGAGCAACCTGGTCTAGTGGAAGGTTCCCTGCCCATTGCAGGGCCCTTCCAATCCAAACCATTCTTATTCTATCACATTATTTAAGACAGCAATCATTTATGCCATAAGCAAGAATACTGAATATAAACTGCTTGACAGTAATAAGAATTGAACTGATCCAACTCCTACAGAAGCTTAATTCCATATAACTCAAGCAAGGAACTGTATGAATAGTTTTAGTAGTCCAATACCTAAAAACCAGTGATGAACAGTTTGTGTTTCTATAGAGTCAATAGCAGTTTCTGCCTGAATTCATAGCCGTTTTGTTAACTACAGTTTATTTTGGTTTCCATTAAATATAAAAATGTTAAGCTACATCTCCTAAGATCCACAGTTGCTTTAAGGGCACTGAAAAGGCATTCATGTTCCTAGTTTTCTCTACCTTTTCTTTGTAGCAATATGGAATTAGTTGTCCCTCTCAATGTTACACTATGCTCATTATGTATATATGTACATTGATGGTACACATAATGTTCTGTTGTTTTTTTTCCTATTATCAACATCCCAAAAGTTCTGTTGAGATATCAAAAATATCATCAAAAGTTCTGTTGAGATATCATCAACAAAAAAATTACAGTTTGTTTGGGCTTCTTTAAAAAAAAAAAGAAAAAGCAGAAGGAGAGGAATTGCAGCAGAGAAGGCACGACCACCTCCAGTGAAGATGTGAGAAGAGGAAAAACTACTTGAAGCTGGAAAGAAAAACAGAAGGAATCATTACAATGTGGTTTCAGTAATTCACCTTTCCTGCTTTCTTTTTTCCTATAGAAAAATAACTCTAGTAAGTAAAACACAAACACCTCTATCTGCTGGGGTTTTAATTACTTCAGCTGATTGCTGTTCTCATTCAAAATTGCTTCATTCCAGGAATACATCATTTGTGACTCCTTTTCTTCATGGGCCATTTTAATTTGTGTTCATTGGGTTTTCTCTTCTACCCTCCCCCAGAATTTTCTTTTTCCTTCCCTCCTAACATTCTCCTCAGCACTGTTCTGTTTCTTTTGCAGATATCTTTATATTGGATTTTGTGAGCAAAACTGTAGCTTTACAGCCAAAATGTTTCAGTTAATAGTGTAAAAGACAGACAGCAGTTTGAAGTGGTTTGGTAGTCATGGACTTTAACTAAGTCAGTACATGGCACAAAAGGTTGCTGAAACTATCTCCCACAAACTTTTGGAAGTATGTAGAAAGACTAAGAAATCCTAGAAAGTGTTCAGAAAAACCCTTGTACAAACATTCAAAGATGCAGATAGAGTACTCAAAGTTGCATGTGCATGAAAGGAAGGCAATAAGGTCTCCCTTTAGGCAAGAGGTTAATACCATTACAGTCATGGTCAGTAATACCAGCACCCACTGTTTCTTTTCCATAAGAGAATGTTCTGGTAAAAGGTGTTCTTTATATACAGCTTGTAGGCCATTCCCAGATGTTTTTACTACTTTATTACCATTTCTGATGAAGTGGATGAGGAAGGGATATAAAATTCAGCTGTGTTTTTAAGGACATAAATAAAAAGATGCAAAGCTCAGAGGCAGAAAAATTTGAAACAACCTTTCACCCAGAGCATTTGCAGGAAATACAACTTGTACAGGACAACCTGATGAATTGCTTTCCTTCATAGTTTCATTCTCCCAAATATTCCTTCTCTCAAAAGTTTGAAACTATGAAGGCAGACAAAAAAAAAATTAACCACATGGTATCACCATAAGGACAGTAGGTGGAAATATTAAGACATTTATTTTATAATGTGTATTTCCCCATTGCACCTCCAAGATTCACCTACCCTTTCACTTCAATATTTCTGTGAAGTCACCCACCTAATTTCTCGTTATGTTTTTCAGTGCGTAAATGAAGCCTCCAGCTTGCAAATGGAGAAAACAATTGTACCGGAAATTGAATGCTGATCCATAATTTAATGTGATTCTGCACATAACAAATTTTGCTGCTGCTTCTTTTAGAGCTTTCAAAGCTTTAAAAAGAAACACAATAATAATAATTTAAAAAGAAATCAATCTTGTGCTAATTTGGCATGAATTGGTAATTTTCTGTGAGCTTGACACAATTACTTATAAACTGCACGTAGAGGGGTTTGAACCTTTTACATTGCAATGAGCTTCTACCGCCTGTTTCAGACTCCTCCCTACAGAGACATCAGAAGTCACAGCACAGCAGTTCCAATAAAAATCAGAAGAAAAAGAAAAAAAGTACATTGAGTTAATAAAGGAAAGGATTAGCACTGAATTTTCTGCTTGATCCAGGAGTTTTACTCCCTCCTATTTTCCAGGACTGAGCAGCACACAAACATTCAGCTAAGAGCATGACTGAGGGTTCAGTTACTTTTGTGAATTAGCACATGGCTCTAGGTCTAACAGGAGAGGAAGTAACTCAGTCACTCTGCATTTCAGTAGAAAGGTGGAAGCTCACTTATCGAATAATCCCAGATTCACAGTTACAATACAGAACACCTCAACAGAATTAAGAGAAGATCCCATCACATCTCTTCATACAGTTTACTCTCCACAAGCCAATGGTCTGTACAACACTCCACAGAATTTCACTATGCACAAACTCATCTTATTATCAGAAGTATTCTTTCTAAATTAGACCTATTCTAATTTTAACAGTAGCCTTCTGATATTCAATCACATTTACCAGTTTCAATTAACATCTGAAAACCTTCTCTATTCACATTCCAGGGCTTTAAAATGGTCTAATATCCCGTAGCTTTTGCACACATAAACTTAACATTAAAAAAAAAAAAAAAAAATTAGATTTCTGGAATGTTGGAAAATAAGGAGACAAAAGTGCAAGACTTCTTCAAATGCAAATAAAGTCTCATTATGACATTCACCTTTAACATTACTATCTATCACAATAATAGGAATATGGATGGAAGATGGAGATCAAAGCAACCTTTCAAAAAGTGTCAATTAACATGGCTACTGCAGGACATATTTTTTTATGCTTTACAGGTTGTCTATAAATTATGTATAGTCACTATTTGCCTAGTGGTGATTTTATTTAGATCTCATTTCCCTAGATTGCCTTTGAATGTCATGGGCTTTTGTTTCCTTTCTTTTTATACAATTACTGATTTTCTTCTCAAAAGGCATCTGATGATGCCATTCTGATCTCTATTTCCTATCTTTCCTCCAGAGTAGAGAAAGAATCATTTATTATTTTGCCTTTAACATAATGTGTCTCAAATCACCAAAAGGCTGTTGGCCTTACGTTAGTTTTCCAAGTGGCCTATAGAAGCAGTGCTCTCTGTTATATACATTAGGGCCAGTAGACAAAAAAAACCAAAACAACTTTTTCCATTTCTGAATCTATTGGATATTCTACCAAACCTTGCATTTATCCCATGCCAGATAACCTAAATTAATAGATGTAGTAAACAAGGAACTAGTTGGTAAATCTAACTCTCATTCTCTTAACAAATGTATATGAAACGATAGCAGCAGGGAAAAGAAAATGTAAGGGAAAGTAGAAGTAAAGGAGATCAAACACAGTACTTTGTAAAGGTTTTCTTGGTATGGTTTAGCAGTGCTGCAGGGACTAGTATAAATCCACTAGATGTAAAATACAAACTAAGCTGTTAAAGTAAAACTCCATAGTCCAAAACACGAGTTCTTGCATCTTGTCAGTGTCTAAGACTCTCTTGGTGAAGGGACTGCCTTGAATACACTCCTCCCATTCATAACTCCTTCTCTCCTCCTCAGAAGTGATCTTCCCTACCTCTTCCCCACTTGTCCACCACTGGTAGAAAAACTGTGCACTTCCAAGGATTTTTTTCATTTATATTTAAAGTGGATTACTTAAAGAATTTCATATTTTAAGAACTTAAATAAGTGGAAAATGCTGGAAGTCAGAACAAGAGTTAACTCTATGTCACCACATTCATCATTTGCAAGATTAAAAAGTTTTCAGTCATCTACTAAAAAAATAATAACAAATTATGTACAAACCAGCTATACCCCGAGCAGTGAATAACAAATAACTGAAGCAAATAAAGTGCTCATTTTCAATGGGTCATTTCGTGCCATTAGTTGAAAATTGTTTGCTAAAATAGCAGATATTTATGAATGACTAGGACAATCACAGAAATAGCAATGTATTAAAAGGTGAGGAAAAGAAGATACTGCATTTGTAATTAATAGCACTGGTAATTAATAGTTTAACTAGTCTGATCTGTAACACATTTTATTCCAAGTGACCAGACTTGCTGAGTCTGAGATTTCTGAAACTATGATGTTAGGCTTTACAGTACAAATGGAAAACAGATGAAGGACCAATAGCTTTTACAAGGCATGCAGAAGGTTCTAGTGTTTTCACCCATCTAATGTGAAAGGTGTGCAGAGGTGGCAGATGGCTCTCATTTTGTTGTCCATGTTACACTTCTCCATTCCCTTTTACGCACACTAAGTTTAGCTAAAGAGAAGTGGTGTTGTTCTAAACCTGATATTACTGCTTTGTCTTGTTTAGTTCATGCCTAATAGCAAACCAATGCACATGGGACCAAAAAACTCCCTCTGGAAAAGCCTCAATTTTTTGGTCAGTGCTCCTCAGTTTCTAAACAGGAAGATTTCAGCAGATACCTGAGGAAACTTCTGACCTTCTTCTCTCCTGTCCTGCTTTCAAAGTGCTGAGCACTTCAAATGAAGTTTTCTCATAGTGTGATAGAGATACCAAAAGCATGGTGCTAAAGAAATTAATCAAATGAGGAGAATAAGATGAAAAAAAGCTTTTTAAAGAATCTGCATGCATCATGTAGTTATTCTTGCAAACTAGAATCAATACTTCCAAATGTGAGGCAGAAAATATAAGTAAAACAGGGTAATTTGTTAAACATGGCATTTTTTTAAAAAAAAATGTTTTTAAACTTTTAAAATTAAAAAAAAAAAAAAGATCCAAGACACTAAATTATATTGTGTGTGAATATGAAGTGCTAAAGAATGGAGTCAGCATGTATACTATCAAGAAGTGATAATGAATAAAATGAATATCAAGAATAAAATGAAAGACTATAGAAATAGAAGTCAGATAATGTTTTGTTTATTCTGTGCCGTAAGAAAAAGGTGTAAGAGTTGTCACACCAGTTAAAGCCAAATACTCCATCCCAGTTCATATAGTGGCCAACAGTTCATGAGAATGCAAGTTGTAAGCAATCATGTGTCATATTTCCCCTACCATCTCCCAACTTCTAGCTATTCATATCTATGTATATAAGACATATTAAAGACTTGATGAATTGTGGGAATATAGAATATCCAAGGTATGGGTGATCTCTGGATTTATACATAAGTTGTCTGTTTTCTAGTAATTCAGTTTTTCTATTCCTTTTAATTTGCTGCCAGATACTAATCTGATACTTTTATGGACTTTTGCTGTACAACCTCACAAATCTTGATCCTGATTCTAAAAATCATCTCTGCATTCATCATTTCGTATATAACATCAAAATTTCCTTTTTCCATGCAGAAAATGTAACCTTTACCTACACCAAATTTCATCTGCCATTTTATTATACAGCTACTGAGTTGCATAGGATCCTTTGTAAGTTCTTCAACTTAACTTCAATATTTCCATCTAAAGCCATCAATAAGCTTTCTTACTCAACCAGTTGCACATTTTTACATATGCTAGATAGCCCAAGTCCCAGCACAAATATTTCTGAACTCCACTGGTGGCTTAGGGAACTGATCATCTTGTTACTTCCCTGCATTCCCCATGTTTAAATCACTGATTTATGCTTTCAAGGACTTCCCTTATTCTCCTGCTCATTGCTTTGTATGTTAGTACAGAGTGATTCAGTTTACAGAAGTTATGCTGACCCTTCTTCAGTATATTTATCCACGTTTTCTTTTTGTACAGACTCTAGCAATTTGCCATGTACACGTCTCTAGATCTTCCTGAAGCCCCGCTTAGACACTTATATTTTGTACCTTGCAGTTTTCAAGTACCTAGGAAGCAGGAAGCAAGAGGACACAAACCATTTATTGGTTATGTGTAGTGTAGTGATGGATTTGACTAATTCATCCTTACTTTCCTTCTGAATTATTTTCTGGTTCCTGTTCATTTCACCTCTTGGTTGCACAATGTCCACTGCTGGCAATATTGTCTCTTAAATGGCATTTCAGTGCATTTATCCAGTTTAAGACCTCAAAATCTGTTATTAACCTGGGAAGACCAAGTACAGAAATATATCCTGTCCTTCAGTAACCCCATTTTTAGACTGCATTATCATATGCATTTTGTACTGATCACATCATTCCCTGAAACCTGAACAAAAGCTTATCCACAGGGACTGAGAGTCACTAATTGGTGTTTCTCTTTTCAGCTGCATGTGCCCAAGTTCTTCGATTATGTTTTGTACAGACTGTACAGCTGCTAATGAAGCCAGAAACAGATCCAGATGATGGACAATTAGTCTCAGCAAACTTTTATGGACAGGGGGAAAAAAAAATATCCCTTCCCCAAAAAAAGCCAATATTTTTCTTCTGTACCACTTCCATAATGCTTTTAACTACTTTAATATTCAATATAATAATTTATTTTTCCTGTATTTTAGATTTAAATTTAATATATTTGCAAATCTATGATTCAGTCTTAGATGTGCATTGTTTAGAACTGGGTGAAGAAAAAAATAAAATAAAAAAACTAGCAAAATGATGCCTCAGACACCCAAGAAAGTATTTCAATTGGTCTGAATATTTTTCTGGTTAGTTGTTGTAACTGTTTTAATAGATGGGAAAATTCAGGCACAGAATATAAAACTGATATTCTTGAATTTAAACCAAACAGATACAGAAAGGGTGTTCCAACATGCACTGAACAGCCTGTTAGTCTTTGAAGGACTGATAAAAGTTCAGATTCATAATTATACCCATTCCTATATAGAGCACATATCCAGGGCTGCAACAGAATAGACCTTACTAAAAAAAAAATACAAAAACCAACTAAACCAAAAATTCCTAAGTTAAATCATTAGTAGAAGAAGTAAAACACCTTTGCAGATGCAAAAAGATGGACAGAAATCACTCACAGTAAGTCAGTTCTCTGTTACTACTCAGATGCTCTCAGGTCTGTTGGATGTCAGCTGCATAATCCACATGTGTCTTCTCACCTCTTTCTCCTCCTGATTTTCTGTTGTCTTTTGAAATTCAAAGCACAGTATAAATGCAATCTTACACATTATTAGCCTGGTGCTTTCTTGTAAAAAACGCGTTTTGCAAAAAGAGTAGACCTTTCAGTACTCAGCTCTTCCAGTGGTAGAATAAATACTTCATATTAATCCTTAATGAAATAGAATCTCTTTGAATGGTTTATGGCCTTGGAGCCAGGTCATGTATTTTACATTGAAAATAAATGCTGACCCAAGAGAGAAGACTGTAGATTTCACATTGTGGGAACGGAGGAAATCAAGGAAAAGAAAGGAGCATAATTTAACAAGCTCGATGACTAAATTCATCCCTAAAATAACTCAACTGAAAGCAAAGGGGCTATTTCCAGCAAGAATGAATCCATGCCAAAAATATCAGTTATTGGATTGCATTAGCAAACAGAGTTTTACAGCAGTGAAAATTGCTTGGATCCATAGCAGGGAACAGAAATGAAGCAGATGTCTTTCAAGGCCACTGCCTCAGCCTTCTGCAATGAACCTGGGATATATTATGCCTGCAGTGTCCCTGTTGGAGTCATTCCCTTCACCTGTCTGGGTAAACAAAACAAGGGAAAGGATAAAGTGTACTATAAAGAGATTAAGTGATACAATTAAGAGAGATGGGAAAGAGAATTGAGAACTCCTACTTAGACAATCTGAAAGCCAGCAGATTAGTTAAAAACTCGGGCAAACACATTGCCCTTCTCTCCAGTTACACCAGGATGTTGTGAGAAGCAGGTGAGTTGCAACATTCAAGGAAAAAGAAGGAGATTGGATTACAAAACGCCACAGAAACTCCACATGCATTAAGTAACTCTTCACTGCAATGTGCCAGTATGCCCAACACTAATCAACGTCACCTATATGGACATATAAAGTTCAACTACATAGTAGGAATATATCTTGAATAAGTCCCCTGGTATAACTACATTGAAAAGTTGATTTATCATTACCATTTTTAAGGATTCAATAACACTTGTTACACAGAACACTCATACATACTCTGAACAGATAACCTTGAAGGCATATAGACATTAGATAGTGATTTGAGTGGAATAAAATCTCAAATATTTGTATAGAGGAAGGGTAACTCAATGGCCACCAAATGCTACTTGAAGTCAAATCAGAACAAGATCTAGATATTTTGGAAATCAGCTCTTCAATAAAGAAACAGAGATCATCAGAACAGAGAACTACTATTTTAAATACATCTAAAACTCACCAATTAAGGAGACTTTTTGTCACTAAAGGATAAACCTCGAAAAGACAGGAGACAACTGTTTCTCGTAACACTTATTATAGGTCAAAGCAGCAGGCAGGAAGAAGTCCAAAGTAGCCCTGAAAGCATTATACTTTTATTCAATATCAAAAGTTATATGTCTTTTTTGACTGCACCACAAAAGAAAACTTTCAAAATAAGATAATTAGCATTTTAAATATTTACTGTTCCCAAAACCTGCACTGATATCCATGACCTTATGCTGCATAATCTGTGCACAGCTTGTAAGCTCAATATGAAGTACACTATCAATATATGTGTGCAATATAAAATATAACAGCTACTAATAAAGTATTGACAAAATGCAGGTATTGAGCATAAAGTGGGCTTTACATACAATTCACTGCACAACTATCATTCTCCAGTGCATGCAACATTTTTTTGTTACATAGTTTTTGTAATAAATAACTGTAAAGCCATGCATCTTGCTCTTGTTCTGCTTTTACTGAAACTTTCCTGAGAAAGTATCTCTAAGAACTCTGAACTATTAAATCAGGTCAACCCCACTACAGTCACATAAGGTAACACTTGCTGTAAATGAAAAAAACAAATGCACACAATGCCTTTTAGATTTTAACTGAACATTAAACATTGAGGTACCTTACAGGCCAAACCACAGAAATGCAGCTGTATGTTTTTTTATTTAAAAATCAGCTTTATGATTGTATACTTGCATACATTACACCACACTGCAAGTAGCAGTCTGGTCCTTTGAATCAGGCCAGGGTGCACGTTGTCACCTAATGAAGTGCTCAAGTAGAGGACTTGGACAGCTAACTAGACTGTCTAACCTCCCAGATCAGTCTTCTCACTTAACCTCAGCCAGAATTCAGATGGGCAGGCTCAGCTAGCCATTCTCTTCTGTGTATTTATTCGTTACAGACCACTTAGCACAGGCCTACACCAAATATGTGAGCTAGGGAGGGCTTTCAACTCCTACTGCAGGATGGGGTGTCCTGGTCACAGGGAATCAAGACCTGAAAGTGGTCTGGTACCCAACTGAGAATGATGCATTACTGGTTTCAGCCACTCATACCACTGGATAACATAAGGTGCTTTGATTTAGGAGGAAGATGAAAATGAGCCATTGTAGTTAGTACTCTGAGTGCACTAAATGCTTTACCCTGCAAAAGCAGGCTGCTTATTTAGTGTCCAAAACAGAGCAATAAGCCAACACTAATGGTTGTTACTAATTAGACTTTTAAAGAGCTCACTGGGAATTTGTAGCTAAAAATTACTGTGCCAAACCCCAAAGAACTGGCCATATTTTAAATGCATTACTATGTAGCTGAAGCAGACAGAAATAGTCTTAAAATGTGGCATAATTATTCGGCTGTGTTACTAGCTGGTACTCAATGTTAATTATGCATTGAAAGCTAATAATGTTATTTATGACTGTTCAGGGTAGCATTTATTTATAATGTGTACTCTGGCTTTTTGACAGAAGGCTGTCTTATATGTGCTCCATGATTCAGGGGCAAGAAAAAGGTTCCCAGATTTCATTTTATATGTGTGGCACTCATTTCTTTCTGTACGGTAAATGTAAGCAGCCACTCAAACTCGGTTTTTTATTTTAAAATATAATCAACCACCAATTAAACAAGCAATTTGACATGTAAATCTGCTATGCAACTGACACCAACTTTAAACACTCCTAAATAAGAAATGAGTATGTATGAAATATCTCCAACACTTCCCCCTCACTGAATTTCACAGAAAGTTACATGATGCTCCACAATGAATTCATGCAGCAATCAGTCAACATGTCTTTTCACAAAGTGTTTTCACAAAAGACAATACTTTAACAACAAAAACATCTGAATTTGATTTTTTTTACCAAGAATTTATTCCAGACCACTGTGAGCTGTAACTAACCAATTGCTACATTTCTTTTTCCTGGATTTTAGAAACTCCCTTGAATGTAAACCTAGTAAGTTTTGCTAAAATGACTACCTGCAAAGACCTCCTACTCTGACACAGTAGCACACAGCAATACCAATTAACTAGAATAAATTCTATATGATGCTTATTCTTGGGAACTATGGTCAGAAAGAAGCATAATGGCTTAACATGTGGCAAAGTCTACTGGATATTTTGGAAATTAGATTTAATACAATGATCTTCCATGGGGTTCCTTGTGGGAGACAGGAGAGAAAGGGAGCACCTAAAGATGGCAAAGACTATTCAAGGGCACTGCATCAAAACTATTAATGCACAGTAATCCAGAAGCAGACAAGTTTGGGCAGGAAGTATGTGGGCAAGGACTACATAAAGCACAATTGTAAACTGGCCAAACTGTACATATAACTAGATTTCTATACATCCTTTCAAGACCAGATATGTCATAAGTAATTTAGAATAAATCCAAATTAACCCAAAATACCCTTTTAGATTTGTTCTGCATAGGAAGAGAAGAGATTTAAATCAGAATTCATATAACTTCAGACTTATATGGACCACCACTTTTGAACCAATAGATAGAACCAATAAACAGACTGGCAGGATAACAACAAGCTCCTGAGCATTTGGTGGTTTTTTGTTTGTTTGGGTTGTTTGGTTTTTTTGGTTTTTTTTAATCTGTTTTTTTCTTTTTGTGTGTGGGGGGGGTTTTTTTTGTTTGGTTTTTTTTTTGGTTTTGGTTGGTTGTTTTTTTGTCTTGGGGTTGGTCTTTTGTTGCTGTGGGTTTTTGTTTTTTGTTTGTTTTTTTTTGTTTGTTTGTTTGTTTTGTTTTTTTACATAAACATATCCAATGTAGAGTTGAGAGAAAGACATTTGATTCTCAACCACTTCTAAGTTACAAGTATCTCTGGCCTTTTATCCATTATTTAACCATGGTTATCTTTGTATACTACTACAGGACACCTTTAATGGAATAGCTACTGTTATTTGTGAAATTCCCATTTTAAAATCAGTAAAGAAAAGGACAGCACATCCCTCCTTCCTTTTTCTTCAATACAGGACTCTGCACTTTAACACTCTTAAAATCTGTTCTCATTTTAAGGCCTCTACCTTTCACCATCAGGAAGCATTAATGACCTGTCAAATGGTAATGCATTCCACTGTTCTAGTGCTCCAGGCTTTACTGAAAAAGTACCCAGTTTGGGCCTGCTAAGGTTGTTCGGTAAGGATGGGGGAAAGTTTATTCTCTTTTTTTCATCATGCTGCTATTTCCATGAGTAATATAACCCTTGCCACTGTCTTACTGTGAAACCTTCTCAGCAGACCTCTCTAACCTCTAATTTTTATCACAGAGAGGTAAAATGACTGTGATGGGACAGCTGAGACAGCATTCTTCTATTTTCTCATGCCAAAAGATAAATTGTAAGGACTCAAACTGAGCAGCTTGCAATACAGGGGGAAAGTTGCATCAAACCCCATCATAAAGTAAGCAGATTAGGAATGCTGTAGAATAAGCCAACTTGAAATCCTTGCTGGCTATCTCATTTCCCACAGGATTTTAGAGACAGTTCAGATGAAACTGCCATCCTTGCAGTCTCCAAAACCTTTGCCTGTAATAATTTTCTTCTCATGAAGATTAGCAGGTTTTTGATAATAATAATTTCAACCTCCCTGCATAATCGCAGCCTCGCACCTACCACTCCAGCCTGCATTTACTGCATATATGTCTTCTCTTTCGTTTTTAGATGAAATTCTCCTTTCCCCCATGCACAGACTCACGGGAAAGATTTCAGTGTCATTTGCATACTACGAAAAGGGAGTAACACCATCTCCAAATGACATACTGTGAACTTACAAAAATAAAGAAGTAACCAGTTTGACTCAATATGAGACGGTATGATAAATGCAACCTGCATACCCAGTTAAAAACTCAGCTTTGGAAAAAAGGTGCAAAAGCAATACTCATTAGGTACGGCTGGAACTTTGAATGTTCAGTCTCATCAGCCAAACTCAACGATGTTTAAAACAAAGGTCACTAAAATGTCAATAGTAATGTTCTATCCAAGTGCCTTATCTTAACAGAGCTGGGTAACAGTAAGTATCACACACATCATTGACATAAGGTAATGTATAAATAAAAATGTCATTCAAAAACCCTTCTAAATTTACTCTTTTCAAAGTAGGTTTCCAAACCCAAAGCATCTACCATTGGGGAACTATTTTTCTACTTCAGAAGATGTAAAATATGCTAAGCATTAAAATACTTCAGCACCTGGATTGTGCCTCCCTACTCCTTTGGAATAGCAAATGTTCGCAACAAAACTCTACCACTAGCCCTATAAAACTTTTTTGGTAGCCATAATATACAAATCATGACATTAATATGACCACAGATCTATACCATTTACAACTGTGCTTCACCAGAAATTCAAATTCTAATTCACA
The DNA here is from genome assembly GCA_013400415.1 of Scytalopus superciliaris. Taxonomy (NCBI): domain Eukaryota; kingdom Metazoa; phylum Chordata; class Aves; order Passeriformes; family Rhinocryptidae; genus Scytalopus; species Scytalopus superciliaris. The sequence goes on from VXBX01001048.1 coordinate 252,366, forward strand.
AATAGAGGTGGATTTAATCCCACCCATCGGATAATCCTTTCGCTGAGAATTTCAAAGTGGAAATTAATGTTCTGACCTGTCTTTCCAGATGTCTCCTTGAACTTTCCAAGGGCTGGACACCATTTTTTGGTCCAACAAATGCCATCTTTGCAGCAAAGTAGTGGTGAAATGTACCAACTGTGTATCATTTAACTCACCATTGTTTGAGAGATGCTTAAAAATTATATACTTGGCAAACATTTTCAGAGAAGTGAAACATTCAACATTTCTGAAAGCCAAGTTGTCCCATGATATGCTCCCTGCTATCCCAGCATTTCAGCTCTCTGTCCTGGCTTTTCCTGTGTAAGAAGCCTCATAACCTCCATTCCCAAGCGATACAGGATAAGTAACGTGGACCCATATGAAAGAAATGAAAGGGCCATGACTCTATCCATTCAATCACTGATTTCCTTTTTTCCTATTCTGTATATGCTTATATCACCTGTATACTAAATAGCTATCAAAACTTCCTAGCCTTTTTGCTCAAGATAGAGACAATCCCCAACTTCTATAAGCCCTGTAGACATCCTGTTCTTTACTCCATACCCTCTTTATTTTTACTCTTAGCCATCACAGTACTGCTGATCCTATTTATGTTCTTTTTTCCCCAAAAAGGAATAACCTCTATCCCCAAAATGCAAACGGATGTATCAGTTTCTCAGTTCATCCTCTGCTGCACTTCTCACTTCCCTTTTCCAGTCCTCCACACACAATCTTCATAGTTTGTTAATGAATTATTTAATTCTCCATCTTTGTTTTCCCATTAACTGACTCCAAGTACCTTATAGGGGTCCCTGTAGTTTCCTTTTCCCTTCACTACCATTAGGGTCTCAAGTATCTCAACAGCAGAGTCTGTATTCCCCATGGCAGATTGACCACTGTTCTGCAAGGCTTTCTGAAAATAATGCCAGCCCCCTCTTTCCTGATTCTTATTATTAGTTGTTAGGAAACCAAAACATCCAGCTGTCATCAAATTTTTTAAAGAATAAGCAGAAACAATTAATGGGAATGTTGTAATGGTCATTGAGAATTGAGTAAATCCAACTGCAAGCAATTACTAAGGTGATTTAGCAGATACCTGCAATGATGACAGTAATTTCTCTCCTGTTTTGTCTGACTTGATTTCCTGGGTTTGTAGTTATTTCAAGTTTTGGATATAAGAAAATACAAGAAATTTTTAGATTTCTGACATGAGGAAATATATTCCATGGTTAGAAGAACAAGAAAATCTCTGATAATGCTTTAAAAATCAATCTAGATATAAATACTCATGGAACATAATAGAGGAAGACTGGATAAAGTAACTTCCTGTGAAAAACATTTACAATTTTCTCAAAAAATAAACATTACGAAATGAACATGAAGATGCTGAAGGAGCCTGGAAAGTTTCTCATGGGTTAAAAAGGGGTCTTGGCAGGGGGTCATAAATTGATTAAAACTCTGCTAACATGGAATATAACAAACAACATTTCTAGTATAAACAAAACCCCCAGGGAAAAGCTGCAAAAGAGGAGATATCTATTTCCTTTTCCTCCACAGAAGGAAACTGTTAGTAAATACATTCTCTGTAAAGGAAAGTTAGTCAAGAGAGCAGCAACAGAAGAACAAGGGGGTGTCTTAACAGCAGAACAACACAGTTTAGAACACACAGCTTACACCAACTGTTTTTTTCTGTTGTAATTCAGAAACATACTAACAAACTCCATATTTTAATATTAACAGAGATAGACAAGATTTAAAGTGCTGGCTTGCTAAACATTCTCTCCCAATGTCTCACTGTAAGCTGTCTTCACTTGGTATCTTATTAAATCTCTTCAGAGTTATTAAATTAACAGTAAATTAGCAATAGAGCAATATAATTCTTTTTCATCTAATGAATGACTCTCCTCAAATCAATTTCAAAAAAATACAATCCAAACCAAATACACTGTGTGAGACATTTAGCTTTCCATGAGAGTTTAAAAAGCAGTACATACCTTCTGGGTGCACAGCTAAGCAGTCACATATCTCATGTATCTTGGCCAGCAAACAGAAAGGTGCTGACAGGGAAGCCAGATGGCATCCACCTAGTCCAAGTGGCTGGCTGCCTCTTAGCTGGCCACCCCATGGTGCTCCTATCCCTGTGGTAGATACACTGGCCTGCAGGTTAGTTGCAAGATTCTGTCTTGGAGCCTGGCCTCATTTAGGGGGCAGTCAATGGCAGAGAGCATGTTGAGGGAAAAGGAAAAAAATGGAAGTCCGGGAAGACACAATTTGATACAGGGAACAAGATAAGAAGAAAGTAGAGGGGGATGTACTACAGGAGAAAGGTAAAGCCTGTCACCTAGATCAGTTGAGTCTTTAACAGCTCATCTTTGCATTTGAGATGGAAACTTTCCAACAAAAGAAGATAATATATGGACATTACAGCTTTTAATAGCTGCACCAGGTACATTTAGAGTAAGACTTGACAAGGAAACACGTCATTCTCTCTCCTGTCCTTTCCCTGAAACTGCTAGAACTAAAACAGTCATTTCCTAAGCAGTCAGAAAAACAATATTTCTTAAAAAGGTTTTTTAGTATCAGATCAGGACACATCCTGTAGTCTCAGTGGAGAATCAGATGACCAGGTAATCTTCAAGACTAATTTAAGGGCCTGTGACTGGTACAAAATGTACACCAGTGGCCTGCAAAAAAAAAAAGTGTGATAGATAGGTACTGTGCAGGGAAAACTTGCCGTCTACTGTTTCATCTCTCTAAGATGACAAGCAACTATAGCCTTGACATTCATGTTTTGAACAGTTGATGATTAAATCCTTAAAATGTTCTTTACTTTCATTTTCAGGATTTGTGACATTAAGTATTACTTCCTATTTTTTAAAAAAGCTACCCCCTTTTACATGCACACACTGAAAGTAAACTGGTAACACCACTTACCTCCTGTGGGGGTAAGCCAACAGAGATCACCTCACCTCTACTACTTGAGCCAATAATACACACTTGTGGTAGACTATGTTCTGTAAGGAGCATCAGCCATACTGTCTCTGAAAGAAGTTTTCTGGTTTAACTTAGGTCATTCAACACCATACAACAGAGCCCACGAAAAAACAGTTCTGTCAACTCAGCTGAGAAACTACTGAGCAATTGCTAGAGAAAATATCACACAACTACACTGAGAAACAGCACTGGCATTTGCTTGCTTGAGTGACTATCACCAGAGTAAAGAGCAAAGTAAGATCAAGAACATAGTACTTCTTTTCTACCCTCAAATGGTAATGTCAGGCACTTTTGGAGTTCAGATCAAGCTAAACTATCACACAGATACATACACAGTATCCTGACGGTAAGTTTGAAAATGCCAGTTTCTGTTCTGACCTCAGCAGACACTTATTTGTCCTACAGCCTGAATAGCCTTTCCACTTGCTGATGAGACACAGCCTGTGCTTTAGCTGTTTTCATGTAAAAAACTTTAAATCAGAATACAGTAAAATTTTTCTTCTGCACAATAGATGATTTTCCAAATAAGCTATTTCATACTGCCTGAGCTTTTCCCACTTAGTTGAAGAGGTCAGAAATTTCACAGCACTTCTAGCATTTTACCAGTCTCAGTTCATACAGTGGGTATTGACTCAGTGGTGGTCTTAGACTTCCCTGTTCTACATTTCTGAAGTAATGGTTTTGATCATGGCTGATGAGGACCTACATAGTTCCTCCACTAAGGTTTTGCCTCAGCTCTGGGCACTTCGTGACTCAGTTTATTGGCTTCCACATTTGAGTTGTTCTGGTTTAACCATCCTGGGCAGGTTCCCAAATGGAGTATCTTCCACTTGACCTAGTGTAGCACCTCTAATATGATTTTCTGTATATAGCAACTCTATAAATGAACAGTTTAATACTCAGGTTTATTTTTTTCCTTAAAGTGAGCCTATAAAAATATCTTTATCTTCTTATGCTATGCACAAAAAATACAAGCACAGTTTCCTTTACATATTTGACCAAGATTTAATCACTTGAACAGTAATGCAAAAACAGAAAATACTTTCCCCAATAGCAATATTAAACTTTACCCAGGAATACTCATCTGAAACACTGTGATTTTGTTTTTAACAGTTTGTCTTTGTACTAAATTGTTCTCAAACCCTTTATCACTGACAAAGCTGCTATGATTTCAGTTTCATTAAAGGTCCAGTCAACCCTTTTTGGTTGCATTAGGTGTCAGGATGGGAAAAAAAAAAGAAGTGAAGTACTTTAGTGGCATATGTGACAACCACTTCAAAGCCATAAATCCTACCAAAGTACCTCAGAGAATAATGATCAGTCAAGACTTTAATCATCAGCAAAAGCTAGTTGAGAGAATAAGGAGGGCCCTAAGGGTAATAGCTGTAAAATGAAAGTGTCCACTGAGAGTATTTTTTTCATTACAGACAATTGAGCCATTTCTCTTGTTTATCTTAGCTTTTCCTGTTAGACCAGAGGAAGAGTAAGGGATATTATACCCATCTTCCTCCAGTGAAGTAGAAAGAAAAATGCCAAAAATGCTTTAAGACAATGTTGCTTTCAAAGATGTGGTTATGTGCCCTTTTTAGGGGCAGGCTTTCAGGATGAGTTCCAGCCCTTGGTCCCTTGAACATCTGGCTGAAATCCAGATGATGTTCTTGGCCCAGGATAGACAGCGTACTTTCAGTATCCTAGCATGAATTTCTGAATACTGAAACACATAATCCCATTATTCACATTATCCCAAACAATCCCATTTTCCCTTGAGCCTTCATCTGATCCTTCATGCCGTCTTTTGGCTCAAATGTACCCATCCCAAAAGACTAGTGGGATGTAACAGACATGTAGAGTTCTGTCATATAGATTAGTTTTGCCCCAGCTTTGAAAATACCATTCTTTACTTCGTAGCACATGGACGTAAAAAGCTGAAAAGATAATCCAGAGATTTGCTTTTCACTGAAGCCTGAAATTCTACCTGAAATAACTGCACAGCATTTAGCTTCCTCTTTCTTTTTCCTGCCAGTTTTTACATAATAAATATCTCTGATTTTTTTCTCTAAGTTATGCAAATGTCAACAGCTGACATTGTAATATCTGCATTTTTAGCAAAATGATCAGGACCACAAATACAAGCAGAGTTTTTACAAACCAAGAGACTAAAACTTTCATTTAACTTTGTTGACTATTAGTTGGAATTTATAAGTCGGATTAATGTCTAGAAGACCAATTTAACTCAATTCATTTAAACTCTGTCCTTTTATTGATTACAAACATAAAAGAACAAAATTTATCAACAAACTGAAAGTATATATTACCAATATTTGGTGTCTTATAGTTCAATAACAGCTGCAAAGATCAGTATAGAGCATACCACCTATGGTAGATATATTTCTGGTATGTTTTTTAATCCTATCTACTTATCTTGGAGATCCAGAAATGCAAAGCATGAAACAAAATAATATTATTGTGGCTGATATTTGTACTCAAGAAAAAAAATTACATTATAAACTCTTGCTGGCTAAAGATAAAACTTTAAAACTTTTTGTGTTTTCAGTACATTGCAAAGGCAAAGGCCAGTATAAGTTTAACCTACTCTTCTGACAGAAGAACTCAAGCATAGCAAGTGACTGAAACATTAATAAAGAAACGTTTCTAAACATGTAACACTAAAACAGATACGCATGTAAGTATCCCCGGTTAATGTAAAACAACTTAGGAACAGCTATAATTCATCAACCATTTTGGTGTACTACTGCTGTGTGAAGTTATTGGAAAGTGTAAACATACATGAGATTCCAGGTTAAATTAATTTTCCACACTTCTGCGAGTTAGGACACTAATGGAGTTGGTACTCAGAATCTCTAAGGAACTAAATTGTAGAAAGTACTTGTCTATCAAATTTCACAAAATCAACCCAGTTCTCACTTGGAAAAATGTGGAATCCAGTACTGTATCTTCCACTTCATCCCAAAATAATTAAAGAAAAAAAAATTGGCTTTTTCTTTTTCTTCTTAGAAACCATATTCTGATCTTGCAGGAACTCAGTAAGATGAACTAGGTCATTTCTATAACCATAAGGAAAGGATAAGGTGAAGTTCTTCTACACACTGAAATTCTTAAAGACAAAAGAAGTTCATCTTATTTTGTGGGGAAAAAATAAAACACAAACAAAATGTTACCTATTACTAATGATCCAAAAAGCCAGATGGAAAATGGAAGCAGACTGGTACAATTTCAAAATTTTATTTTTATTTCTTTTCCCCCATTTGTCAGCTTTGGGTTGTTTTATTAGTGTAAATTTATTTAGGGTACAGAATATAAGATAATGCCTTTTTTATAGTATGAAATAATGAAAATAGAATGCTTGCATAACCAACCATTTCAGTATTAATTTTTGCAGTAAAATAAATATTGATCAAAAAACTCTTCATCAGAGCTGATTATATTCCTTTGTCTCCTGAAAATATTGCTTGCAATACTAGAAAATGTTCATTTACTGCTATACATACAGTTAGCAATTACTTTTGGAGCAATGAAGGCTCTGTGTGATTCATTCCCACTGAAGTTGTAACCTCCTCAGCATCACTGAAGAGAAAGACAAGAAGCATAAAATCCCCCCACTTATACAGGTTTTCTTAACCAAACTTTCTAGTCCATCAACAACTGGTCACTGTAGTAAGTTCATCCTTCCCCCAGCATTTAGTTGCACATCCCTATTATTTCCCTGCAAATCCTTCCATTTCTTCAGGTCTGCAAAGTGATCGGTTTACAAGATTACTGCTTGTTAGGATGTAGAAAACCATGTGGTGGAAACCTCACCTGCAGCAGGATATGAATGAGTAGCTGAAAAGAACAGGGGAGCTGCAGGGCTATTTAAAATTATAATTTTAAATTATAATGTAGGGGTATTTCAATTTATAGACCAGCTATATTTGGTAAAACTGGCAGGTCACAAGCCCTTTACCATTTAACAACCCATTAAAAATTAGCCACTGTGCAATCATCTTGCCCAAAGAGAACTTTCTTTCAGATTTGGAAAATCTAAAGAGTCACGTCTCCTAAGAAGAGAGAAAATCAGCAATCTTTTATAAATCTCAATTGTATTATGTCTCACAGGCCCTCCCACTTCCTTGTACTCTCTTCCCTTGCACAGCATGCAGAAAACTCAATTCTCTAAGTAAAAAACAAGAGAAGATTGTACTACTGCAGTTTATAGAATATTGGGTAACATACACCAGAAGTGTAAGTCCATTCAAAGAAATTTAAATGTAGGAAATAATTTGGGAAGGGCTTGAGAAGAGTTTTTCAGGTATCATCTTCTCAGCAAGAGAAAATTTCACAACCACCCTGTTTTTGAGATGTGATAGAAATCTTCAGGGATCACCCTTCTCAGATCATATTCTGCCATCTAGCAAGACTTCAGATATATCTAGGTCACATACAAGACTCTGTGTAACACCACCACCACGCCCTCCCCATACACCTCGGCTGGCCTGACAACTGTAAATATTTTATGACAGAGCTTTAAGTCTTGGCCTATTTCTTCAGGATATTTAGAACATTAAATAATCATTTAGCAGTAAGCAACTTATAACAAACATTTTTCCTTTACTCTAGCACTGTTGATGTCTGGTTGTTTCAGGACAGAATACCAGAACTTCTTCCTGTCTCTATACCAAACAGGATTTCCAAATTTTAAAAGGTCTGTTTCCTCCCTTGCTACTGGGTAAGCTATCAAAAGTTATTGACAAATCCCACAGGCTACCAAATATTTCCTTTGCAGCACTAATTTGCTTGTTTCATACCTAGTATGCTTATCTTTGATTTCAAAGATTCAATTCCTGATGAAGCATTTTTCAGTGTAAAGCATCTACAACTGCTGGTCCATCAGGTTGCTCACTTGGCCACATGTCCCATTAAAGACCTCAGTCTTGAGCAGTGCACTTGTAGCACATCACTTTTACGTACCAGGTAGCAAGCTGCACATAACCCTGTCCATGGCAGAAACATGCAGGGAAAAGATACTGTAAACTAGAGCATGGCAGGGAAGAGTCCAAATCCAAACTTTCTCCTCTAGCAATTAGTCACAGAAAGAGAGAAAATCAAATCCTTCAGGTGTACGCATTCTCAAAATATTTGGATGATTTTTAGCTAATGATCCTTGTGGGTCTGAGAATTCAGCTTTATGAAGTAGGAAAAACAGCATGAGCAGTGAGCTCAGAGCATTCAGTGGAAACATTTAAGATACACACCATTCACATGGTAGATGAAGGATTTCCTATGAATGATGAAGTGACCTTCAGATTATTCATATTATTATTTTATATAAAATTCACCAGAAAATCTTCCAAAATGTTGATGTACATATAATGGTTGTTTAAGGAACAGTATAAAATTACTGTTCAAGTATTTACATATCCAACACATTCCCTTGTGTCTCAGCTCATGGGTACACATTAATACTAAGCTGCTGGATTTATTTATTTCTGTAGTGCAACGTACCTATCAAACATTCAGGATGGCAAGATCCACAAGTCCTTCTCTATGGGGAGGAAAAAAACCTGACATATAAGAGAAAACTCATAAGTTTTCAACATTTTATTCATTATTTCTTGTTTACTTTTTATTTTCCTCCTCTTTATGAGCAAAGAAAGTACCAGATGCAAATGCTGTAGCAAATTGTTATCAAAAGTTGTATAAAAAGAAATTTGACGAACAGGATTTTTTTTCTCCACTACTTCACAAGTTGGTGATATTTTATGCAAGGTGAAAAAAATCTATAAGGTTGTGTGCAAAAAAAAGGATTAAAGTGTGATGGTGCTGTAAGTAAAGGGTCACATCTCTGTCTTGAAGCAAGAAGAGACAGAAATGCTTGTTTCCATCTACCATTTCATCATGTAGACCTCTAATAAGGATCTCAAGGGGTAGTCCTAGAAAACAGCACTCTAGGTATAGCCTGGACCAGGACGCACATGAAAGCAGGCAAATGCTCCTTTCTGATGCCCCAGATTTCTTTTGCCTGCAGGGCAAAGCTGAGACAAAACTGTGTTGTGATAATCACAGAATAGAGATGAGCTCAGAAATGTACCTTCAGTTTCTCTGTTTGCTTAACATGAAGCACAATATTACACAGACCACCCAAGAAACAGACCATTTTGTTTCAATACAGCTGTATAATTGAGTTTTAAAGTAAAGGGAATCTGAACCATCAAGGAAAAAGGAAATTCACTGTAATGTTGAGGGCTTGCAAGAAGCCCACCCCTCTTAGGACACCCTCCTCTCTCACCACAAGGTTGTGTCAGTGAAAGCTGTAGAAACTTTGAAACTGCAGATAAGGTTCAAGTCAGTGCTCAAAAAATGCAGCATATACTTCCCCACAGCCTAGAATAGCTTTTAACAGGGAACTTAATTATCTGCATGGCTGCCATGAGAATGCTTCCCTAACTCACAACCATCCATAAAAAATAATAATAATAAAAAAAAAAAGTTAGAGGCTGAGAAGTACTTAGTCACAAAGTTTTTGAATGTAGTCCTAGTCTATAAACTAAGACTAAATGAAAGGCAGGTTCACTCCTTTTTATAAAATCAGATGCACATGCACAGAATGATTATGGCATATGTTTCATTCCTAACATCTGTATTCCAGAGACACTCTATATTCCTTAAGATGGACTGTTTGAAAGAAAACAAATTTTCCCCCAAAGGAAAAAAATAAAGTGATGTCACTTTACTCACTAGATTACATATGATCTAGATTGAATTGGCCTTCATTGGTGAGACAAGAAAAACAAAATTAAATAAAAAAGAATCTGTTAAAGGGAAAAAAAAAGCCATGATCAATGCAAAATCACTTGGCAGATATGAATATAGTTCTTATTGCTATCAGAATGGATGGAGTGGGAGGGAGAGAAGGGTATTTGGGGTTTTTTTGTGTTGATAGTTTTGGGGGGGGTGGTTTGAGGGGGAATGCTTTGCTTCTGTTTTTTGTTTTTGTTTTTTAATTCTGCTACTACTACATGAAGAGATGACAGTCTAATAAGATCTGCCTAGAACTGGATTGTAAGTTTACATTACACAGCATGTGTTCTGTCATTATTACACTGTATGGTAGGATAATGGTTTTAATACACAGTGCCAGAGGCAGAAGAGGCTTCTGAATATCACTCAGGAATCAACACTGCAGAAGATAATTTTTATATTTTTTTTGCTACTATTACTTACCAAGATACAAATTCTAAATTATTATTATTATTCAATGAGAGAAGCTCCAACTTGCATATTTCCCTGACATGCTTCTCTAGCAGCATCCTGATACAGGAACATCTGGTAATGGGTCAGTGCAACAAGCTGCTTCTTCAAAAATAGAGCATGTCAATCCCTTAAGAAGGCATTAAAATTAAGGGAAATATAAAAATACAAGCTCATATCCATTATCTAGAGGTGGTGACATATTACTCCTCAGGTCTCAAAGTGAAGCCATTTTTAATTATGATGAGAAAACTGTGTGAAATAAATTCCAACACAAAGACTAGAACAGAGCAAACGAAACCAGGACATGTGAAGGATTAAAAAAAAAAAAAAAAACCAACAAAAAAAACCAGTACCCAAAATTAGGAGGAAAAAAAGACTCACTTGTTTTTAGGAAGGGAATTTGTCCTTACAGTGCCAAACATTTAGAATACATGAGACACTACTGAAAATTCTGGTTATATTAAATATCTCATTTCTCCTAATGAAAAACACAGTATTGAGGAAGGAGGCAATGTGGAATGTATTTCTACAAAAATATTAATTATCATCAATTCTTTAACAATAAGAAATAACTCAGCACCACAGAACTGAAGGACTAAATATACCACAACTCTTAAGTATTGATCACTCGTAAGAAAAGAAAATATTTGCAATTCAGAAAGTATATTGATACCATAGTTGAGACATGATCTCAAATTTAGGGAAGACCAACAATCCCTAGGCATTCATATGCCTAGGAACAGGAGAAATGTACACTCTTAACATCCCAAATTCTAAATGAGATTAATGTACAGGAGGAGTACAGAAGGCGGTTTGGGCATGTTCTTCCTGTAGCTCTCCCCATCACCAGAGCTCTCATCAATCCTTTCAGAGACAGAAAGGATTGAGAGATTGACCATTGCTCTTTGGACCAGAGGTGCACTTACTATGATTCTCCTCCTATTGCTTTTACCTTCCTGCTGGACAATTGCAGGAAAACCTTCCAGCCAGAGGATGGACAGAATATGTAACTTTAAGAAAAACTTGCCTGGTTTCTGTGATGTAACTCAACTTGCCTTGTCTGACCTCTTCACAGGTTTGAGCTAATAAGGTGCCTTCTATACTTCCCTCATGCACCTCCCAATCAGAAATATTGGTGCTTATGGAAGAGAGGAGAGAGAAATGATTTCTCATTTAGCCTTCCTCACATGTGCTGTAAATTTAATTTCAACCACCTACCCACTCCATTTGTTTGAAAACCCTGTGCACCTGGAAACTACTCCATCACTGAGCAAGGTGATGACATTCACGTCTCTACAGTGCATCATCATAAAGTCTAGTGTAAGATTTGTAGCAAATTCCAGTCAAGTCTTCAAAAATAAGGTTATATGTCTTCATAACATTCAACACAGTGCGAGTTTTCAATACTTTATTTGATGGTGCTTTGCACAAATTTCTTAGTTTGACATAATTAAAAAAAAAAATCACTTCATTTGAATAACTAACTCTTAGGGAAACATAAAATAAAGATGACTAGCAAAGTTCTACTATTTGTTTCGTATAGGCCTCTGCCAGTAAGAATACTCTTTGCTCCTTTTTCTGAAATAATCACTGCTAGCGAACCTCAGACAGCAACTCTCATTTAATTTATAATATCTGGCTTGATTCTAGACATTATATTGTTTAAAGGGCACATACTGGAAATTACATGTAATTGATTATGGCTGACTGTAATTAAATTAATGTTTTGATAATACCAGAGATGGGATCATTGTTCTGCATCAGACTCAGCTTTGCATTTTCATCCCTCTAATATCAGAATAATAAAGATCACTAATCATATTCAAGAGAAAATACATCTGAAACTTCTGGAAAAGGAAGCAAGAGCTAGAAATATTGTTCTGGATGGAAATTAGATCCAAAACAAGCAAGTCTGTTGAGAAGGGTAATGCCTTTAATACTATATAGTATATGGTGTGTGCAAGGTGTGATGAATTAGTGGTGGTTGAATTAATGCTACAGTCTTCAAGGTAAGAGCTAACGATATTAGGAATGTATCATAGAATGCAAAATGCAACACTGCTGTAATCCCCCCCCCCCCCTTTCATCCCCCCTTAATCTTTTTCCAGCTTTCCTGAGCTATCTGCCTTTTCCTTTCCATAGGTAGTAAAGCCAAAAGGAAGGTTTTAAATTTTCATTGGGGGGGAGGTGGGGGGGAAGCAAAAAAAAAAGTAGCTATAGGGGGCTCAGTTCATTTGTCTTGTAAGAATGAAGGGTTAAGCTTAGAAGATTTCAGACTTTATCTAATACAAAAACCCTACAACCAAAGCATTGAATAAAAGCCAATATGGATACACTGATGCATGCCAGTGAATTACTAATCACAGAGAATTTGGTGCGTATGGTTCAAGACTTCTGGATTTAAAACATTAACAAACACCTGGACAGTTTCCCATGGTTTACCAAAGTAACACACACAAGCTCATCTGGTCTAAGAAAAGGGGTGGGTAGTTGGGTATAGCATAGCACTAAGCTTCTAGAAAGAGATAATGCACATTATGTTACCATCTCCATTCTTTTGATCCTGAATCACTGATTTCTGTTAATACTCAGTCTGGTGTCACTATTGAAACTAGTAGTGCCATCAAATGGACTAGTATTACTTTAACCTAATCTGTTTTCATACTCAGTGATTTTGATCAACTGCTATTTACTTAGATTAGGCACAACCCAGAGTAGAAACCAGTTTTGTTCTATTCAATGAAGACATGGGAGAGCTGGGTTAAGGCTTTTGCAATCTCAAAGTTGACAAATGCAGTTTAAGAAATTTCAACTCAATTCCAGCCACTCTGATACTTTAATACAGATAAGCAAACACTTAGATAAATATTCATAGGAATATACTTTAAAAAGAATTTCTAAAATTACTTGACAGTAAAAATATGCAAAATGTTATGGGAATGAGAGGCTTCATGAGAGCAGAATTCTACAGAATTTGCCAATAGGGAAACAAACAACTTCTCTGATTCTGGTAGACTATTACTACTCTAATAAAAATAAACCAGGCAAATTCTAAGTACAGTAGAACACTCTGCCAGGAGAGATGAGCAAATAACACTAATTACAAACAAGGCTTCACTCTAATTCAAAAACACAAACCCCAAAGTTTGCATTCTCTACATTTCTTTCCAGTTAGGTATTCTGCTGAATGAGTTTATTCCTGAAAACATTTGCCAAAATTAGACTGGAATTTCTTTATAGTTTGTAAAGTGTTCTATGATCTATAAGCAGAAATATGTTACAGCAGTATTGTGTCAGATCTGCAAAAATATGAATTTACCCATTAACCAACTGAATGAGATTTATTTCACTGATTTCAATGGGCTTTGAATAAGGTCTAATTTCCTACAAGTGCTGTATTTCACTTAGAAACCACATAAGTAAACACTACTCCACTACTAATATACTACCGCTAGCTTAATTACAATGACACTTCAGGAATGTCTCCTTTTGTACGTAGATATAAGATCTCTCTTGTTTTCATATGCAAGTCAATGTTCATCTTCAAAGTATTAAGACTTCATCCAAGCTTAAGACTCTTTCTGGTATCTTAACAGAGATAATTAATTTTCTTACTTCTTTTTACAGAAAGATTTCACTATGATAATGAATTCCCAAGGAATGCCCATGCCAAAGCTAAAAATATTGAAAAATAATTGCAGAGATGGCTTATTTTTCTGAAATACATTGTTATAATTTAGAGTTAAGTGGACCTTTCTAAATGCACACAGAAAATGTGACATGGCCTAAATTGACAGCATCAAAGGCTAATAGAAAGATCTACAGTCTAGAAAAGAGCATGCAATTTACAATCTGGAGACAGCTGGACTCAGTTGGAATTACCATTCTCACCTGCTACTAAATTGTTAAGTATTAAAGAAGCCATGTGCTGGGCCTGATCCTCCCACTCTTCATTTTGATTTGAACCTCATGGTATTTGAAGAACATAGTCTGACTATGAATTAAGGAGATATTATTTTCTTCTTTTCTTGTTTCTTAGGGCAAGGAGCCATTCAAATAGTTGTGTTTATACCTCCTGGACAGAATCCTCACAAAGAAATCTGCACTTTAGCCTTGAATTTCCACCTCCTACAGAGCTTCCCTAACCTCCCATTTCAAGCCTGATGCCTTTGTTGCTCAGCCTTCATTATCAAACTGTCATTATGCCCTGTCCCTTCTCTCAAGCCCTCCCTCCATCTGAGACCACACATAAAATTTTCATTTCCTTCTCATATTCTTCCTAGTCATTTGTCCTCCTATTTAATGTTTTATGAACTCTACCCCTGTACTGCACTTAATCCCATCCCATTTCTGCACTCGATTTCCTTACTTTTGCATACCATACAGAACTAAATATATAATAAACCATCTTGGTGACTACAAAAACAGTCTTTTGAAATAACTCCTTAGCAATGAGGCAAAGAAATAAAAGGTAAATACTTTATACAAGAAAAGAGAGACTGACAACAAAACAAAGCCAGCTTTAAATGTCTAAGAATGGTTAGAGGTTTTTAAACCACTTGCACTAATTCAGCACAAAATTTTCACAAACATGAAACACAGTCTAACACATTACTACCTGTCCCCTATGTACATTAAAATAATACTGTCTTTCAGTCCTGAATATATGTAAAAGCTATGGAATTTCTCTTTTAAAACTTCAACCGTCCTGTGATTCTGTGAAATGTTGTTATTTAGATCTGAAACCAAAAGGTGTTTTAAAAGCCATATTTTACACAGTAAGCAATATTAAATATTACCAAGTGATTTAATCCCCCACCACATACATAATGTTTCCTCCATCTAAACTTAAATCAATTTGTTCATTTATTTTATGCACTTAAACATTCACCAGGGAGGTGTGAAAACTGGAGGTTTAGTTCTCAGCAAGCAAGTCCCCTTTTCGGAAGTACTTCTTATAATTGGACATTTTAAGACTCAAAACATAATATTACCTTTAAATGCAAATCGTGCTCTCTGGGAATTGATAACACATTTATACACCTAGATCAGAGAGTAACTGTATTCTCTGTGGGGGAAAGCTTAGAATGTTCAAAAAAATCCAAGGAAATTCTTTGCTCCAAGGAAAATTAAATTGAGTAAATTACTTTTAAATTGGAAATTTCACAAAAAGAAAATTGCAGAGTGGTGGGTGTGGGGTTTTTTTTTGTTTGTTTGTTTGTTGTTGTTGTTTTTTTAAATTTATTTATTATTTTTAATTTCCTAGGCTACAGAGACATGCTCATATTCTATCTCTATCAACGTAAAACCATTACTATGTAGACCATGGCATTAAACAGACAAAATTGTGTTACCAACACTAACAGACTAGTAGATTACTTAACTAGATTATTTTTTAGTGACTAAAGTGAGGAGAACTTGTTCCAGAAAAGTGAGGTAAACTCAAAACATTTCAGAAACAGGGAATTTTAACAAAATTTCATTTCCCCACCTAATATGTATACACAATTTCTAATCTTCCAATGACATGCCAGTTGAGATTTCAACTCTTTTGGTACAACCTTTGGAAATTCCATGATTTATTATAAATGTCAAAGACTGCTCATTGTAACCACTCAAGGAAAAACAAAACCACAAGAGACCTCAACTTTTTATTAATATCTTGCAAAGTATTTTCCCCCTGAAGAAAACAGTAATTACATATTCACTTATCCACTTAATGATCCACAATGGTTTTTCATGTGGTATGTGTAGTACCCATAAATCAAATGTCCACAGAAAATCTTCAAGTAAAAGCGTAACCTACTAGTCAGACCAAAAGACACACAGTTCTTCAGATAGTGTTGAATCAGGATGCAGGTCATCTGTGCCCTTAAGTAGCCGTTTGTACATACTAATGTGAGAACTAACACCTTCTTTTTGATATGCAAATTACATTTGGAACATAGTTTAGCAGACTCTCTTCAACACACACTTCAATGTCAATAAACAGAAAAAGCGTTAAGCATTTTTGAAGCATCTCTGACACTTGGCATAACAACATGGACTCCCTTCACAAGCTTTAATAAAGGTGTAATTTTACAGGACTACAGAGAAGAACAAGGCCAAAAAATTAATTTCTCTCTCAGGTAAAAAAAAAATATGTCCTTTCATTTTTTCGTAACTACAACTATATGCTGTCAGAGAAACAGAAGGAACTCACCCTGGANAAAAAGGAAGGACCATCTCAAAACCATAACCAGTCTCTCCTCAAAACTTGAATGTCTGTTGAAATCTATCTTTCAGGTAAGACAAGAAAAGCAAAATACACAATAATATCACAGAAGTGTATTGCTAACATCAATGACCTTGTCCACCTTATGACAAGAATTGTGCTTTACACTTTAATTCAGTGAAAACAGCTGTGATATTCATTCTGAACTATCTTAACATTTACCTGGTCTTCACAGACTGGATTCTTCTGAAGGTTGAAATATTAAGTGATGATTGACAGAGTTACCATTCAAATTTTTGATCTGTACCTTGTTTTCCAGAGCAAAGGTGACTAGGAATGCACTAGAGTATTGACTGCTTTGTTAAATCTTTCAGATTTGGTCTTTATTAGCATTATTGATCCAAGGCTAAGAAGGGTATGTAGAGCATGGCAACGTAGCCAAAAATAGGGACTAAAAGCTACAGAACACAAGATGAACAGTGGTGTAGTAGGACTAAACTGCTTCTAGTGGTGAACTGAGGCAAGATTTAACCATGAGAATAACTGATCTCTCCAAGTGGTTCTGGAAATAGCACTA
Source organism: Scytalopus superciliaris (assembly GCA_013400415.1). Lineage (NCBI taxonomy): Eukaryota > Metazoa > Chordata > Aves > Passeriformes > Rhinocryptidae > Scytalopus > Scytalopus superciliaris. Next base: position 269,423 of record VXBX01001048.1, read on the forward strand.
TTTCTTATGTCTTGAAGTTCACAGCCATGTACAGAGTAAACCCACTGAAGCTCTGCCTTTCCAGACAAATACAGACACTGTTCAGTATAGAATAGATACCAGTTAGTGCAAGTGCTACCAAGTACAAGAAATATTGAAGCAAAAATATAAAGTGTAACTACTAAATTGCCAATCATTACATTTTCAATGGCTGCAAGAATTCTGAAGACAGCAAAACAATGACTACTAACAATAAATATACTTGTAACATGCTATCCATCTACAAATGCACAGGAACAAAAAGGAAAAAAGCAATCCTCTCCATTATCTCTTGAGGGCTATCAGTGGAACACAAGCTGTAAATATCCAACTGTAACAGATGCCAAACCTCATGAATATATCAATTTTCATCCCTGAACAGGTATTTTTACCAGCTCAGTGGAAGCGTGCATATTTCAATAAATACTCACATCTTACAAAATCAACAATATTTCTTGTTTGTAAGAGGATCACTGTATTAGAAAGATTATTACAAGAAAATACTCATGGGAGAAGTCAAGCTTTCATTTGTAATTAAACTTGATTTGAAACTGAAACAAAAGACTTCCTAAAAGAGAGACTTCTAAAGCTCTCAGAAGAGTTTTCTCTCCTAATAGTCATGTAAGATTTAGCAAATATTTGGTTTTGTTCAAAAGCAGAGAACTACCTTGGTACTTCCTTTCCAGAATAAAAAAAAAAAAAAAAAGATGGTGTAATAGGACAAACAAAAGCAAAACCACTCTCTGTATTAGAAATGGTGTGGGCTTTTGCTCTCACTCATATGAGCTACCATACTACCATGTTTCCTTCATTCAGCTGTCCACAAAAAGTTCTTAAAGAAAAGGTAACAAATCTTCTTTGGGTAGTAGTAATGAGGCTGATAGCAAAAAAAAAAAAAAATCAAAACAAACCAGTGATACAATACATCAAACTTCTCTTTCTTCTACACAGAAGTTTTCAAGAACCTGTTCTCAGAAGATATTATTTCTAAGAATACTCTTTCTATAAATTTATAATTCATTCTGTGCAACATGCAAATTCAGAAAATTCTCAAACAATCCTGGCATTCCAAATTCTTTTTCCTAAATTCATCACACCTCCCTCTGAATATGATTTGGAGGGGTGAAAAGGATTTCTAGAATTTCTGATTTTTTTCCACTATTTTCAATCCACAAATATTTGAAAACTTGTTCCAAAGTAAGACTCAAAAATTCTTTTCATGGGTGGAATAACTTGCTGCACAAGGGAAAACTGACAATCAGATGAAATAGATGAAAAGAAAGCTCTGATCCAGCAGGAAAAATTAGAGAAGATCCTTTTCAAACTTAAGGAGAAAATGTGAAAAAGTAGAAAGATTAATCTAAAGGAGAGGAAGCAAACATGATTTAAGGCTCAGTACTTGAACTTGAGCCAGACATGAGAGACAATAAACCTCCAAAAGACAGCAAAAAGAAAGCACCAGCTAGAATTACCTTTTCACTTCCGAAGACTTCATCAGGGAATTAGAAGTAGTTTAAATGAGAAATGATTGGATGGTGAATGATTTGTGGGACCTTCTGTCTGTTGTATTATAATGAACTAGTTAAGAAATACAAAAAATGCAATACTAAGGACTTTTGTTCTAATCTGTTAAGGTCTAGCCAAAGTGAAAGATTATAGCATGAATAAAAAAAGAAAAAACTAAAGACAGCAGAAAAAAAATCAACCAAGAAACAAAGGAAAAGCAGTGAGACAAAATAATTTCCCATTAGCAGATGAAAACTCAATTAAACAAAATTAACATTACAAAGCAAGACAGTCATATTAAAAGGAGAAAAGAGAAAATGCTTAAACCCAAATATTTTGTTGTTCAGACTCAATATCAGCACAAAATTTGGAACAAAAATGTCAATTGTGAAATTATATTTCAAGATGTGTATGAATAGTAGTCTAGAGACCTAATTAGGTAATAAAAATTAGATTCAGTTTGGTCATGATATGGAAAAAAATTTAATCTGACACTCAGTAAACCCACCATTGCAAGACCTTTCTGGATCCACCTGGCAGCTCTGAAAATTCCAGCCTAAATCTCCCATTCCCAGTTAAGTGAAAATTAATCCCATCTGTGCTATACACACATGCACATAAGTCTATCACAGATACATACACGAGAAACCATAGGCTAGATATATCCAGCTGCCATCCCAAACAATGCTCTCCAAGAACTACACCCATATCCAAATATCCACTTCATATACTCCACTGAGAGACTTTGAAATTCAGAAACTCAAGTGAAATAAGGCAGCTGGACAAAGAGTAATAAACAAAGATAATCTCTGCTACAACTATTGTTTCTACCACAAGAACAAGTGAAAGGAAACTTTTCAAAGTCAAAAATTAGAAAACATTTAATTGAAATCTAAATTTGTATGTGGAATTCAAACATTTCGCATTTTCATGTGGCAAATATTGACCATACAGAATCTAGAATAGTTCCTAAAGAAGACAAGACCTAATTTATACCCTTTAAAAACTGTAAATTGCTAAAGTTAAAGAGCAAAACTTTGCTTATAAATCACCATCTACTCCCACATGGGAAACATGATTACTGTAAGCAAGAACATTATATTATTGGTTTCCAGTGCAATTTAAAGTAAGATTTTCTTAAGAAGAAAAATTACCTCACATAGGAAAAATACTTCAGGAAATGAACTTTACTGCAAAAAAGCAACAGTGTGCAAACGAAAGAGAGACTAGCAAGTACTTTGGGATTTGGCTTGAAATTGCTTGCAGCTAAAATAAATGAACAGTCCTGTTAGGAGATTTTTTTTTTTTTTTTTTTCTGAATCTGGAGAAACAATAGAGAATTGAAAATGAAGAGAGGAAGAATAAGAAGTTTAAGACGTTTGGGTACCTTTCTTTTCTTTTTCTACTCTCTTCATTCAGCCACACATAGAAAGAACTAACCATTTCAGCAGAAGAAACTAAAGCAAAACCAAATTTTCTCCCACAGATTGCACTCAGAAATTGGCAGTTTCACTGAAACTTCCTTACCGTTTCTCTAGCTGTGAAAAAGAGGGGCAAAAGAGAAGAAACTGCTCTGAAAACAATAGCAAACTTTTGTTGTGATGGAAGAATATAATAAAAATATAACTTCTCCACAAGCCTCAAAACCTGATTTCAGCTATAAATGCTTCATCTAAAATTTAAACTATTTTCCCCCAATCACAAAATTTCAGAATTAGCATTTAAAATGGGTCACTTTGATTTACTGCAAAGTACCACAGACAGTGGCTTAATTACTGCCCATAAACACATTACCCCTTTTGAGTTCATGTGGTTTTTGTTAATATAGATTCTAAACCTTCTGAACACAAAAAATGGGTTTAAATTTTAAACCAGTCTTGACTGATACAGAAACATATGATAGAAGCTTGAAGCAAATGTCAGACTACATCGGGAATTATGCCTTTCAGTAACTTAGAAAAAAATCCTGAATTGGTTTTCTTTAGAAGTTTCCAATTTTAATTTCAAAATTTATCTTAATTTCTGCTAATGTGATTCAATACTGATGCAATTGCTATTCATTATAGAAAACCAAGACAAAAGCTAACCTCGCACTAGTCATAGATATGAGCATTGGAACATAGATACATGTGCCAGTTTTTTTACCAAGATATGAATCTCTTTATAGCAGCACTTTCTTAAAGTGATATATGAAGTTTCTTAATCAGAATGCATGAATGGCTTAGTGAAAATATTTTTTTTTTAATCATATACCAACATACATACACCCAAATGTGCAGATGCAGGAATGCACACATATATGCATTCAAACACATGCTAAGAAATATATTAAAAAAAAAAAAAAAAAGGGCATCTTTTCCACATAAGGGAGAAGAAATGCAAAAGTAAGGATTAAACTCACTCAGTGGGCATCAAAGCAAGAGCCAGGATTAAAATGTAAGGATCTACAACCTTACAGAAATACAACACATTAATTTATCTCTGCTGCTCTGAATTCTGAGCTTTTTTTTTCTTGTTGTCCCTATAGCCTTAGGTTATATCATGCACCTGTACAACAGATGGCAAAGCCATGGGCCACTGCCTTAAAGACCTAGTGCAGGGACCTGTGGCCTTCTCCAGACATCTGTATAATTAGCAAGGGAATTTCCACCAAACACGTAGGAACTGATTGTCTAATTGTCTGAAAAGAGGCATTTTTAGTATGTTTTCAGTGGAAGATGAAGGAAAAATTATAGGTTCATTGATTTTTAATTTTTTTTTAATGATTTATCAGCAATGCATTTTATGTGGCTACTTTGGCAAGAATAGCTCCACAACAGAAAACAGTAAGAAGCAAATACTTCAAGACTAGCACAGGCAGGTCCAGATGACACAAGGGATAAGAAAAGAATCCAGTAAAGAAAAATTCTAAGTCTTATATTGGTCTCAAGTCATCTTTTAATACAACATCTCTGCTCATTTGGACTTTCAGATAATTCATGAAATTTTGAATTATTCCAATTTGCTTAGAAAAGAAACCAGAAATTTGTATATTACTCTCCATATTCACAAAATTGTGCAGAGAACAGACCTAACCCTTTATCAGGTCTCACTTGGCAAAGCAACTATATTTAAGAAACAGCTCAATCCAAGCCTGATACGATGCCAGCTAGTGATTCTGGAGCATGTTATGCCTAGAAGCCAAAAAATGCTTGCAGATTGACAGCTTTGTGCTTCTATACTTATAAGAAGTAAAAAGGCAGAACAATACAATGCTGTTCAAAGAGCAACACGCACAGACAGATATTTGCTTTCATATCATACTTACCAGAAGATCTTTCAGTGAAATGTAATAAAACAAACATGTCCATTTTTATTCTATCACTTGTTAGGTTAAAAGATTGCTTACACCCTCAATCACCTTTTCAAAGGATAAAGTATTTCCAGGAACACAGTCCTGTTCTGGAAAGAATGTAACAGTACTATTAAAAGCTCAAAACTATTATACTCAGCATTTAAAACCAATGCTTTATAGCATAAAAAATAAACATTTATCCCAAAATTACGTTGACTATTTTTATTGGAAAAGCATAACAATTTTGCCTATTTTACTTTAATTTTCCTTCATATGTTTCTGCTTTCCTTTACTGCTTGACATCACATGCAAAACAGGAAAAGAGGGGCCAGATCAAAAGAAACTACAGCAGTAGAAAAAGAATCACACACATCAGAAAAACTATTTTTAAAAAAATTCTTTCTCATTAAGAGAAAATCCATGCAAAACTGGAATGAAACAAAATTCAGTCCATATCTGATAGCTTAAAATACTAATTCTATAAGCATTACTGTGGGCCATAGTAACAACTTAGATCAGTTCAAACTGTGCTGACGCACCAGTTGGAAATTAAACAAGGGTCAGAAAAAAATATACAATGTTTTTCACTATTTTAATACTTAATATTCAAAAGAAGACCTACCTTTTTCCTCAGAGTGTTGCTTACAACTGAAGACAGAACACTAGACAAGGCTTATAACATTATTAACAAATGAAATAACTGAGAGGGGAACTTTCAAAATCAGTGACACAGACGTCTTAAAAGGTCTGTAAAAAAGAAACCTCAAATTAATTGATCAGTACATTAAATCATTTTTTTAGAATGCCTCAGGATTCGTGACTTTGCATAACAAGATGATAACACTCAGGCAAGGAGGAAGAAAAGCTGAAAGGATATATACAGAAGTTTCCTTTACATCAGACATCAGATAGAAACAGAAAAAATTGTGTTGGGCAAAAAAATGAGTACAGTAAAGATACAGGCTTTTTCCTATGAACAGTGTTTCATTATATAACCAGGCACTCTGGAGTTCCCACAACAGATCACCAAGAAGGTTTTTCTTTACTATTTGCACAAATAATTATCTAATTATTAAGCAACTTTACCTACATTCTAGAAATACAGCATCCTGACATAACCTCTGAAATAAAACATTCTACGGGAATGTACCATCCATGTCCCACATACAACCAACCTGTACTGTTTACAATCAAGGCTATCCAAATAAATTTGACACCAAAATCTGCTGAGTGACTCAACAAGCTGGGGGAAGGTGAAGTTGTCTGAGTCACAGAGAGAATTAAGCACTGTGCAGGCAGATTTTGTTTTATTAACTAGAACTGTGCAGGATATAATGATCTGAATGAACCTTCTCTTTATGAAATGAACTCCAAAATCTTCCAAAAAGGTAATCATGACAATATATGTACTCCATATGTGCATGTATGTATAAGGTGTCTATATTTTGACAATTAACAATAAAGTCCAAAAGCTCTAAACATTGATTCCTGGGGTGGAAGACTCTGCTGTGTATTCATACTTGTTTGAGATACATCAAACCAGAAGAAATAACAGGACGAGAATGTACAAAAAAATTGATTATTTTTTCTAAAAAATCAGTTAGGACGGTGGAGGGATTGTCCACAACAGAGTGCTTCCTATTGCTTTGACATCATTAGATGGAAGCAGGTAGAGAGGGAAAAATATGTGTGGCTTCATTCAAAGCTACATTTCAAAAATAGTAATGCTATATTCTTCATGCATATAATTCCAGTGACTTCGAGGGTCTGGGAAATCCTAAGGCTAAGTGCCAGAATTACTTTTCTGTGCTGAGGGGATGTTAAGAACAAATCTGCTTATTTCTAAACTGAACAAAGACCACACAGCTACATGCAGGGTTTTCCCCCCTCCCCAAACTTTCTTTCAGAGAAATTCACAATGAAAATAATTTGACTGTTTTGATGATTTACACAGTTACAACAACCACTTAAAAATTACAGTTCAAAACCTGAAGTTGATGACAAAGTCATGATTTATTAGTGCTAGTATATAGAGGACTGCTGCAGCTTTCTCATCAAACCTTAATGATAAGCTGTATGTCTTGCCCAAGGCTACATTTCCAGTATACCAGTTACTTGTAATGCAAACACAACAAGGATACTGTGATTTGAAATGGAAAGCTGGAGGACCAGGGCAAGAAGACCCATTGCCAGAAAGAAGAACGTCTTTTAATTAAGATGCTGAACTGAGTCTCAAAAAGTTCACTCCACACAGACAGATGCCACAGGATTTATTCCCTACACCCCCACAGTCAACAGTGGCTCTGCGTTTGTTCCTAGCCATGTAGAAAGAATAATACTTCTCTGATTAGTTGTCTCCAGCTCACAAGTAAGACACTTCTTGAAAAGAGTGGTCAAAAATAGAACAGAATTCTTCAGTACAGTTATAACCTTCTCTAGTGGCTGAATGCATCAGAGAAATAATGTCTTGTAACATTACCATAATGTCTTGTAACCTATTACCATACAAAACATTCCCACAATTGTCTTCAAAAGGAATAAAAAAAATACAGGATTAAAACCTATCAAAATTTCACAATTAATTGCACAGTAATTGCCACAATGACAATGAGAAACCATAATAAAGTCCTCATCAGCTGGAACACAAAAATCTACCTATATTTTTCCAGATTCCCTAACAGGCTAATTTTGACCCTGTTAATTTCAGCCATATTAAAGCCTGTCAGAGTTTGCTATCATGTGAATTTTGCCTAAAATGGCAGTAATGTTTGGCATAAAACCTCTGTCACTTCTGAGAGATGTATGAGAAAGTAAACATCTTGTTTCACCCATGTACAATAAAGGATGCAAAAATAAACAGCTAAAAAATGATGGTTATGTCAAAATATGTTGCTAAAGATTACTTACATTATCGTAATGTCTGGTCGCTCAACATTTCAAAAGAAAATGAATACAACATAAATAGAAGTCAAGAGAGAGATAAAAAAAAATATTAAAGGTTCAGAAAAAGTCTTACATGAAAATACAATTTAAAAGCATGGATGAAAGAGATTATTAATCTTCTATTTCCAGGTATAAGATTAATAATGAACAGTTACACTAGTGCCCTTCTTTCTTCCCTCCTCATCGCCCTTGCAGTGGCAATAGATCTAGTCAGGTTGATTAGGAGATCCTTAAAACAAGGCAGACACTACCCTGAACAGTCCTGTCACTGTGACTGGAGCTGAGCAAACAGTGGCAATGTTGGTAAATAAATCAGCAGGGAAAAGGATAAAGAAAATACATAGATAGGTACTTCTACTGCTTTATGGGAAGCACACTACGCACACACATACACACACTATAGGTTTTTCAGATGGTATAATTTTCTTTCTTAGCACAGAAAGATGATACAATAACTCATTAGCATATTGTGCTGGTATGTTTGTGTTTTTTTAAATTATGTGTATGGAACAAGTAAAAGAGTAGTAAAAGCATTTTTCTAATCAGGATAAAAAAATGTAATGTGAGCATGCACTAATCTTTCTTTAGGGAAAAAGAAATGTGGGAGAGGTGTGGCAGTCTTATGGTTCTTCTGCAACTCAACAGAGGAGAAAGACCTTGTGAGAAAAGCTATACTGAAGCTTCTTTGCAGAATGAACAAATCAATGCTTCATGCTCCACAGTCAGCATGTTAATCACTTGCTGCAAGCTGAGACTGAGTATCTCTGATAGGTGCCTCCAGAGAGCACACTACCAAGCAAGGGCAGCAGAGTATGCTATGCTATAGCATTGCTCATGGGTTGCTCCAAGGCACATTTTCAACATTCAAATACCAACTATTTCTCTTGATGAGATTGGTTTACAAGAAGTGAAATAGAAAAACAATAAAGGCAGAACAAAGGATGAATGAGAACAATTATTACTGAGCAAAAAATGATGACTCAGATTAGCTTGTTGATGAATGACAAAAGCTTGATAGCTGAACTCATTGTGTCTTCACTTTGTTCACTCAATTTGTAGCTGTTCAGGGGCTGTTTAGCCCAATTCAATTTGTTAGGAAGTTAATTTTAATTATTTGTTTCAAATCAGTGCAACTTCAAAGCTGATTCTAACAACTTTTCAGTGTGCTAGCTAGAAAAAGGTGAAAATCTCTGCACTACTAAATAGGCCCTACTAACTTTCAAATCACAAATACACAGAGAGATTAGAATTAAAAAAAAAAAAAAGTATATTTTTAGAAGCCACCAAATAATTTTAACCCATGCAAGACACTGAGATATGTGAAAGAATTACATGAACAACAACAAAAACAAGATGTCACTAAGAGAAACAGATACACTGTCAAATCCAGGATCAAGCATAAGTTGTCACAGCCCATACGTGTCAACAAAAGGTTTGGGAAAGGTCTGGAAAGCTCTGGAGGTGCAGACATTAAAATGGTAACACCAACAGTTTCACTAAGATACAAGGTAGTACCCATTCCAAAATATATCAATGATCCACCTAACACAAATTCCTTGAGAACAGTAAGACTTGCAACAGATGCTGAGAGAAAGCTGGAAACCCCAAAAGCATACCATATCAGGTGGTAGCATGCCATAAAATATGGACTTCTTTCTGGATCCTCTGAGTACAAAGATTAAAAACACAATTTATGCTTGCTAGCCAGGCAGGATCTTAAAATTTAAATTGTAAATCCATCATATTTCTGCTAATTTCAGACACTCTGGAGCCAGTTATATCCTCCAAGGATGTGTTCTACACTACTTTCATCTTTCACTTTGTCCTTGGCTTCATCAGAAACTCCTATGTGCAACAACTCTAAAACTTCACTGCTGAATACTTAACTTGCTAAAGGACAGCAACTTTGGAACCGAGTACTGCAGTGGTTACAAATAAGTTCAGCTGAAATACCTAAGGACCTTTCTCCTATGCTTCTTGGCACCAATGAAAAATTAATTCATAGTTCTCTTTCTGGGAATATGAATAATCAAAGTTAAAGGACAGAAAATCTTGGCCAAAGCGTCCCTTCAATTTAACCTCTGTTCAAGTTCATAATGGAAATAAGTTTGCATTAAAAAAAAAAAGTCCTCATAACTACTCAAAGTTCTCTTAAAGCCTCCACCCATCACAATGGGGGGGGGGGGGGGGGCNCATGAAGAAAGTAGCAATAATCTTTGCTTCACCCTTCATCTACATTCAACTATCAACAGCAATAACCTCCTCATTACAAAACCTCTTCTAAATATCAACTGAAAAATATCCCTCCTCCTCTCCCATCCCGCCTGTCATCTTCTCCATCTCATAAAGCAGTTATTCTACATGATTCATAGCTATTCTGTGATTATTTTAACATCTATGGAAATTGAGTTGTACTGAGAAACAGTCCATTTAACAGAGATCCTGTTTTCTGCTGCCTACTATTTCCTGTGCCGTTTTGTCTTTCATAGAATTAGGATGGCTCAAACAAGCAGAATCTGAACCTATCAGTAGGTTTGTAAAAAGTAGTTAATCTCTTGCCCTACCTGTGTAGGGTCACTGCTCTTTTTATGTCACTCCTTTCCTTGTACAAATAAAGGAAAATGTATTTTGAAAGAGTTATTGTTGTCAGATATCATTGTCTGTCTTTGTCCATTACTGAAAAGAAAGCATGCTTGGTTTTGGCTATAAGGCTCCTTCTCTTTTTCCCAGATTAGTAGATAGCACACAACACATATCAATGGGCAAGGGTTTTGTGCCTAAAAACTAGCAGTGTTTAAAAGTATTCATCAGATTTTATGCTGCCCTGGAGAAGAATTTCACATTTCACAGATGGAGAAATCAAGAATGAATGAGTCACCTGTCCAAAGTAATTCAGTGCAAATTCAAGAAGAGAACCCAAGTTCTTTATTATATCCATTAGGTCACAGGCTTCAATATCAACAGTTAGTAACAACAGAAACTCCTTCCGCTACTTTACCTGTTAAACGAATCTTTCTGATCAAGCCTGATACTAAGATGCCCCATTACAGAAAGAACAGACTATTTCTTCTGTGCTAATGAACTGCATTCTTGATCTGAAATGACAGTACTCCATGAACAGTCAGGGATTTGTATTGCTTGCCATCTGTTCATTCATGTATCATTTCAAAGGGAAAAACATCAACTAAGCTAAATGAACAATTTATTTTATGTTCTACTCTTTGGTATTCTGTTCTTCTCCTCTTGCTCCTGAAAAAGGACACTGTGATTATTCAAATAGTATAGATAGTACAACATACTGATTCTGACTTTATGCTTAATGGGAGCTCTGAAACATAATTGCAATGGTTAGATAACAGTAGAATGTTATTATACTCCTGGAATAAACCAGCCCACCAGAAAGTCAGGAGTCTATGAGGACTTATTCCATAAGCACTACAACCTGAAACAAAGTTACTGACCAAAGGGAAATTTAGACACAAGCTACTCTTGGGAGAAAAACTCTGTAGCATTTAGATGTAGTTCTCTAGAACCAAGTATTCTACAGATTAAAGGGCCCAAAGAAAGATAATAACACTGTAAGAGTAATTCTAACACTAATATTTTGATCTACTTATAAGAAATTAAAATATAGGAGTCATAAACTCAAGGATTTGATCTTGAACCAGTAAGCATAGTAGCAGTTAGAATGCTTAATTTTATTTTGCTTCAAAATTTAGCTCCAGAAATTGTGGTGGTCAAGAATTCAGTAAAGAGAAATCTAATTACTGTATTGGAAAAAGAGGAAGATATTAAGTAAAAGTATTTGGAATTACAATCAGTTAAGGAATTCAGTGTGACTTCCAGGGTTGGTGTAGGGGCAAAAGAGTAGGAATTTAGATTTCTAATCAGTTTGACAACTAGCTCACCTCTGAAGCTGTGCTTTTAGTATCTGAATGTCAGGAACGACTTTGAACACTGAGCTAAGCTTGGCAGAAGGTAGTCACCTGAAAAAAACACAATGAACACTGCTTCCATAGCTGGTATTTTAGTATGCTAAGGCTGAGGCATGCCACAGAGTAAACAACTTGTCTCTCATACCACTTTTGGAAACAGCCTAGGCACAGAGTTCAATTATGCTGCCCAGAAGCTGAAATTCAGACAGGCCTGGATTTGGAGGTTTCATTCATAACTAACTGTACTCACAAACCCAGAGATTACATAGAAACACATTTTTGGAATCAACTGACAATCAAGGTAAAATAGAAAGGGTGTGCAGGCAGTTTCATTTCACTGAGAGAATGAAGAGACATCTTGCTTAATAGAGTTTCTGTTTTCCCTTTACTTTAGGAGTCTTAGCCTAGAAGCTCACTGCCCAATTCATTATATTTCCACTTTATTGTTATGGCCTGACATCTTTGACCATTAAAAAACATTTATCATTATGAATTGTGAAGTGATGCAAAATGAAGCAATGATCCATTTCCAATTTGATAACCAGAATGGCTGGAAGAAATAATGATGATCAGACTGCTGTTCAAATGCCTGAGTCTTTAATGACCAAAGGAGTATGTTATTCCCTTTAACTGAGCTATCCAGCCTTCTTTTTAGGTAATTAGGGATGAGCACTCAATAGTGTATTGGATTCACTTATAAATTGTAAAGCAGTCAAAACATGAAGTTGCTACTCAAACCCCACTGTTCATAACACACTCTATCTCCCTGCTTTTCTTTGAGAAACAGGACAAAAGCACAACTACTTTTTTTTCAGTGCTTTGTCACTTACATTTATTTGTAAAACTGAAGCGTGGTTGTCAGAGTTCATACATTCAAACGGAGAAAGCAGAGGAAGTACCCTTTTTCAGAGAAAGGAATGTGTTCAAATGTGCATTCAAATTCTGACACACCTCTCTCAACAGAAACTATTGTGGGGAAACTGCTCGTTTCCTCATATACTGTATTTCTTTTTAATGTGAGCTTTCCCTCATCTTCACCTATTGCTGCCTTCTTCTTTTACCCTCTCAATCCAGGAAAGAGAACTATTTATAAAACAATTGAAACTGTTATGTAACTATTTAAATTACCTTAAACACCCTGGATATATTATAACAGACAATGAGAACAAGCTGTGACATAAGCATTCCATTTCCATACTTTTTTTGTATGTACAAGTGTAGATTATTTTCCCTACATTTATTCTAATTAAACCTTCTCAGAATCCCTGGTTCCTAATCATTCTTTTCCTGTCCAGGTTTTCTAAGCAGAACACTTCATTCAAGTGTCTCAGTTCTTTTAATTTCTATTATTTTCTGATATGAGCAATAGTGGATTCTAAATGTAAAAGCTACATGAAGGAAAAAAAAAAAATCATAATTTTGTCATTCGACCTTTCATCTGCATTTCATTCAAGGCTATGGAGCATTAGCATCTGCATTAATTTTCAATGAATATAAAGCTATAAGAGAGCAGGATTTCTGGCAACTCTACAGGACATTATTTTCTCAATAATCAGTTTCTACTTAGGGAAATATCTTTTAACATTTATCAGTATACTAGAGGTTTTTCTTGCCATTTTTATTTTAAGACCACACTGCACCAATTACCACTTGTGACATACTTCCTTAGAGCATAAGGCTCTACTGAAATCCAAGTGACATGGTAAAGAGTGAACAAAGAAACTTCCAAAGTTCAGGATGCCTTACACTGGTATCTATAGCTTTTAGAGGGGACCATCCTTCAGGAAAGGCGTCACTGGCAATCATGCATGTAAAATGAAAAATGTAGTGACTGTAGTATATATAGAGAGAGAGGTATGTACATACTTTTGTGTTTGATTTTAGTGTTATGCAATAAAACAGGGAAAGATGGTATGTTTTTGTTGAGAACACACCAGAGCTCATCCTTTCTCTTCGCAAAGCTCAAAATGTTATTGTTCTATAACAGTTGATAGCATGTACAGTCAGCTAATGATAGGAATTCCTTCCCAGAATAAGACTTCTAGAACCACCAAGAAATTCAAACAGGATTGTCTAGACTACAGACTACCCCATGGTTAGCATAGACAGTATTCCTGGTAAAATAAATTACAGTCTGATTCACTGGTCTCTGAAGGGAACCAAAACAGGGATAATCTAAAGGAAACCTTTCTGAAATAGATTGAAGAAACTCGTGAAAACATTTTTCCCTCTGGATACAGTACTCTCTTCTGATGTCAAGGGCATCATATACTAAGTTTAGATTACTCTTAACTTGGGAAAACAATGTATGAAAAAGACATCAAACTGAAAGATTCAGAAAAATTACTTTAGAAAATGCTTATTCTACCTAATCAAATACTGAGACACAGATACTGCAGTATTTGCTTATTTGATTATAAAGTTACTTCTAAGTTAGTGATTGTTCTCACATTTCACCCTCCTACCTTCTCAAAAAACACTCCACATTTTAATAACTGTGCTCATAGCCATGAAGCCTCAAGGATATTTCACCCAATGAGAAATTTTTTGTAAGTTATGGGTGCTGTTCAGGACAGATTACCATGGAATCATTGAAACACTGAGGCAAATAAATACCCAGGGGTGGTGATGCAACCACTTCCCTGGGCAGCCTGTTCCAATGCCTTACAACCTTTTCCATAAAGAATTTTTCTTAACATCCAAACTGGTCAAGCTGACAGGACTTCAGCACCATGCCCTTCCTTGTCAGAGTGGACATGGCTGCCATCTCATCCAGCTCCACCCCACACCTCTGCAGCTACTCTCTGGCAGCTCCCAGCCAGGCTTGGCACTCCCTGAGGGTTTTCCAGCTCAGGAAATGTCCCCATAGGCTGTGCTTCCCTGCTCTGTTACAGGACGGGCCAGCAGTAGAGCAGTTCAACTTAGCAAATGAAGGTATTAGCAAAGGATCTTCCTGAACCAGCAATTATTTAGGCATCTTCAGGTTTTTAATGTAAGATCTTATGATAATATACTAATGTATGTGCAATGGGAATATAATTTGTGTGACTAAAAATATTCTAAAATAATTTCCAAACTCAAATTATTAAAGCAACTTGAAAATAAAAAGGCCAACCTTTTAATTTAAACTTCTGTATGTGATATGTCTTCCTCATTTCTGGGGGATAGAACTACCCCCCCCCCCCCCCCCCCC
>VXBX01001048.1:284357-295340 GCA_013400415.1 Scytalopus superciliaris
AAATCTTTGATCATTACCTATAATTTTTTGCATCAGTGAAGTACCAGATCTTTCCATAAAATAAATTATCTTAAGAAAATTTTATCACAATCACCTCTGCTTACTAGAAGACAATAGTCACCATAACAACGGTTTCTAGCCTTCATATGCCTCCAGTGACTGCCTTAATAGATAAGAGGACTTTGTGCTATGTCCAAGCAGGCAGACAGTGAGGCCACTTACCTGAACCAGTATCCAGATACTCAGGTTCTCTCAGTCATTAGAATCAAAGTAGATACTTTACTTGCTGGCAAAGAAAGTCTCAAATTTCATGGCAGAGACACAAAATATTGGACTGTTATCACTTTGTGCTATTTTTCCCTAATGATTTAAGTTAGTTTATAAGGTTCTCAGATTAGGTTTTGTAGCTTTAATATCAAATGTCACACAGAATTATAGTCTGACATACAAATATTCATATAACAACAATTGACCCTGCTGGCATCTACAAAATTCTGGTCTATCAATGGCTGTCAACATGAGTCAGTACTAACAGCATACTTGGCATAAGAAATATTTTACAATTTTTTCCACAGGTTGAAAAATATTGCTTTTCCCTTCCTTCTCTTTTTACATCTCTAGGTTTCCTCAACCTATTTACATCTAATTTTGGAAAGGGTCTACAGGGATTTCTTCTAGAATTTTTGAACCTTCTTATTCCCTTAGGTAAGTTTCACCCAAGTTTGCATTGAAGTAAATCTGTATGAGTTGTTGTTATATTGGGGTCTCATGCAGCCACACATCTCTATGGCAATACTTACAAACAGAAAATAGACTCTTCTCAACAAGTGGAGATGACAGTTTTAGCAAATTACTAAAATATTTACCCAGCCAGAGTACCAACCTTTCTGGATTAAAACCAGAATGAATGAGGCTGCCAGACTGAGTTTAGATGGTCTTGCTGTTTGTAAGCTTTCTGCAGGTCTGATCCAATTCTTTAAATAATCTATTATTTCCTTCATCCCAAAAATACAGTAGGAATTCCTCACCAGGCTGAAAAACCAGCCTGAGGCTTTTCTCTGTAAAGAACAGTTTTGAAAATGACCAGACAGTGCTTCAATCAAAAGAAATTCTTCAGAAGTCAGGCTACTAGATATGGTTGATACATGCCCTATATTTCAATAGAAGAAAAATTTTGTTATGAATATTTCAGACAAAAATGTGCAATTATTCTTGGAAATGTTTTTTCATAAGTTCTATATTTAAAAAGAAAATAACTTTAGAGTACTGTAAGCATCAGAAAACCAGAGCTGTTTCAAGTGCACAGTTTTTATAGGATAATATATTTCTACTGCACTTTATATTATATTTATTTTACTTTCTGGATGTGTAGAAAAGTTTATATTTTTTTCATTAAATACATTCTCTGTCAGTAACAAAGTGCTAGGAATAGAGAATGAATTTTTCATGAGAAAACACTGCTGAGGCTATGACAGGGTCAAACTCTTCCCCTTGAGCTCTGCCAATGTACCTTAATGTTTTCCTCGAAGCTCTACCCCTTGGAGTCAAATTGTGGTGAAATATTCAAACTGTTCCTCAAATATTCTTCACTGATGAATATTGAGAAAATTCTAGTTATATCTGCAGGAACAAAACCAAACATCTTTAAATGTCATACAATAGCTAACAAACAATCATTTTTGTGGTTATTTTTTTACTGGTAGATACATTCTGAAAGCCTCAGAAGAAGGTCCACTATGCCAATAAGTATTTAATTTTCTTAAAAGCATCTAAAGGAGAAAAAAAAAATCATAAACCTTTTATCTAAATTGGCAGGGATTTTTCAGTGCCGAAGATCTATAGCAGATATTTAGATATGTCAGAAACAAAGGCTGTTGGATAGCTTACAGGTAGTGTTGTTTTTTTTTTTTCCTGTAATATATATTTTTTAAATAGATTTGAAATCAAGCTTGCCTTCTAGCAGGAACTATTCAAGACTAATATTACTTATTACTGACACTTCAATTACTAAAGACTATCTGATGACTTCTAAGAGATGAATGAGGGACTTTAGACCAGTTTACAGCATTCACATACATACCCCACTACTTATTTCAGCACTGAGCCCAAGAACCCTGTTTACCTCCGACCTGAGGTACCAGTTCCTTTCCAGGTCAGAACACAACATATCAGTGTGCCATAGGTAAAGGAAATTTTCGAGCTATGTTTCTGAACAATCTGTTCCTGCTCAAAGCTTAGAATGAAGTTTCTACTCCCATCCTGCTTAGTCTGCCAGCCTCTTAAAACTTTTTCGTCCAAAATTTTACATTCTTCTAGTTCATATGATTCTGAATTCCTGTTCTCCTTTTATATTTCTTCAGCAAGCTGTCACTCACCTACACAGTGTTACTGGGATTTTTGTAGACACTTGATTCACAAGAAAGAACCACTATGTCTATTTCAAATTTGACTTCTCTCCAAAATGAAGTCTTGGCCAGTCTGTTCAATGTGTGGAAGTATGACCCACACATGAAACACAACTAAAGCAGTGCTTCTAAATAATTTTTCCCCCTCCTAATTATCTCCTCTTATTATCAGACCCATCTCCAAAGGTAGAAGCAGACATTATGAAGACATGACTGCTGTGCAGATATGATGCCAGCGATCTGTCATGTAACCAGTAGCACATGTTGTCCTCCCATTTGGAAGATATTCATCAGAAACATTCTCTACATCACTTCATTAGCAAGCTTAACATTCCTCGTTAAAAATATTTACTCTGGCATCTACCAGTTTGTTCTACCTGAAGAAAATGTATTGATAATGTGGATGCCCCATTCCTGCAAGTGTTCAAGGCCAGATTAGATGAAACTCTGAGCAACCCAGTATAGTGGAAGGTGTCCCTGCTCATGACAGGTGGGTTGGAACTAGATGATTTTTAAGATCACTTCCAACCTGGATATTCTATGATTATATGATAGCAGGCCACTGTGTGCTTGTATCACACCTAATACAGAGACCAACAGCAATCCTTACTTTCTCTGGTTGTCATCATAAGCAACTACATTTGTAGTACAAAATGTTCATGCTAAGAACAAACCAGATTTTTAATGGGTTATTTTGTAGTGGGGGTATGTAAATGGTTTTTTTAGACATTTAGGGGAGACAGATTAGTAATTTCATGGAAGAATATATTTGAGATTAATATTTTCAAGTTATTGTTACTATTAAATGATTTCTTGTACCTGATAAGAATAATTGTATGCCATTATTTTGTCTCTAACATAACAAGAGATTGGGCTTTACATGATCAAAATGTTCAGTTTTGTTTTTTTTTTTTTTTAAACCTTTTCAATTTACATTGCCACTCACTTTGCTCAAGTAAGCACTGAGCTGTAAGACATGGCACTATTAAATGATTTCTTTCTGCCTGCTTGCTGGCCTTCATAAATACCTAGCCATGTAAACTGCATATCAAATGTAGCTTCAGCTTTTAAACCCAATGGTCAAGTAGCTTAAAGCCTGCTACAGTTTTTCTTTTTTTACAGCATTTCCTTTATCCCTAATTATGCTACATGTTAGAGATTTGATAATAAGAGGCACATCTATTAACAAGTTTAGAAACTGAAACTCTGATACAGATCCAAATAATTGTTTTGCTAAGCTACTTTTATAGGTAGAAAAAATGTGTAACTCACCATAAAGTGTCATTTTCAATTATTCAACTTTTTAACACTCCAGTGTTACATAATCAAGTTAGAAAACAAATCAGACTGGTAAGATCCTTTTAAAGCTGTTCCTGTATATATATTTGGTCTGGTTGAGATGGGGTTCATTTTCCCCATATCAGCCCTCACAGTGCTGTATATTGATAGTTAGAAAGGTGTTGATAACCCCCCACTGTTTTGGCTATAGCTGAGCAGTGCTGGCACAGCATCAGTGCTGTTGCTCCAACATTCTGCCCCCCCTTCAGTAGGCTGGGTGTGGGCAAGATCTTGGGAGGAAGCACAACTAGGACAGCTGAGCCAAATTGACCAAGGGGAGATTCCATACCATATGACATCAGCTCAGATATAAAAGCTAAGAAAAGAAGGAAGAAGGAAGCGCATTTGTTAGTTCAACATTTGCCTTCCAGAACAACCGCTACATGTGCTGAAGCTCTGCTTCCTGAGAAGGGGCCAGACATCCCTTGCTGACGGGAAGTAGAGAATACAATCTTTGTTTTTTTCCCTTTGCTTATGTATGCACAATTTTTTGCTTCTGTTTTAGTAAACTGCCTTAACTCTTAAGTTGAGTTATTTTCTGTCTTATTTTCTCTTCCCTGTCCAGCAGAGGAAGAGGAGTCCTAGAGTGGCTTTGTGGGCACATGGTATCCACACGGCACCAACCCACCACACTGGATCATACTATTTAAAGCAAAGTAGCTAAAAATCCAATTGTAAGTTGGGTTTTATCAGTTTATGAAATATCAGTAACATCATCTTAAATATGAACTTTCTGTCTCCTTCCTACAGCATTTTGCACATCTTGCTCGTGATTTACCCTATAAAAAGCCCACACTACATTTAAACTGGTGGCTTATTGTCCTTTCTGTTTCAAAATATTAAACTGTCTCTGCTTTCTTGCCAAAATGGGCAAAATTCATATATACTGTTACTTGTGTTGAATGGTGGTTTTTTCCTCAAGTAGTTTCATTTATTAAACATGAAAAACAGTATTATTATTTGTGAGTAATGCTTTCTTATTTGCAGAATTTTTTTTTTTTTTCTCAAATTCTTGAAGGATACGGCAAGAGCAATGCATAAATCACAAGATTGTAAGTAAAGGCAAATAGCACAACATGGACAAAGACTCAGGAAAGTCACTCAGATAAGTCACCATGTTTACAAGATGGCTTAGACCCATTATAATCCTTCTAAGGTCTAGTGACCCCTCACCTTTCCCCGAGTGAAAGCAGCCACTCAGGCAAGAAGACTAGTTTGCTTGACTGCAGCCTCCACTATATGTTTAACATTGTCTTCCCAGCTCTGGTGTCAGATCCTAAAACTGTCCCATCAAAGTCCATCCTATGAGTACAGTAATGATGAAATGGTCAAGAACTAATTTTCATAGCCATGTGTTGTTTTATTATTAACAGTGCATTATGAACTGCACCAGAATGAGAGGTTTCTTCCCTACTTGTGGAGTTGTTGGGAAGCACAACCGTTCTGGCTCAGTACCATAATTTCAGTATCTATTTTTCTCTCTTGTGTATTTTCTATTCTTTTGTTTCTATCTTCAGCCCTAGAAAAAGTAAACTTCTTTCAGACTTCCCAGACCCAAGTGAAAGGCTTTCTTAGCTTAATAGCCTTCCAGCCAGTGAAGATAAGTTGTATTGTCGTGTTTGTCATACATGTATTCAAATTTTTGAGTTATCAAGTAATGAGGTAAACCACAGAAAACAGAGGAAGTGAAATAAAGTAGTGGGGGAGGAAGAAATTGGAAAATTATTAATAGCTAGCTTCCAGATGCCAGAGCATTTTGTGGTTCAATTAAATTCAGCAGAACTTTTGAAAATTCAGCACTTTAAAAAGGCAGTAAAACATTTAGTGGTAATTGAAAACTTGTCTACCTCTGTGTGAACAACATAAATGGATTCCTAATCAGTTCCTAAACTCAATCTTTTTAAAGTAGAACATACACAGTTTTTAAATTTATGTAAGGACATATCAAATAAGTTTGATATTTCTGTCTGTGCTGTGGATCACATGCACAATCCTTTTCAAAGTCCAAATTACACAAATTTTTAAAGTTTTGGCATAAGAATACACAGCAGCTCCAGTTCCACACAACAAAAGTTATGATGCTCAAGAATCCTTGACTCTCACTTGTTCTTAATAAGATCTGACATAGTCCAGTGATAAATGTCATAGGAAAGTTTTCATCTAGAAAAGGGAAGAATGAAGGACAAAAGTATTGTACTTTTAGGAGACAATTCTCTGAGATCAAGGTGGATATAGCCAAGGTGAGCAAAATTAGTCCTGAGCAAAGATGAAGATAAAAAGGAAAACAGCAAAAAGAAAATAAAGAGGTTGATTTTTGGAAGTACACTAATTGCAAATGTTGAGTAGGTTAACTTCTGTCATTAATACACAAATGCTGCATGAAGAAAAGTAAATTCCTTCCATCGGCATGGGGTGGGTGTGTGTAAATGAAATCAATTAGGAAGCCTGTACAGCACAAGTTGCAGCAATGATAAATACCAACTGTAAATAAATAAGGGTTTCATGATAATTATAGGTATTCAAGCTAATATATAGGTTGGCCGCATTAAAAAATTTGATAACCTATGGCAGACACAGTCTGGATGATGGAAGGACAACCTGAAATGTCAGAAGCCAGTGTGTTACATAGTTCTGCAATTTAAACCACTGTGAGGTATCATGTTCACTGCTCTTACAAGTAACTTTCATAGCTGCAATTCCTCTGTCTTCAGCTTGATTTGTAAAGAAATTCTGACATGAAAATTGATTTTTTTTTTTTTTTTAAATACTCTCCACAACACAGATTTCCTCCCTGCCCTCCTTTTTTGGTTCTCATCATCACCCTGTATGCTAGAGATTTGCTGATAAGCAGCACATCTATTAAAAACAAGTCTTGGAGGAAAAAAAAGTTAATCTGAATTCAATTTATAGATATTCAATTCAAAATTCATATTAATATTTTGAGATAAAAAGGGAACATTTCAAATACTGATTGTCTTCTTTACAAAAGAGGCTTTCAGACACCATAATATTTTCCACTAAGAGGGTTTTTAAATCATGTATTTCATTCATAAGGTAATTTATTATTTTTTTTAATTACCTAACTTATGAAGAAAAACAGTTAAATCAAGTAGCCAAAAATATTTTAAAGAATGAATTGACACTGCATGTCTTGTTTCAGACATGAGGGAGGAACTGTTTTGGCTGATCCTGAAATTATATTTTTTTCTTTCCATTATTTTTCAGTTCTGTGTTCAAACAATATATTTCATTCTTCCTCTTCTATTATATTGTGTTTATCTGATTTTCCAAACTGCAGCAGGGGGAGCTACCCAGAGAATATTTATTTGAGCAAGCTATTAGGCAAGGAGAAGAAAACAGCAGAGCTGAAATAACACCAGACACAACAGAATTATGTTCTGTTATTCCTGACCACAGATTGTAAAATTTTATATCAATACTTTTTAAAATTTAGTAATTATCTCTCTCAGATAACAATGGGAATGATACACCTAAACAAACTTTAATATCTACCTCTGTTGTATGTAAACATTGTAGCAGATGCCCTTTACATCAGTCATCAGATTTCCTGGTCAGGAAGGGAATGGTTCTACATTTCTCATGCAGATTTCCTGTACAAAAGAGTTTTTGCAAGCTTGACATATATTCAATGCACGGATATCATTGTGCACACATGGTAAAGTTGATTTGCACACATACACAATTAGAAATTATTTTCAGAAAAAGTAGAAGACTATTATGTAAGAAACTCAGGCACATGGTAATGTTGCTGATGAATTGCACCTTTAGCATGATTTGAAAGTAATCCAGAATGACTGTGGTACACACATTCTACAGCACAAGTTAATTAGAACTAAAGTCATACTATTCGGTTGTTTTCATTACTGAACCAAAATACCAAGAACAAATCAAGTTAAAGGACTGCTTGAAAGAAAATCTGGAGTGGTTAATAGTACTGACATACAACAAAGCTTCTGTATGGTCAGGGCAGCTGAAGAACTTTAACAGTGCTAGAGCCAGGCAAAACAGACTATGAAACCAAATTCTGAGCTGTGCATTCAATGTAAAAAAAGCAGGAAAGGGAATGTGAGTTTATATGAGAGGGAAAAAAAGATAAAATTTTGTAAATTATATAAGGCTAAAGACCAATCCTACTATTTCCAAAAGCTGAGATTAGCATAACACACTAAGTTGTAACTGCAATTTGAGAATAAAAACTCAGAAAGAAACTGCTGAAAAATACAGAATAAGCCATCAACAAACCAATAGAAATCTGCTAAGTAGACAAAGTCACACAGTTCCAACTGTAATTTATGCAGAATAGATTACAATCTGTCATGACAGAGAATTCACAGTGATGCAAGAAAAACACCTAGACAGAAAATTTGTGAAGCCCAGAAGTCAAAGTCCACACAAACAGCACATGGAGCTACACATGCTGTGACAATGCCAACAAAACCAATGCTTTTCTGTACAAAAGCAGACAACCCACTCACCTTGTGCTTGAAAAACATTACTCCCACCCCCATCACTTAGACATAAGAGCCCTAAACTAGCATGTGTCATCAAACCTCTTCTCATTGATCTTCCAAGGAATATCTACCTCCTCCTCTAAATCTGTTTTCTCATCTTTATCTCAGTATTGCCAACAGTCACACAGAAAAATATATCTTATCTACTTCATGAGTCTCAATCATTTTATGGTAAATACACTGTCTTTAATTTTCTTTTGAATTGCATCTTTTCAGTAATTTCTACTAACACAATTCCCCAGAAATGGGAATGTTTTTGCACTGTTTATCTTGATAGTTGTTAACTGCACAACAACCAATAGCCTGTCAGCCAAATACACAAGATACTGTTTACTGTGTTTATGGTTAAAACTATGAAACCAAGATCTATTTTTTAATAGGTCATTATCATGCTTGCCACCTTTATAAATAAAGTGAGATCTCAGCTCTAGTATATGCTCAAAAACATTGAGTGAAGTCATGGAAACCAAGCAGCTTGACAGAGCAGGAAGAAAGTCACAATTTGAAAAATACTGCACTACAGCTTAGAACTGACCATATTTTTAAGAAAAAAAACCCCAACCATGTTGTACAAATATCCAGCAGAAAGGTGATATAAAACTCTGGGAGTGGTGTGCATATGGAAAGAGCTCTCTCCCTCCAGCAAGGGTACAACACATCATTGAATGCTCTCTGGACATGGTGAAAAGTCTTTTTTGGGGCTCTCCACAAATGCCTTATCTACTTGACCCCACAAGAGATGAAGGTCTTAAAGTGAAACATTTTTGCTTAAAAAATATTTATATAAAAACATTGTTTTAAAAAATTCTAGCAGTCTATGCTTTTTCAAGGTGTTTTCTCTTGTGATAAAACAACTTGCAGTCTCTCAGGGGACAGAGTAAAATGTCCTAAAATCCATAATAGCCTCCTACACAACAATCTATGGAACAGTGCATCCATTCTTGTGACATTTGTGAACTTTTCTTAAATATCCCTTGTCCCTGACTCCAAAACAGCTTTAATTCATAAGAATACTTATGCTAATATGAAACACTCCCTTTCCTTTTTATTTCAATTTCTGAATATATGCCCTAGGGAAAACTGAATTATAGACATCACAAGTTTTTATTAATCAGTCTAGACATGTTAAAAAATACAACTCCAAACACACAAAAGCATATAGTAAGTTCATAAAAATAAAGTTCATGTAAAGTCATTCTCAAAACCCATCTGTAAAATTCTTCAAAACAGTCAGATGCCTCCCATAGTGCATTTCTAATGAAAAAATAAAGAGGTACTATATAAGAAACTTTGCAAATATTTTCCATCTTTGAGAGATTATCCATACTTCCTACATGCCAGAATCAAAACCTGACATACATTTTCTCTGTATTCATTTTTCATGTCTTATCACTCCAAGGTGTACTAAATTTGAAGTTACAGAAATCACTATTTCCTCACTTTTCCTACTACTTCTGTTGTTCTTGCCCTAGTCTAGGTTCTCATATTTTAGTAAAAGTGAATGTGACTGTCAGTTTCCAGGTCGAGATCATCTACTCCTACCCTTCCTAAAGTCCATTAGAAAACCACAGATATATCAACAGTGTTTGAAAGGTTGACTTCTAAATCAAAACTGAGAAAAAGCAGAAAATTTTCTAGTTGGTACTAAGACCTTAAGAAGGAATATATTATTGCTTTTTTTCCTAAGCTTGAAACAATTCAGTAACTGAGATTCTGATATTCTCAATGAGGACAGGTAAGTCCCATGTCTACAGGTAAGTCCCTCGGCCACACAAAGCACAACTGGTTTAGCAGGGAAAACACAAGATCCCTGGTCCTAAACCCATTGTATGATACACAAATGTATGTCATATATGCAGTGTGATATATATGTGACACCAGTAGCATTTTGTACCTTCCAGTGCAAACAATATTATGACCATTCAACCTATTCAAGATCAACCAAATGCAAAGAGAGAAGCAAACTCCTAATAATTGGCTTTACAGGCAATTGTCCTTAGATGTTTGCAGTTCATGGCCTATGATAAAACTCATTAATTCCATCCAGTGAAGACATGCTCTGTGAAGCAAGGACACACCAATGCCAGAAAATCCCCAAGAAAAAGACTGTTAAAATGCAGATTCTAACACGCTTTTCTAAGTAAATAGCTAGCAGAAGATAAGTCTCTGAAGGGATGAGCACTGTGATGAGACTCAGAGAAATGTGACATTTGAATGTCTTCTCAAAGTTCATTCAGACTATGCAAACCACTTCTATTTAAACAGTTTGTTCCAAAGTGAACCGCACCACAGACAAGGTGTCTAGCAAACAAGACCTTCCATTTTCTTTGCCTACAATTAATTAGATTTTAGTAGCAAATAAATTACAGTGACTGCTTTCAAAATTCAGAGGACTTGCGTTAATCAAGGAGTTCTGAAGGAAAGATATGAAAAGCAAAAGAAAATTTATCTCTTAAAAGACTTATCCAGCTAGGGTTTTTTCCAAATGAAAATCTAGTTTAGAGCACAGGTCTATAAACAGTTGCATTGCTCAGCTGAGTATAATAACCTGTACTGGTTGGTAAGGAGAATTAAGAGCTTGAGACATGTCAGGATTACACAGTAGTACAAGTAAACTAGTGTGAGCTAAAAATAACTTCTGCCCAATTCATTTTTACTTGTAGCTGGAGAGCCACTCAAATCAGAACTATTTTTTTTTTTTTTTTTTT
>VXBX01001048.1:300273-353503 GCA_013400415.1 Scytalopus superciliaris
CATTTGAGATTTATATGATAGAAAGACTGGAGGAGGATTTAAAAAAAAACAAAAAAAAGTATATGTTTTTTTCCCCCATATTAGCAAGTATGCCCACATGAAGCAATTTTAACAGGTCTGTATGACTTGAGGATCTCTATGATAGATCTCTATCACCCGAAATGAAAGAGGTAACATGCAGCATCTGTGCCACTTTAGGTTGTGGCACCGACCCCTTCTCACCCAGCAATGTATGAATGCTCCAGATACACTGAGTACGCACATGGAAATTACACCCTGCAAAATGAAACATTTTACCTACCAAAATACATAAATGAGATTATGTTCCTTCATCCAGCACCTCTGATAATCACTCATGCTTCCAGAGATGATCCCAGCATGACACCTAGTGGCAGCAGCGTTTTTAACCCTGTCAGTGCCTTTTCAGGTTACTTAGTGTGTTCAAGATTCACATCTATTTTTAAGTTTGTTCTAACCTACCTGCAACATCTTGAATGCACAAAAGAAGTAAAAACCAGTGTATTATCAGAATCATTGAAATACCTTGTTTTCTTCCCTCTGAGACAGAATTAACTGGACATATCAGAAGCCTTTGTAAAATACTAGTAACTGGTGACAACCAAATATCCAGTTACTATTTATTTCTTCATAACTTTTTAAATTTTGTTTCTGATCACAGTCTCAGTAACGGAAATTGTTCAACTAAATGGTCTTAATGAGGCTGTAATACTCTCTTCATGTTGAGGTTTAATAGTAGGTACAGATTTTCTAAATACTTCTTTGCTTCCATAACTTAAAATGAGATCTATGAAAATATTTTGACAACTAATTCCCACTGTCTTTCTAAGTCAGAAGCTCCCAATGAGAAGCCTGAAATACAGCACACTGATATATGTATATAAACTATAATTTATACAGATGGCTGTTCAGTTGTTACCTCTATCATATATGTTAGAAAGGTTAGTGATAATGGTCAGATTATACCCACACACTCTCAAGGTTGTAACCTGTTAAACAACAATAATATTGCCTTGTGTGGTCCAATATCTGCTCTGTTCCCCACCTTGTGTTTTGGTATTAATTTTTAGTTCTGTCATTGAAAAATTATTTATAGAATTAATATGATGGTGCTCATCTCTAAGATTAATACAAATTCAGAATGACCACAAATGATAAGAAGGGAAAGAAAGTTTGTACCCAAAAATGTCAGGCTATTATTATTTGACATGAAGTATTAATTGTTTGTACTGGATTCACAAGGCAAGGTTTTGGTAGTGAGGGGGGCTACAGGAGCAGCTTCTGTGAAAAGCTGCCAGAAGCTTCCCCCATGTCCAACAGAGCCAACTGCAGCTGGCTCCAGACCCACTGCTGGTCCACCAGGAATACTGGTAGCACCACTGGGAAAAAAACCTGGGAAAAAACCCTGCTGGGCAAAACCAGCAGTATAGAGAAAAGTGAAAATATGTGAGACAAAGAGCTCTGCAGACACCCAGGGCAGTGATTAAGAAGGGACATGGGGTGTTTCAGGAGCTGGAGCAGAGATTCCCCTGCAAACCCTGATGCAGCTCCTGGTGACAAACACTGCGCCCCCTGCAGCCCATGGAGATCCACAGTGAAGTGGGTGGATGCCCAAAGGAGGCTGTGGGAAGCTTGTGCTGGAGCAGGCTCCTGGCAGGACTTGCCACCTGCAGAGACCCGTGTTGGAGCAGCCTGTTCCTGAAGGATTACATCTCATAGAAGGGATCCATGCTGGAGTTCAGGAAGAACTGCAGTCTGTGGGAAGGACTCATGTTGGAGAAGTTCCTGGAGGACTGCCTCTTGAGGGAGAGCCCTCCGACTGTAGCAGGGGAAGAGTGTGAGGAGTCCTCCCTTCGAGGAGGAAAGAGAAGCAGAGAATGTGTGATAAGCTGATCACAGTCCCCATTCCCTGTCTCCCTGTATTGCTGAGGGGGAGGAGGCCAGAGAATCTAAGACTAAAGCTAGGCCCAGGAACAAAGGATGGGTGGGGGGAAGGTGTTTTAGGATTTGAATTTATTTCTCATTACCAAAACTCTGATTTTGATTGGCAATAAATGCAACTCATTTCCCCAAGTCAAGTCTGTTCTGCCCGTGATGATAATTTGTCAGTGATCTCTCCTGTTCTTATCTCAACCCATGCACCTTTCATTATATTTTCTCTTCCTTGTGCGGATTAAGAGGGAAGTGATAGAACAGCTTTGAGGGCACCTGGCATCCAGCCAGGGTCAATGCCCCACACCAGTAATAGAAGCAATACTGCTCCTATCAGCTATATGGACAAGCAAAATGCTACTGCAGTGATAAAATAAAATAAATAAAAAACCCACCATCACCAATAGAAAACAAACAAACAACAACACAGCAGCACTAAACTAAGACTCATTAATTTCATTCAATTTCCAGGTAAGAAGATGATCTCATAATATCACTCTCTCTACAGCAGGCCA
Source organism: Scytalopus superciliaris (assembly GCA_013400415.1). NCBI lineage: Eukaryota > Metazoa > Chordata > Aves > Passeriformes > Rhinocryptidae > Scytalopus > Scytalopus superciliaris. The sequence goes on from VXBX01001048.1 coordinate 302,739, forward strand.
GGACTTAATACAGAGAAACAATTTCAAACAACACATTTTCAAATTTGGGGAAACGCATTTTTAGATTGCAGTTATGGCCTTCAGGCTTAACATTCCTTATTAATATATGGAAAGATGTTTACAGAGTAGAAAGGAAACAAACTAAAAATATTTCTTAAAAAACAGCATTTTGGTATTTTCTTCATTGTTCTTTAACAATCCCCCCAAACACTAAATCCACAAAATAAGCCAAGTTAAGCCAAGTGGTCTTTGTTGTTTTGTGGGGGTGGAGTAATGTGTGTATGTGAAGGGGTGGGGAGGCGAGTGGGTTTTTTCCTTCAAATATTAGAATTACAAACCTCTTAAAAACATCTGCACACAATTGTGCACAGCAGCCTTTTTATCCTAATTTGTGACACACAGGAGTAACAGGTTCAGAAGAACCCTGTGCTTCAAACAAGTTGCATTCTGGAGTTTACGTGACTTCATAAGCTAGGTGGTGAGGGACAGCTTTCTACAGTCTTTGAGACAGGCTTAAAGAAAGCAAGAACATAGTCAATATGCTAATAGTCTTGTGATGTACAAAATCAGAAAATACTTGATATTAAAAAGGCTTTTCAGTCTGACAAAGGCATAAAAAACTTCAACAGCTGTAAGCAGTAGTCAGTAAAATTCTAACCTTAAAAAAAGCAACAACACAAATTGATGGTAGCAGCAAGTGAAACTACACTGAGATGGATTACTGGGGAAACAGATCCTTCACAATGAGTCTTTAAAGGAAGAGTGGTTGTCTTTCTAAATAAGTTGCTACAAATGTTAGGCATACAAATTGCAATCACTAGGAAATTCTATAAACTGAAAAGAGGATAAATATTAAAAAGGTTTTTTAATCATGAGAGAAATTATATTCTAGAAAAGATTTCTAGCAGGGGGACTGATGCCTTCCCTTTTTTATTTGATACAGATATGAAAAATATTTTCAAACAGGCTTGTAATTCAAGAGCAATACCTGACCTCCCTGACTCCAAAGATTCCATTCTTGTCATATATCAATGATTTTAAATGTATTAATTTCCTTTTATTGAAAAATTACAAACCCCAATAATTATTAGGAAGGAATAATTTTACTGTTGTTATGGATATTTAAAAAATGTCTTGAGGCTCAAACAAGTACCAAAACTCTGAGCATGAAATATTCTTGACAAGCAGCATCTACTTTGAAAGTATACAGACTATCTAAATAAATAAATAAATAAATAAATAAAAAATTTAAAAATTAGCAGGAACGGAAAGGAGAGAAACATAAGCCATTACACAATAGCAATGAAAGTCTTTTGCTTCAGGTCACTTATAAAGAATATGAGAACAGCTATATGTACCCTTTGTCCTATCTCTGAATGGTGACCAAATACTAATGTCTAAAAAAAAAGAAAAGAAAAAACCAAAACAAAAATTTGAATGATTCTTCCCCCATTGCCTCCAGTAAAGAAAAGCGAAGTTAGAAGCAGAAGCCAAACCTTTTAATTTTTGATCCAACCTTTAAAGAACAAAATCTGCATGAGTACACAATGGGTTGTTCAGGTTTTTTTAACAAAAGAACAAGTATGTACCTGTAGGAAAAGTCACATATAGAACATTTTAATTCTGGTAAGACAAAAATGTTGAAATGGGATAATTAATAAAACAGCAATCTTCAAGAAATTGGCTATTAACATCTTTTAAGACTATTTTTAGTTCAATACTTGAACTGGTTAAGTCTCTAATAAGCTCACCTAATTTCCCTAATTGTCTATTTTTAAATTATAATTTTAGCAAACTGTTGAGCTGTCAGAGAGATACCTATTCAGATTAAATCATTTAACTGCAAGTTAATGCCAAATGATTTTACCATCTGGACATTTACCTCTATCAAATGAATCACCACCACCAAAATACTTAATTGCCATCACATGAAGAATTTCTTGAGGAGAAAAATAAATAAAAGTCATTTTTTCACAAGTATCTAAGGAAGAGATGAGCAGGAAGTACAGTTGGAGGAGAGGAGAAAGACTGGCTGGGGAAGGACAGCTTAGTCAGCACAGATCTGAGACTGCCTGAGCTCTCAGAGCTGCTTGCTGTGTTTATATGGACCCTTTATAGGTTTAAGGACTGTTTGTAATTGAAAGTCTGTACCCAGTTTGAGGATTTTATCATGCTATATATTTTTCCTTTGTTTCACTGTGTCCCTGATGGAATTTTCTATCCCTCACGCCTTGTAACCCACCCCTGATTGGTCCCTGCTTGCAGCAGGGTAGCATTTCCATATATGGTATATACCTGCCCCTGTATTCCCAGTTTTGGAGGGTATGGCTGGGGCCGACCCAGACCCTTCCCCAAAACCTTCCCAGGGTGCTCCTGGGGTCAGAACCCAGCCCCCTGACCCTATTTAAGTTGTGTAGGAGTTTAAATAAAGCTCTCTTTGGCTTGCACCTTCCAACCTCATCCTTGGAGTGCGTCCCCTCCTTTTCACCCCCCACCTGCCCTTCTGGATCGCAAAGTCCCAATTGCAGAAGGTGCTGTTCATCTCATTTAAGTGAAGCGTAAAAATGTAGGCACGTAGCTTAAGTATGATAAGCTTAATGAAATAGCACCTTTGAGTTGTGTCACAATAAATAATAACTCATGTTCTTAAAACAGACCAATAGACTTATAGACTTCTCTCCAACTTATCTGGACTCACAATAGACTTTATGATGATTCCACTAGCCTCCCTTACCATTAGTCAGACCTTAGCAGCTTCACAACTCAGCCAGTTAATTATAGCAGGACAACGTTTTAACTGCATCACATACCTAACACCCCAAACCACATTACTTGATTATTGAAGCTAAAATGACTGACTTTCAGTTCAGTGGATAAGAAACCCTCCCCCTGATCTGCTGACTGTAATCTTGGCGTGCAGCACCTATCAGAATTTCAGAAGAGATAGTGTGAGGCTCTGACAGCACCTGATCCAGATGTGGCAGAGTGAACCTACACCAAATCAACTGGCTTTCCCCAGCACTGGCAAAACTTCTTCAGTTAAGTAGCATATCAAAATGTATTTTAGGTGCCAAAGAACATGATCTTTCTTTTTCAACCTAAGAACTGAATTTAAAAAAAAAAATCAATTTAATTTACTTTTATATACTTTACAGATAGCATCTAGGGGCAAGTGTAAAAAGGTTTAAGAGACAAATTAATTACTTCAGTATACTTAATATGGGCATAATGCAGTTCAATTTTCATGCTTCATAGCAGAAACTAAATGTGGGCTATAGAAATAAAACTTTCCAAGATCAACTACTCTCTATCTTGGAATTGTCTGTACATTTTGAAAAACACCAAACATTATTTGGCCTCAAGACAAGGTGTGTCACCAGTCTCACAAGATAGGGCAGCTCCTAGATATGCCGCTAACTTTATATCTAGCGGAATGACCATAAACAGGATGGGACTTGCCATTGTTTCTTTCACTTACCCAGGGCAGGGTGGAACTGGGGTAGAAGGAGTTACTGATGAGGTGTTTTTGAGGTAAGCTTGTTTCAATCAAATTTCACTATAACCACTGTTGTTACCTTAGTTAGAGCTTCAGTAGACAGTAACTGCTGATCTAACTTACGAGTGACCTTTCAGATTGTGGAGGAGGACACTTTCAGCAGTGACAAAGGAAGATTGAATTGTTATAGCTCTGGTAAAACTGCCTTCAAGATAAAAGGATCGTCACCAAATCCCACTGAGGTGACTTTGTACAAGTACATGTTACCACACAGTAAATGCAGGTCTGGATAATTTGGATGTGACATTGTAAAAGTCACCTATTAAAGGTCTGCATGTTCTACAATACATGACTGTTACCAGTAACATCAAGCTTTGCAGATACTGTTAAAAGCCAGACTGGTATCTTCTGTATTTATAGACAGCAACAATGAACTCAGCATTTTTTTTAAAACATTTTCATTGCTCATGTAAAGCACTGAGACAACATTAAAGACAAAAGCTTAATAGAGAAGTAATTATTAATAATACCATATAAATATTTTTAAGTCAATCTTCTGATCTACTACTAATATAGTAGTCATTAATAGATAGGATAGCAGTAATTAGCTTAATTTATTAGCATCTTTAATGAGGTTATTTTTCTGACTTGCGATAATAGATATACATTAAACATTCCAAAGGTGAATTCTCTTTCACTGTGGTCATCTGCTCAGAGCAGGAGGTTTATTAAGTTTGAATACTATATGCTGTGAAGATGTGGTAGTGTAAAACCTGTGTTAAAAAGTTCAGATATGACAATGACAAAGTGGAGAATTAGGGTGAGTGTGAATATGAGACACTTTCCTAGTTGTAAACTTTAATGGTAAATTTCAAGATTATTGTCCTCTTTGGTTTTACTGTCTATTGAAAACAGAGCATATTACGTATTTTTAAACCCAGAACTGGGATGACCTCAGAGCTGTAAAGAGATTAAAAACTCTGAGCTCATGAACAAGATACTGAAATCATTGGGGTACCACCCCCTTAGCACTCCTTAGTGAAAAGCTGATCTGAGGCTATGGTGAGTCCCTCCATGCTTCTAGTTCTGCCACACAACTGGATCATGAAGCCCCAGAGTCAGGAGTGCCAAAGAACTTGCTGCAGAGGTAGGATCAAGGATCCCTGCTCACAGGCTAATTCTGAGATTTTTAGGTGCTCTCACTGGTGCAAAAGTTCCCAGAGCAGAAAAGCTTTGATCATAAGAAACAAGAAAATACATGTAATTACATTAGGGGATCTCCTTTATATTTTTCTCACCACTAAATGTCCTAGTGCCCTGGAAATCCTAGAGCTGACATGGGAGCTTAAAAGCCTTGAAAAGCCATACATGGATTTCCAGCCTAAAGAGTACTGATGTCTCAGAAGACTAAAGAATGTCTTTGCTTGGGGTTGAGTGCTCTCCCAAACCCAGAAATACCAGTCTGGCACATTCCAGAGTCAGAATCAGTCCAGGAAGCAGGGCTGTCTGCACCTTTTCACCCTGCTGTTTATCAGATGTGAAGCAAACTAATAAACTATCATGGTATAATTTTAATAATAAATTCAACAAAATCATTCCTATGATACATGAGTGAATTCTGAACAAAAACAATGTGGACAGGATACCTTTAAAGGGGAAGCTAAAGGCATATCCAGTTCCAGTCACTGCCTGAGGAAAAAAATAGCCTGGAGATAAGTTGCAGGAAGGGTCTGGAAGTACCACAGGCCTGCAAATGCGGACCTGGAAGCTATAGGGTCAAGTCTAGAAGCAAAAGCCAAACTCAGAGCATATACAGAAACTACTTTTAAAGAAGGTGACCCAATTTTACTAGAAAGAAAAGGGAGTCAAAGATTCAAGAAGATAAATGTCTTGGAATTTTGAAGACACAAAGGGAATCTATTGTGAAAATATTTAATTGTTATGGTCCCTATGATTAAATAAAAGAAACATAAGAGAAAAGATTAAATATTGAATGTGACACTACCTGGGAATGTCAGCCAGGACTATACTTTGAGCTTTATTTTAGCCTACCTGCACCATGCCCCACCAAGTGCTAATGCTTTCTGTGCTTAAAATCAGCCTGAAAGGACTATTTAACACCAGTGTCCAAAACAATAAAATCCAGATTAAAATTCAGGTAATAATTTAATCCAAAAAGATCTGCTTCACACTGCCATTCCCTATTATACTATTGAATTTATTCTTTCACTGTTTTCTTTTCTGACAAGTATCTGCATGTCTGGATTCCAGTCAGAACTGTGTGGGGTTTCATAAAGGATTCATCACTATAGTAACCAAGCACAAGTCACCAAGTGTAAGGGATTTTCTTCTGTCTCCCTCTTTTTTAGTGGTTTGGGTTTTGGTGGTTTTTTGGGGGTTTTTTTGTTTGTTTGTTTTGGGGTGGGGTGTTTTTTGTTTGGTTTTTTTTTTAACCTTTTAAACTGACAGTGAAGTGGGTCATAATGAGTTAGTTGACATACTCAGAAGTTTCCCCAGAATTCCAGTGACATTTGGGTTTATAAACCCTCCAGAATCCATCAGAAATCCCTGCATAAACAGAATTATGTAGGAAGTCTCTGCAGTGCTTTAAGTCCATGACTACAATTGGAGTAAATGTTGTTCCTAATAATTTTATTAATAGGAAGCACAGGGTAGATGAAAAGTTGTATTCATGGGTTTTCTAGCCTCATATTGCAGATGAAAATGTGGATGATTTTAGATAAGTCAAAAAAAGGATCAAGAACCACTGTTTAAACAGATAATAAAAAGCCTGAGTCAATTTGAATAAAATCTACAGATAAATATTGCCTGTCCTTTGTAATCAATCTGAGAAAGCACTTTAAGCAAAATAATATATATTTTTCCCCTCACAAAAATATTCCTAAATGCAGTGTTTCTCAAAACAGTATTCAAAAATGGTATTAATGTAAATATCATATTTGTATGTGCATATGCATGTGCATGTACGTCTATAAATAAATTTGTATTAAAAGACTCATTAAGATCTCAGGCTGCACTGCAAATATCAGCTGAAAACAATTGCCTACATTTATGTTAATATTACCACAGAAAACTTTTATTTAGTGTTTGTATTTATCTGTCAAATAAGTATTGTTCCTTATTTTGATTCTGTTGCTCTTAAAAAAAAATATGGACGTGGAAATCCCATAAAATTATTGTACAATGTAATGAACAGAGATCTCATGTCACTTAGTTGCTAATCTAATAACATTCATTGCACCGAAGCAGGTGTCAGAAATGTGCAGCAATCAGATACAGATTTTTAACTGTGGTATGCAGGTCTAGGTATATTTGACATAATGTAGTCCAAGAACTGAATGACCAAAATTATGCTTAACAACCCACCCCCCTAAGTCTGAATCATTCAAATCAATTTTCAAAATGAAAAACAGCATGGATGAAATGGGTGCTTGATGATCAAATTTCCATCAACAATTATTATCAGCTAACATTATACATACACAGGTAGGGAAATGACATTTGAACTATCATAATGAGTAAGTTTCATCTTGAATGAAGGTTAAATTTAACCTACTCATATAGTCATTAAACACATCAGTTTGAAATGCAAATGTCACAAATCGCTTAATATCCCATTATACAATTTCCACCCTTTACAAATCAGGCTGTTTTCCTTCTGCAACCTTATCAGCACAGGTTAAAAAAAAAAAAAAAAGTGGGAGTAGGAAGATTTGTACATTTATTTGTGCAGGCAAGTAAAACCAAGACAAAATGACTGCATTAGTAGAAAGTATCAGAAACAGAGATAGAGCAGCTCAGGTTCAGTTAACCTAGTCCAGTACTTTATCAAGCAACAAAATATTTTAGCAATCTCATTACTGTTAGCTCATTCATAATGAAATTACTTTGCCAGATCTGGTTGCTTCAACTAAGCAGATATTAGCATCTTGAAAAAAATCATCATATGCAACACCAGGTCCTGCTTACAGGAATGACATCTCAAGCAGAATGACAAGGTTCAGTAAAAACAGGACATACACAGGTCTAATGAAGTGACAGCATGGCAGCACAGCTACAGTGCTGTTTGTTCACAGCCTACAGGTTTGCACTAAGGAGTTGCTATAGACATGCAGAGAGAGCGTCAGTCTCCTACATTCAACTCAAGTACTTTCTCTCGGTTCTCATGAATTTTTATACAAGTTAGCAACATAAACTACTACAAAATACTGTTTATGGTCAGTTTGATATCATTAATTATGTAATAAATAAATGGAAAATGAGGGAAAACTGCACTGTTATTGATTTATTAAAGTTGAGGATGGATCGAGCATTCTCCCTAATTCGACTTCTGTCTATTCCTAAATTGCCTTTACACCGAGCGTTAATTTGCATTTAATGAAAGTTTAACTTCTATTTGGCTAAGGCATATTTTCTAAAAGTGACAGAAATTACATCAAAAGATAAGAAAATACACCTTCCACAACAGTTTATTCTAGCAGTTCATCATGGACAAAAGTACCCATTTCTAATTTAAATTTGGCTGTCCTCAACTTTCTGGGCTAATTATGTCCTTTTATCTCCATATAAAAGGAGAAAGCAGTTGATCCCTTTCCCAGCTTGATTAGAAAGTCCTACAGTATTTTGTAACAAGACCTTTCTAGCTAAAGGGTAGTTCAGGATGAATTTCTCCCCTTTCAGTAAAATTTTCATCAACGTACTGATTCTACTAACCAGAAGGAGAGATGCTAAATATTCAAATATAACAAAATTACAAAAAGAATGATGAAGGACTCAAAATGCACCCAGATATCACATAGAATATACTTATCCAGCTGGCCAAGATCATAAACCAAAAAAGCTCTTTTTGGGATGAGCAGATGTAGAGGAAACTCAGTATCTATAGGTTACATGATATGGGCTCGATCCTAAAAAATGCCCCTTAAGAGAGTGTTTGGAAAGTAAAAATTGAGCAGCATGTGAATAAGAAGTTCTGACCACATGAGGACATGAAGGCAGAATAACCACTGCTTCCCTAGGAAGAAAACTGTATACTAGTTGAAATGCCTTGCAAGGAACTGCTGAAAGAAGCAGAGTTGAGTCTGCATTTAGTTCCTCAAAGGCAGCAGTTGGCTAAGATGACACTAGCTGATTAAAATGGATTCCCTATTTTATGCATAGAGGAGCTACAGGAAGAGTAGATTGGGATATTAGACTAATGGGCAGAACAGCTATAGCTATGAAAAACCTGTACTGCTGAATTATTACCCCAAGGACCAACCCATATGGATGAAGTGTTTGGTCACACTAAAAAGTCTGTATTCAGTCATATGAGTTTAGCACCTTGTATTTGTATAATATATGCCACCAGTATTTGTGGAGTTAAAAACAAACAAGCAGCTTCTTTTCCTCAGCAGCATCTTGGGAAAAGGAGCATCTTTACTCAGCATTAGGATATATAATAAGAAGGAATTTATGAAAGTATCAACTGCATTAACAGCCATAGTGTTCTTGTAAATAAGGAGAATTGAACAAGAAAATCTTTCTCTCAAATATGGAAAATGTCAGATTAACAACCACCGCTCCCTGAAAGAGAGCACCTAACTAATGAGGATAGATCTCATTTATGTCCACATTGACAGCTGTCTTAGAAGCAGACTCATGGATTCTCAATAACATTTTTTATATCAGTTTCTGTAGCAACTGCCACCTCATACTCCTGTCCTTAAGGCAGAAAACATCTAATAAAATAATAATAATGGCAACAATAACAACAATACTATCTACTTCCACAGTGTCTATCAGGAGAATAGGTTAGATTTCTTCTGGGAAACAAGGTTTATTCTTACAGTGGAGATTCAATCTATTGCAAACACATAATGTATTTTTTTATTATTTATGTTGTTTTGTGACATGGAAAACACAAATACGCAACTTTGTAGAAATTAAATCAGAGTGAACTGTCCTTTCATTCAAACTATTTTCTGCTACGCTGGTAATGAATTTCAGATAGGAAAGCAGAGAAACACATAAAAGAGAAACACAGCAAAAATAATCAAATAAGCCTAAATTTTAATTTGTTGGTCAGATTCTATCCATTATGAATTGATTTAGGCAGTCTTCTTGACAGGTGTTGAAAGAACTGGGAAAACCTGTTAACTTTTCAAGTAAGTGATGCCCACTATCAAGATCAGTGACATCTATTCTTTCTTTGGCAGCAGTGATAAAGGAGTGCAGTGTTTTCTGGGTCTTAGAAAATTCCAGGAGAGTTGTAAAAATAGATTCTTTGCCACAACTGCTTCAACAGAGCATGAGAATTTAACCAAGTAGTACATATGGTAGAATGAAGCCTAACAGAAATATCACTGTATGATACCATTATAGTACCTCATACTCATATATGCTCTCTCTGTTCCCTCATGGATTATGTATGGCATGTATATGCTTCATGATGACTATAAAACTGCTGAAAACCTATGCAATTGCTCTCTCTCAGTAGATAGATTAAACAGAGATCCACAGATGTCTTATAACATGCCTATTAGTAGGCAGATATTCTTGAGTTATTCCAAACAGAGTCTGGTATTTTGACTATTGAACGTCTTACAAAAAATATTTTCAAGTGCATTCTCAGGACAACATACAGACCAACAGGATATAAATAAAGAAAATAGGTACAGAGATTTGAATATCAAAATTCAGTAAACAATCTCCACATACACCCTCTCCATACTTTCTACTACAACCTAGCATAAGACAATGGGTTCAAGTATCTGATAAGAAATGTAGTTTGCCTTCAAGTGGCAGACTTAGATATTTAGGGTCACCACATCTTGAATGTGTAAAAGGAGACTAAGTGTGGAAGTTAACTTAGTTATATATTATACTGGTGTTTTTACCAGCACTGCTCATAGTCAATCTAATTGATCCAAAAGCAAGCTATGAAGTAGTTTCATGTCTCTGTAGACAGATTTATATATGAAAAACACACAGTCATATGAAGGTTTTCTGTCCTTACAAGCAAAGCATAAGTGAAAAAATTAAGTCTTGAAACAGATTTCTTAGGAAGAAGGGAACCAATGGTCAAATGGCTTAAGGGGTGAAGGAAGCAAGTCTCACCATTTCCTCTCCCCAGAACCTAGGGACTCAACTATTATGCAGTGAATATGCTTTCTAGGAAGAGTTTGTAGGGGTTTTTTGAGAGATAAAAATGCATAGGTAGAATAGTTCCTTCCATGCTTGTGATCAGTTAATTCATTCATTTCGATGCTTATCTGTATTTACAATTGTGTTCATTGCACTGGTTGTGCTCTCATCACTAGGTTTGCATTCAGGTATCATTAACTCTTTGAAAACTCATTTGAGACTTGCATGTATCTTTGAGTGTAACCCAGATCTGAAAACATAATGGAAGCATTCAGTAATGTATCCAAATATTAAGTTAATCACCAGATTTGGTAAGATGATACAGGAAAAATTTTGTTGTTGCTGCAGTTTTCTCCCTCTGTCTCATTATGGAATATGACTGTCAGTTAATCAACAAAGCAAAGCCTTGTGTAACCATGTCTCACAGAACAGGCTACCTATACTATAACAAGATAGCCCTCAGGAAACTAAAGCTACTGTTTGCTTCATATAATTGTTGGACAAAATTTAATAGCCTATAGCAAAGTAAAATTAAGAGACAACTAATCACAGAACGAGTCAGGTTGGAAGAGATGACAGAGGGTCATCTGGTCCAATCTCCCTGCTCAGGTGCATGGTCATCCAAGAGCACATCACCCAGAATTGCATCCAGAGAGTCCTTGAGTACCTCCAGTGAGGGAAACTCCACAATCTCTCTGGGCAGTCACATGCACAGTAAAGTAGTTCTTCCTCATATTCAGATGGAACTTTCTGTGCATCAGCTTCTGCCCATTGCCCCTTGTCTGATCACTTGACACTACTAAGAAAGGCTTGGCTCCATCCTCTTGGCACTCTCACCTCAGATACTTAGAGATATTGATGAGGTTCCCCTCTCAGTTNTGCATGGTCATCCAAGAGCACATCACCCAGAATTGCATCCAGAGAGTCCTTGAGTACCTCCAGTGAGGGAAACTCCACAATCTCTCTGGGCAGTCACATGCACAGTAAAGTAGTTCTTCCTCATATTCAGATGGAACTTTCTGTGCATCAGCTTCTGCCCATTGCCCCTTGTCTGATCACTTGACACTACTAAGAAAGGCTTGGCTCCATCCTCTTGGCACTCTCACCTCAGATACTTAGAGATATTGATGAGGTTCCCCTCTCAGTTATCTCTTCTCAAGGTTGAACAGGCCCAGCTACATCAGCCTTTACTCTTAAGAGAGATGCTCCAGTTCCTTAATCATCTTTGCAGCTCTCCACTGGACTTGCTCCAGGAGCTCCATGCCTGTCTTGTACTGAGGAGCTCAGAACTGGACACAGCACTCCAGATGCAGCCTCACTAGGGCTGAGTAGAGGGGCAGCATCACCTTCCTCAACCTGCTCGCAGTACTCTTCCTAATGCACCCCAGGATACCATTTGGCTTCTTGGTCCATACTTCCAATCCTAATCACTTCCTAAATTAAACTAAAAAACTTCTTTGAAATACCATAGTCAAAACAGTACCGCATATGATGCAAACCCCTAACTTTCCACATATTCTAGACAACCAGTTCAGACAACACTAACACTAAAATAGAGCATTGTAAATTCTCTACTTAATCAGGTGCAGAGAAGAAAACTAGAAGATTAAAGAGATCAGTGGTGAGGGGTGGCAGCAAGGGAGATGCAGTCTGAGGGAGTAAACTGGCAAACCCAAAACAGCACCCCTCTATGTGATTCCCTGCTCACTGTGTCCTCTTAGAAATTCAGATGATTAAATTTGCATGTCCAGGCAAGAAAGTAACAATAAACGGGCACAGTGATCCTGTTCCTTAGGAAAGTGTGACCATGTCTAAAGCAGAATACTTCACATGGCAGACTGACTACATCAGTATGTCACTTGCTTTGAGGGCACAGTTGTGTTTTATTTCAACAGGATGCAACTGTGTGTTTCTGACACTCAGTGCCACACCAGGAGGCTAAGTCTAGGCTAGACATCTCCAGCACAACCACTTTTACAGACCAGTAGTAACTGTGCTGAGGTTCTGCATATCCTATTTCTTCTCTGAGATTGACAACAACACATACGCATGTTTTCACACAGACATACAATATACATGAGCTTCATTTTAACATACACTTTAGCTGGTATTGGGGTTTCTTGTGATGGTTCAGACTTTCTCTCTGAGACTGCGCTGGTTTCCCATGTTATGTCTGTGCAAATTTAGCAATGGCATCATTGTCGTCTGACTAAGCTTTGAAGTTACTAATACTTTCTCTTTTTCTTCCATTTCTCCTTTCTAATTGCTGTGCAGGAAAGAAGAGACCGAGATTACAAGAAACAGGTTGTTTAAAGACTGACTTTGCAGACATTCTCCAGCCTTTCTATACAAGAGTACTAACAGTGTCTGAATACCTGCCTGTTCTTTCTCTACCACTGACATATTATAAAAACTTGGGTAAGTAGTTTACATTCTTGTGACTTCTATCATCTCCAAAACACAATACTAAAGCTTATATTAATGCTAATATTAAATGCTAATAGTCAGTTCATACTAATATTAGTGCTTGCAGTAATACTAATACTAAGCTTTTCTGATAAACATTTACTGATCTAGTGTGAAGATATTTTAGTTAATGACAATTAAGGCACAACAAAATTTTGCTCTAGAGACAGTTTGCAACAAATGAGAATATGTCCCCCTTTTTTATCCTTCTTGTGCTTGAACAGCTTATTTCCTTAATAAGATAAACTTCACAGTGCTTCTTTTTATACTTCAGATACAGCAAGAGAACAATAAAATTTACAACAGGCAGTAGTGCCATCTTTCTATATTTAACACTCAAACAGTAATCTGTTCCAAGACCACTGTTCTTATTTCTTCCTGAATAGATGAATTATCTCAGTTGTCCCATCAGCTATGGCAGAAGTTTATTGCTTTTAAAGCAAGAAAGGCAGAAAAAAATATCCATACAGTTAATTTTATTTTAAAGTTCCTGCATAAGGAAATTCAAGTGAGAGGGCAGACTGGTGGCTGTTCTGTGTGCTGTTTCAGCTAGAAAAGATGCATGGCAGCTATGCACAGCTACAGACCCGTGTGGTGCATGTTATCCTAATTGAACCAAGCATCTATCCAAGCTCGCTGTGGCAAGCTGCCTAGCCGTGTGTGAGGCTTGCTCCTGGCAGGAGACAAAGTGCTCTCACTCTCCGGCTCACCAGGCTGTGAGGGCACTGCTGCCACTGAGTGAGTTGGGGGAAAGCGGGGGGAGCACTGGGGAGAGGGGGAGGAAGAGCAAAATTCCAGCTGCACTTGCTCACATAAGAGCTCCCTGTTAAACAGCCTTGGAAACAGCCACAGCACCAAGTTCAGAGGAAGCCTGCACGGTGCCAAGTTGGCACCTGCTGGGGAGGAAAGGAAGCTGCTGGGGAAAAATAACTAGAAAGAAAAAAAGAGAAGTCACTAGAAAGATGTTAAATATTTAAAATAAGTATGGAAAATGGACAAGAACTACTGATTTTCCCTAAAACTACAGTTTGATAAGAAAACCTATGTTAAGTAAAAAAGTTGGGAAAAACACAGCCAATACTGTCTCAGGTATTTGTCTTGCTGAATAGGCAAGTTGGGCAAAGCACAATTTGGTGGACTGATATGAAAGGCAGGTGGAAGGTTAAATTCAATTTTGAGAAGTCATGCAAAGATAAACATGGTGTTCTCCACTTCATAAGAGAAGGTAATTTCACTGGGAAATTTATCTTTTGGTATAGATATAAAACAGAATTAAAACTCTTCCTATTTATTAAAATGTTTAAAAGCTCTTCCCTAGTGACCTAAACCAATTTAAGCACTGCAACTGCAATTTGCCTACCAAAAATTCAACAGTGATTACATGAGTGTAGAATACTTCTGGTCCTAGTCTCAGAGGTAACTCACTTTATGCGAATTCTATCACAATGATTTTTACACTATTAGCGAAAAGCTTTATATTTATTATCATATACAATTAAATAATTACATACCTCCACATATTCACATGCATTAAAATAAAAAGGTGCTTTAAGTATTTTTCCAATAGTTACTTGAGCTAATTAAATGTAAACACCACACCACAATTATCAGAATTAACCACCTGTAACAAAAGTAGTCTAGGACAGAATAAGAGAAGAGGTTGAACTAATGATGTCAGCAGAAAATTATGGTGTCAAGCTATGCCTCTAAACTTTGGCAACCCCTAACAAACGAAGTTTAAGAACTTCTAAAGTTGTATTCTAAGTATTTGGCAATAACTATAATTTAGCCATTAGATCATTTGGACATTTTCTTAATTTGATCTGCAGGGTTTTTTAGCCAACCTTGAAGCCAATGAGAAACTTCTGATCTGTGATGGGTATAGGCACAAAATACTGTTTTTAAGTAGAAAATATGTTCTTCTTTTGGTTATTTTATTCTGCCCCACAATGTCCTTTCAATTATTTTGCTGGAGTTTCCTAAATATTCTTTCTGCTTGGAGGCTTATATTTGCTTGTTACGGCTATGAACAAAATTGCTAATATAGATTAATGTAAGAAAGTATCAACCTAGGATAACAGAAAGTATCTCTAAGGAGTTATTTAAAAATTGTACGAATCCTGCTATTACTCACTTTGAAACGAGACGATAACCAGCATTAAATGTCCCTGCAACAGAGATGATTATGGTGACTGTGTACTTCCTACTGACCCTGTAGCACCCACCAGTTAAGAAAAAGAACAACTGCATTTAGCTGCAGGTGGTGAAGAACAGGTAGCACAATGTCCAGCGTGACTGGTGTTGGCCAGTAGTGAGCAAAGTGACTCTAGAGCAAGTAGTGTGAATGCACTACATATATTCAGTGCAACTTCTGAAGTGAAATATAAATTAGAACTCTTCACAAAATTCCTTCTTTNTCCATAGCAAGGACAGGAAAATAAGGGACAGATGTGTCAAGTTATTTGTATAAAATTAAAGAAAAAAGAAACTAAAATTTTCATAATGGAAAAACACACTTCATTCATCCCAAAACAAAACACAGGGTGGAAGCATAGTAGCCTTTCTTCCCCTCCCCAATCAAGTAAAAGACCTCACAGAAAAACTTCAAAAGAAGAAAGCAAAAGGTCAGCATTTAAACTCTCTGATGAGTTTGATACAAGTTCACTACGTTGCTCATAAAAACATTTTTCATCAAATATATTTCCCCCGATAGTAAAACCATTTAATTTCCAGACTTAGGTTGGAATGCATTGGTCTGTCCTTCTAGCTGCAGTCACAGCTTTGCATCATTACATCAATTACACCCTATTAAGCCTGTGTTCTGCAAACATTCTTGTACAGTACATGTGACAAGAAACAGCAAAAAGGAGATCAAGTTTTAGATAAGGTTTGCCTTATATAACCTCAGACACTACCGCTAATTGTAACTTTAGAAATACCAAAATGTTGTATAGGTTTTCTTGGCAGAAGATAACAATATCACCTCCGACTAACTTAAAAACCTCAAAATGTACATAAAAGGAAAAAAAAAAAAAAGGAAAAAAGAAAAATGTAACATGCAGCTATGTCTGGTTTGAAGACAACAGGTGTTAAGGAATTTGAAGAAATAATATCATAAGTTATGGGGAAGAAGATAGAAAATTATAATATTAAATATGAGAAAACTCAAAATCATATAAGACAATATATTGAATAAATAGCTATTTACTTAAATTGTTCTGTTAGCTTGCTTTCATTAAAATATTTGGTAATTAATGCTCCTGCTGTAGCTTGTGTGCAAATAGTATGATACAAATGACTAGCTGAAATCTGAGACCACTCACTTAGGAGACCAAATTTCTCATCTCTTGTTGTAAGCGAGACAATTGTTCCTTATCACCCACAACATTGTCTTATCCTCTGTTCTGAAGTTTTTGTCTCTAAAATTTTGCACTATAGCTAAGTTATAGGAACTTTTAATGGAATTAATTACATTCCTTTGGAAGGCTTTAGTTTCAAATAAACTATAAACATATTTATAATTGAAAAAAATGTATAATGTTTTTAGTTTAATCACTCCTTTTCCATTATTCAATCAGCTCTAGAACTATGCAAGTAAGATCATACTATCCCTAATTTCCTAATCATCACATTAAAAACATGAAATTATATTTATATTTGCAAAAATGGACACTTTTACATGTACACATGTTAATTTTTAGGAAACTGGATCAACGTGTGCACTAATTAATTCTGGCATAACTGATTCTAAAATTTTACATTTTCTTGTGTACCTTTGAGAAGTGGAAATTGCTGTACCCTGTGCAGGTGCAACCCTACCTATCCACTTTATCCACACCAATTCCAGATGTGTTTTCCTATTCGCTGGTTCATTTGGAAAGTAATTTTTTTTTCCCAGTTATTTTTTTCTAACTTGTTAGTTCCCTGACCTAATTCACTCTGCAGACAAAACAAGCAATTGCACTTGCATGAAAGGACAGTAGAGTAGAAACAAAGGAGGGGCTGGGGACTAGGAAAGGAGTCAGGGATGCAGACATAAGCATCAAGTAAGTTGCTGGTAACTGTTGTCAATTAACTGAAGTATTAGTTG
Organism: Scytalopus superciliaris; assembly: GCA_013400415.1. Lineage (NCBI taxonomy): Eukaryota > Metazoa > Chordata > Aves > Passeriformes > Rhinocryptidae > Scytalopus > Scytalopus superciliaris. The sequence continues at coordinate 319,937 of VXBX01001048.1, forward strand.
TCTTGAGCATTCAACTTCATTTTCTCATCACCTGAGAGACACTGTATCAGTGAAACAGGGACACCATGAAAAAAAAGACTATCACAGCAGAAGTCTAGGGAGCATAAATAGTGTAGTGAAATGGCTCCTGCTGAGATGGAGGAACTAGTGGGAGAGGAGAATGCATAAGAGGAGTTTGGTATTGTTCTCATTGCCCAAGCTATTTGGTAATTTCCTAGCAACAGTGCAAACCACTAGTTTGAAATGGTGGGAGGAAAGGTCCCTTAGTTTTGTAGAAGGAAAGGATGTGGGAAGAAAGGGACACTCCCTTCATTCAGGATTCCAGAATTACATTGTAGAAAATGCACAATTGAAATTACTTGCATTTGAAGGTCAAACTTGGTGCCATGCACAAGCACAGTGAAACTCAAATTGTTCAGGAAAGCCTGTCATTGCTTTAAACTATTAAAAAAGGCAAAATTAATATATCTACTAAATTAAACCTAACATGGTTTAAAAAATGGGAGCCAATCTGTTTTCAATTCTGCAATCATTCATTACTCCTATTTTATTAAGCCAAAAGACACAACAAGCTTAAAATGCATTAACTTAGTTAAACAAAGCCTGATTTTATGATGCAAATGTCAGTCTTCACAGTTCAGTAAGTTATTTTAAATTTTATACGACTTGTCTACATTACCTCAGCTGACAGGTTTTTTTATAGATTTTTTTCAGTATGTATCAGGGTCCCTGATTCTACCACCCACAGCCATGCTGATCCAAACATTATCTGAAGTTATGCATGTTTGTTTCACAAGCAGCTCCTACTCTGCAGGATGACACATGGTAACCTTCATATTCAGAGCAGCTCATAGGAGACATCCTGCATAGCTCTCGGAGAGAGCATTTTCCTCTCATTTTAGGAGATACATATGTACATAGCAGGTACAACCAAGTACCTACATTTAAAGCTGTTATACATCAACTGCTCCACATATTTGTTTCCCATCTGGGAACTAAGGCACCATGAATTACACCACCTTCCTCTTTCTTCTCTTTATTAGCTAAGGTTCAAAGAAAGAAAAAAACCTTTATACACAGTCTGTTTTTTCACTGGCTCAAAACAAGCAAGCTAATGAATTAATCAATGTTAGGTAGGAAAAAAATATTTAAGATACTAGGAGAATATATGTAAACAATGAAGACATTAATTATTCTAAGCTAGCAAGTCATATAAACCAAATACTGTATTTTAAAGACATTGTCATAGGAACTAAGAGTCAAAAAACTTCAGGCACATATACAAATCCAGGTATTCATAAGGAAAATAAAAAAACGGTCCAATTAAAATGCTGATAATCCCTGTGGGAATGTATTTAAAGCAGCTAATTAAGGGAATTCTTCCACCTTCCAGCAGACCAGATTTAAACCTTTAACACAGACACCTTATTCAGTAACAGAAGAATTTAATTAATTCATTTTTCTTTTCCTGCAAGAAAAGCAGAGGGGTTTAACTTTGCTATAACACAAGTAATAAAAGAGGAGACTGTACTAAGTAATGTTAGCATGAAGCAAGACTCAAAATGCCTTAGCTATGCCATAGTCCAGCATAAGTAGCAGTGAATAGACTATTTTAAATCACACCACACAAACAAGCAATTTCTTTAAAGACTCAGTTTTTATAAACTAGGAATGTCTGATGTCCATCTTGGGTATCTGTCAAGAACAATTAACTATCAGGCACATGAGGCAAAAGTAACATCTTGTGTTGAAACTATGCATAAGGTAAATGGCCAATACTGATATGTGCAGCTGTGAAATGGAAAAAAAGAGGACAATAGGAGAGAACAAAAGTTCCCTGCATTGTGCTTCTGGAGAAGGATTCCCTTTTTCCTCTCTCACGCTGGTCATCACAAGTCTTGCCCAAATCCCCTGATAAAGTACTACTAACATACAAAAAATAATCAGGATACTCTACCTATTAGACTAAGCTGTACATGATTGCCACATGTGCATAGCTTTTCCACCAGAAACAGAAGGAACTGTTTTGGCAGAATTCAGAGACTTGTTTGAAGAGAAACCTTTCAGATTGCAGTTCGCTCCTCATCTATTTATTCATTCTGCATTTCTAGCTTTAGAAAATTATCCATAATAATCAACCCCATCAATACTCTGACAGTGGAGCTATCTGTCACTACATGCAACTAAAGATGAGTACAGATGGGCAATAACTTTATTGTGATGGGGAATAAATATTAAATAAATTCTATAATAGCATCATTAAATAACCTTACAAGTATTTTAAACCTGAGCACTGAAAGAAAATAAAAATTATATGACTGCCAAGACAGCACGAACTTTGATTATTTCTTCCCATTTGGGTGGCCTTTTCTCATATGCAGGGAGCATGGTTACCATCAACACTTCTCATGAGACAATTCACTACAAAACCATTAATAACCAGGGATGGTTGATACCCTATGGATGGGTAGATCTACTTCCACCATAACTTCTATGCCTGCAATTCTTTCTTTTATTTCCCTCCTGCACCAAGCATGGACAATACAGACCCTAACACCAGCACAGCCCTGCAGCAATGCCAGAGGAGGAGGCACAGGTGGGAGCTGGACATACACTGTATTTGTGCGGCAGCCCTTGCACAGGGGATCCCCGCCAGCAAAACTGCATTGCAGCTGCCACTGCCAATTATGTCTGTTTCCCATAAGGGTACAAACTCAAAAACTGTTAGCAAAATTCTTCTCCTGAGTGAAATTAATCCCAGGTTTACCAAGTCTTTACATTTCAAACATCTCCTAAACAATTGCTCCAATTCCATTTTTTTCTTTTTTTCTAATTTACAGCCACTCAAACATAAAAACAAATGAAACTAAAGTGTTACATTTAATGTGAAAGTCTCTCACCTCAAAATCTCAGCTAAGATTTCCAGATAGCTATAATACAGGTTTATTACTTTTGAAGGTACAAAATTATACAAAAACTATGTAATTAGCATGGTACAAGAATTACTTGTTCTCAACTCTTACTTCTCTTACTTTCTTGGGATAGTAATGCTCTAAATTATCCAGAAAACCTAACGAAACAAAACAACAGCAACAACAAAAAACCCCAAACAGGTGAAAAGTAATAATTCCTATTCTGAGAAAATACAGCATTTCAAATTACATTTTCTTTTTCCATCAGGGTTACTCTTTACATACAGATACGATGTTTAAGAATGCCAGGACAAATATTTTTGGATCAAAATGAAGGTTTTCCCGTTCCCAAGCAACACCACCCAAGTCAGCCTGATTTTGGACTGTATGGAGTCAGAGTCTCTGTAGTGCCCTCTGATTTCTCCCCCCGCTACACGCCACCCTGCCTTTTAGCTGTTTGTCCTAAAATATGAAAGAGTGGTTCATCCTAAGGTTTAATTGGCATGCATAGTACTGGGACATATTTCTTCAAGGCATCATAGCAGTTTAGAGGAAACAAATCAGTGAACCAACCCAACTGATTCAAATTCAATTAAATTTAAGTGTTGTGATTTACATCTACTGTACTCATAATTGCTTTCACTTTTTCTCAGTGGAGGAGAGGAGGAAAGGAAGTTTGCTTAAGTTATTTCTAACATACATGGAAACAGAAAACATCAAATCACTGACTAAAGTTTTCATCTAGAAAAGCAATTCAACAACTTAATATTTTCATTCAATATTTGTGGAACCACAGATATTATAGCAGGAATCGTGTGCAGCATCTGATACTCAAGTATGCTGTGGTCAAAGCTGGATCCCTCCTGAAACATATCTTTTCCTCAAAATACGTATTTTTGTCAAAACGGTCATCAGGCTTACAAAGGCAAGTGGTTAAACCGAATAACATATAGACACTCAAATTAGGGAAAGCTCTGCCTACATTTTTGGACACTGCATTTTTTACTCTTGAGGAACTCAGCAATTTTAGTGTTTCTTAAGTAGATCTTCTATCCAGTGGAATTTTTTTTTTTTTTTTTTTTTTTGAACTAGAGTGGAGGCTAGCTGCAGCTGTTCACCTCAGTAGTGTCACTGGAAACCATCCCTATCTTCAACATGGCAAAGTTGATCAACTATATTTAAACACCAAGTAATTATCTATAATGTTGTCATCAACCTTGAAATTTTAAAGCCATGGTTTTTAATTTTTCCAGACCACTCTAAGCAGATAAAACAGCCTGAAATCTCTTATCATGAAAGAAACAGATTAAAAAGTACATACAAAACTTTATTCTAATACATATCTAGTAGCTAAAAATGTCATCAAAGTGCAGAAAGTTATATCAGTGATACTCTACTAAAAAAGCGTTAGGATGGATAATACAATGAATGTTGGAGTGAAGCAAAAAGCACAGATTGTTTTTAGAGTTAAATCTAATACTAAGCAGCCTGGCATATTTAAAGTAATCTTCCTTCTGCCATGGCTTACTGAAATTACTGGTGTTCTTACACTGGTGATTAAATAACAAATACAGCATTGTAGCAAGAGAACAATGTGGAAGCCCAAAGTGAACTGCGTGTCTGTTTCCCATAAAAGATTTTACTCTACATATTCCTCAACTCAGACCTAACAGGCACAGCAAAGAAATTCCAGACATTTGCACAGGAAAAACATACTGATTGTGAAAAACTTCAAACAGTCCCTCTGGAATGTGCCCACTGCACATACTCCACCAGCTTTCTGCTTTGACTGCTTTTTATCCCCTTATCTTAACACACAGTGATATTCCTTATGGTCCCTTTTTAAACTGTTTGCTAACAATATGTAGTGGCTGCCTGTAGTACAGGTAATGTGAGACACTGAGGCCGGCCAGTTCTTGTTATGCCAGTACCTAATGTGTACTAAACAGAGTTTGACTGGAACTGAAAATTCCTGATCACTGCCACTGAGTTTGCAAATATTGCAGACAAAATGAGCTCTTGTGACTTAGGAGCCTGTAAAAAAAGTGAGCTCTTATGAGCTCATTTGCTGTATAGTCTCAGTTCTTCTTGACATGCTGCTTCTTTCCTTAAATGGCATTCTTGCATAAACAAAGTTTATGTATTATTAGTTTATATATTTGTGCCACAGAAGTAGAGGTCAGCTGAAACACAGCTCCACCATCAATATCTGAAGCATAAGCTAGTGAATTTTATGTGACAATGTTTCACTGTACTATCTCATAGCAAACATAAAAAGGACAACAGAAATATTTCTTAAAGAAGATTTTTATCTCCCAAGAAAGCTCATGCCTAACCAATGAAAACTAAGTATTGGAAGAAACCAATCTGACAGGCACTGACTGCGTAACAAATATGCCACTAAATTTGAGACACTGCTGTGAAAACCTTTATGACATTTATAAGGAAGATTTTCAAATGCACACCGAAAAACATCTAGCTGCTGTTTTTCTGCCAATTAGATGTGTTCATTAGTAGCAAGCTATGATAATTTAAGACATCCAAAATAGCTCACTTAAAAATATTTCCCACAATCCACTAAATATTCTGCATTAATATCTACCCATGAAGGCAACATTACAGACAAAATACCTATTCTGTCAAAAAGGATGGTTTACAGTTGATGAAGACTACTGTAAGAGTTATCTACCTAAAGATTACAATCAATTTTCAAAGACGTGTCAGATTGAATGGTATAAGCAGAGAATTACGGTTCAACTTTGTCTGCAAAGGTTGACAAAGGAGGAAGAAAAAGACTCAAGAGCCTGTAAAAACACAGAAAATAAAGCAAGGCATAGATGAAGAACAAGAATATTCATTTGCAGGAGATATAAGCATCTTAAAATAATTTAAATGCTTTGGGCATAAAACCAGAGCTGAACTTCTTTAGCCAGGCTAAAGAGAAGCTGGGCAGAAATTTGACACCAGCCTACAACTATTTCAACAGGAGTTAGAATTGGTGTCAGAGATGCTTCTCTCCATACTTCATGATGCTACAACTATAACCTGTCCTCTTTGCTCACATTGTCTGATTAGACATTAGGGAAAAGTGACTCAGGAAGGTGGGGTAGCCGAGGGAGAGCTGCTGAAACCTCCACCCTCAGAGATTTTCACCATGGCAATAACACTGGTTTAAACTAAATCCAGAGAGATGCCAAAATTGCTAACAGTCTACGAAACACAAGAAGAGGAATAGCAGAAAGCAAATATAGCTGATGTGCATATGTGCAATGGTATTAAGATATAAATTTAAAATTATACAAACATTATTTCCAGATGTAGGTAAGATATATGAGTGACTTGGAAAACTATAGAAAGGTTTGTAAGTCTGCTTAATATATACTTGCTGTTTTAAGCAAAATTGTTAGAAATTCTTAAACTCAATAAATTCAGTGATCTTAAACTAATCTCTACTTTTAGTACATGATTTACTGACACCTAGGAAAAAAAAAATAGTTTAAAAACACTAAAATGCTTCTTGGATTCCCTGCTTCACCACATGTATGCAAGTAAATAAACTTTACGATCCCGTTTTCATAAATATTTTTTTTATGACACTAGAAAGTAAGTCTAAAGCAGAATTTCCAAAGAATATCTAAAGCATGAACTGAAGAAAGCTATGGAATATTATGACAAATATATTCCTGCTCATCAATAAAGAAATTAAAGTGGGAAAATCGCAGTGAAAGTGTCCTTTTAAAGGACACCATAAAATATTTGCTTTTACAATAATAAGAATGACCTAACACTGGTATTGACCTAAGATAGTTGATTTCATTGTGTTTAATGACCCGTTACACACAGTAACCCAGACTGTTGCTCTATGCAATCAGATCTAATGGACAGAAGCATTCTACCTGTCATTTAGTGTTCAGAACTTGTTTGCTGTTGACTTACGGACGTTTATTCTTAAAATTCAGCTTTTCTTGCTAAGTATCCTTCATGAGACACCCCAGTCCCAAAATACATACCAATTAAACAGGACTCTGGAAGACCAAGACAAAATTTATTTTGCAGAGATGCTTGAAAGCTATTTAAAGAGACTGGCTTTATCTTGGCCACCATTAAGAGGTATACAAAAAATAACTGAAAATAAGTGCTATGGACTAGCTTAATTACTGTTAACTCCTAGTTACAAATTTTGCAGAAAAAAATAAAAGCAGACTTCAAGACTGTAAACTTAAATTCTATACACTGCATCAACAAAAACTTGCATTTTTATACCGTGCAAATTATACTTTGGATACTAAAAACACATCTGTTTTTTATCAAGTATCATAAGAATTTCTTTATTTTACTCTCACTGTCTGTATCTCACTGTCTATCCCTTGTTAATGCATTCAATTTTTAAACTAGTCCCTTCAGAGCAATGGTCATATTTCCATAATGGCTTCTAACCTATAAAGTATGTACTTTAGCCCCCACAGAAATACCAAAGCTGTCTTAATATAGTTTTGGTACAAGTGACAAAGTAGGCACAGAACAGCTGGTTCAACAGTATGCACTGCAGCTCTACTAGCACCCCAATACCTGGACCGGTCTTCTGTGCCTAACTGTAACATACAGCCCCAGCCTTACTGTGTGCACTGCTAAGGTATGACCTTGGCTCACTCTTGCTGTTATTTCAAGATGTGAGGAAGTGCCTGAGCTAAGATCATGAACGACTTGAAAAATTCAAAGCCAAAATGATAGAAGATTGGCCTGTTTCAAGAAAAAAAATAAAGGCTGGTTTCTTCACATCACTGAGGACCAGCAGAGACTTACCAGCTGTCCCATCAGGGTTAGTAAATTTAATAATGTTACCTATTTATTGTTCCTATTAAGCAATACATATTTGCTGACATTTTATATATCTTACCCCTTTTCCAGTGGTAAAAAGGATGTGAACAAGACTGACATGAACAGGAAGGGGGTTACATCAGAACACATGGACATTTTAAAGGTCACATGGTTGTGGCTGTATGAGCTGCAATTGCTTGTTGCCCTCCACAGGACATACATGATTACCAGTCTCAGTACAAAATAGCTTTACAAAATTATTCTATTAGGCATCCAAGCAAAAGACTTTAGTAAGAGAATATGAAAAAAAATATATCATAGTAGGGAAACAATTATTTAAACTATTTAACTGTTAAACAATGAAGTCCTTGAGTTCTAAACATGACATTTCTTATTGTGTATTTTCTCACTTAAACTGTGATTAACAAGATTTGAGTATTTGACCTCTGAAAGACAGCTGACATGTCCTCATTCTCAGTATTCATGCAAAGAATAAAGGCCCTAATACCTGAGTGCATTTAACACAAAATTAAAAAAGCTATCATGTGTGGAGGGAAATTCAAATACAATTAAGGTATAAAAGCAAGTATAGTCTTAGTATGATTAGCTTTATACTTGAAATCATTAATGTCTAATTGCAGATACGTCTGGTAATTCACATTTCATGCACCAGTATTTGGAAGGATTTGGTACAAAGAGAAAAGAAATAGGCCACAGGCAAGGGGGATGGAGGTCTGCTTGAGGAGTTCAGATCTTTGCACATTTGCAAGCAAAAGCCAAGAGCAACGTTTTCAGAAGGGCTTCAGAAGCTCCAGGTGCTTAAACCTTCTCTCAAGCAAACTTCCTCACAGGGCACATCTTCGCTCTGGCAACTAGACCACTCAGACAAAGTCAGCATCCAATAGATCAGAGACAAATAAATTATGTTTTAAGTATCTGTTCCACAAAATAGTAACATTCTCCATTTTGTACCCTTCTACCTAAGCCTACATGCCTTTTCACAAGTATCCCACACCAGTCTTTAACAATGATTGTTAATAACTGTCATCACCTTTTCTATCAGGACTGCACATACAAAAGTATTAGTCTAATGCTCTTGAAAACTCCAGAACAGGGAGAATTCAGGATTTCTCTTCACTGAGCTGAGACACAGAAAGAACAGAACTGTAATCACAATCTGCTCTTAGAATGATATCCTGACATCCTCCCATTGCACTGGCAATCATACTAACCTCTGACAATTAAGCAGTTCTTTCATATAATAAAAATTATTTAGCATAGACTCTCTATTTCAGAAATCTAAGAATAATCTAGGAATACCAATTAGACCTTAAAATGTGAATACAGCATAATTGTTCTAAGTCATTATTCTATTCTACAGGTCAACTCATGATGTTACAAATATGGATCTATCTGAAGTAACTCAGCATTTTATAAGTGTGTGACAAAGTCAACATTCACTGAGTGCTTATGGCTTTTTGAGAACATGCTGAGAGCAGTTTAGTTCTTTAAATTCATACAGTAAGTCAGTACAGCTGCTGCTTCTCAGCTGCAGTAATCATAGGCAACTTCTTTTGTAACATTTTCAAAACCCACTGCTTGTTTAGTTTAATGCCAACATTTTCAATTTACAGATGCTAATTTTGTCTTTGACTTCTCTCAGCAAAAGTATGCCTTAGACAGGAGGGAGAAAAATAAAAAGTGTCTGGTTTCTGGTAATGGAATAGTTTTGCATGTAAGCTGACTTGCACCTTAGATATCCTTGGACTGATTAACCAGTTGTTAAGCACAAGTTCAGGTACTGTGTCCTTGAAATTATACGTAACAAACCATTCATCTACAGAAATTAAAGGTTAGGGATAATGGTTATATCTAATGATAATGGTTACATCTAGAAAATGGGAAGAGATAAATTCCGCAACAGTACTTCTTACTCTATGAGAAGTATATCTGCTGAATATAGTTATGGAGAGAAAATAGAAAAATATTCTGTTAGAAATAGGCACATTCTTGCCTACCAGATATGAAACCTTCTGTATCCTAAGATCAAAATAAATATTTTATATAAGTATCATTCACTGGATTGATCAATCATCTATAAGCCTAAGCATATATTTACCCCAGATTACATAAACTGTAAAAACAACTATGCAAGAGAAAATATTAAATGCTGAAAAGAAGGAATGAATATTCTGAAAGGACAGGGTGGATTAAATGGACATTCTGAAAAGGCAGGGCCACCTGGATAATCATTTCAGTCTTGCTGTTTTGCAATCAGGGCTCTCAACTTCAGATTTCCTTGAATTTTCATTCCTATTCTTCTACATTTTCCTTATTTCCAAATTCATCCCATAAAATTCTTCTGTGCAAAAATATCTATAGATTACAAAATGTTACACTAAAAGTTGTTTGCTTTTATATCTAATTACCAATATAAATCTCTAAAATTAGAGCCTAAAAAAATTAAAAAATAACATTAAGATCATATTTAATGGCTAAAGTTAGAAATACACACACAAAGTACAAAAAAACCCTGATACTTGTCATGGCAGGAGTGTATTAATGTTCTTTAACAATTTATTAAAATTTTACTTATTTGTGAAAACAGATTTATTTACCATTCTTACTGAAATTTAGAATTTACATGAAGGTGACATCAGGGAGCCTTTTTTCCTTGCAGCATAAGCAATATATTGTCTAAGTACAAATTTTATAGGCTGCCCATTCAAACCAATCACTTCTGTCAGTAACAGCAGTGATGTATACTCAGTTACCCGGCAGATAGAGCAAAGAATCAGTGCTGCACATTAAATTTCAAACATCACTGACAACGGGAGTTTGAAACAATAAAATAAGTATTATTTCTGTGAAATGGAAGAGACAGAAAACAGTAATTTCTGCCTGATGCAGGACCAAGGTGTGAGATGACAACTGTTGCATGCAAGAAAACTGAAAAAGAAAGAAGAAGAAAACTGGCAAAAGAAGACTGATGTCCTACTCCATCCCCACAGCCCTTCCTAGCCATCCTGCAGAGGTATCTGACTCCAGTTCCCCTCATGAAGCCTGATCTTGAACCTCACCTATGGGCTAGCATCCTGTCCTACCATATTGCCTGATGCCCCAGGGCTGGGGCTGTCTCCAAGGAGTCCCCCAGCCCTGTGCCCTTGCAGATACTTTGCTCCCTGGAGAGGTGGCCTGCAGGGGAGACCCCACAGGCCACAGCAATAAGGCAAACCCAGGTGATTTAACTGATTCTCAGATACACTAGAAATCTCACCATTAATTCTTGCATTAAGATTACTAGACAAGTTCCTCAAACCTTTAAGTCAAGTATAGGCTTTTTGGAGAAGTTTTCCTCCAGTGGGAAAGGGTTTTGATGAAGATTTTCCTCAGCTTTTTCTCACCAAACACCCTCAAAACATTAGGTGCATTCATCACCTATTACTCTACTGAAAACAAAATAAACAGGAAAAAAAACACGGAAGTCCTCTAGTCTTAAGTACCTTGTGAAGTTATTTGTGTTTCACATTAATAGATTTAATTAGTGGTATTGGTGGCAGAGCTCCAGTACATTCCACCTTCTTTCTTTTTAAAAACTGCCCAACTGCAATATCAACCATATATCCCTCAAGCAGTGCCCTGCGCTTCTATTCAGAAAACACAGACATATGGTCCAAGGCTGTCATTCAAAAGAAAACAAAACAAAAAAAGGTAAAGCCATAGAGAATGTAAGTAAAGTCAATCTATGTAATTGTAACATACAAAAAGTCTGCAGTCAGCTGTAGTACTCATTAGATATCTTGGGAGTGCTATGCTGCTTGTTACTGGTTTAAATTTAAAAGTGTTTGTGATGGGTTTGATAAACCCCCAAAAACTTAGATTAAGGCCTTAGTTTAGTTAGGCCTGGAACCAAATTTAGCAGGCCTCAGTTTTTTGAGCCATGGGGCACTCCGTAGATTTAGAGGGGCAAGTATCACCTGACTTAAGCAACCAAAGAGGTATTTCATATCATCTGATGTCAAGTTGAGTGTAAATCTAGTGGGGGAGGTATCCTCCCTCTCTCTTGCCCTCCCTCTCTCCGTGCAGTGCGGTGGGGAGGACTCCCTGTTGCTGCTCCCAGAGCGACAGGCCCTGCTGCTTCCCTGCCGAGATGTCCATAGCAGTTCTGGGCTCTGGGAAGTCAATACTTTTTGTTTGATGTTGCTTCGCTGGGTGCTCTTTCAGGGAAACCTGTTTAGTTTTGTTTCCTGTGGGCTTTGGGTGGTGGAATCTGTGTGTTATCGGGGTGGACAGCTTTGGATGAAGTTATTGTTGCTTTTTTCTTATATTTGTACATATATGTATTATAACTTTGCTGTAAATATATGTATATAGATTTTTTTCCAGTTTCAGGGTTTTTTTTCCCTTCCCTCCTTTCACTGGGACCTCGTGGGTCTTGGGGGGGGTGGCATTTTGCCAAGGTCAAACCCACGACAGACACTGAAAGTTAAGAGCATTTGTAGAGAAATAAAAATGGCCTCTTTTGGCACAGTGCTTTACATTTTATAACAGCATGAAAAGACATTTTCTCCTCTGTTTGCTTTTTCCCTAAGCACCTGCATTCACTCTAGAAGCATTAACCAAGCATATTCTACTGGCAAAAGCAAAAAAAAAAAAAAAAGAAAAAGAAAAAAAAAGAGTAAATCTGTCTACAGTAGGTGCTGCTTACACTTATACCAGCACTCTGTGTGGCACCTTTCATTCCTCCCATGAAAGCATTCTATACAGAACCTCTCTATATGATTTTTATTGTTAATGATTCTAATTATAGATACAAATCTTACTTCTCCATTATAGACCATAAGGAACAGAGAGCTCTTTTTCTCTGAAATTTCATGCAGAACACATCTGGAGATTTTTTTAACCAGATGTAACACAGGTCTAAACTTGCTCTCAAAAGCCACTGCATGTGCCTTGTGCTGGCTTGTACATAAAAGCTAACCTGGAGGTATATTCATGCTCCTCTCAGTACCATATGAATGTGCAATTTAAACAGACTTGTAAAAGGTGCAGTATTTTTGAAGGGAAAATATAGTTGTATCAAGCTTGAGCAAAAGGTGCATTCATGTGCATCTCTTACACTATATAAAAAATAATCCAAGTAGAAAGTGAACCTACTACTCACAATCCTACCGACAAAACCTTAGCCAGTCAAAGAATAGAAACTCTAAGTGAAGGTGAAAAGCTTTACAGGACTTCAGCCAGTAAAGGCTTTAATAGGAATGATCCATTGACTATTGCAAAGAACACAGAGGAACATCTCTCATATCCCTCTACCAAAATACAGATCTTGATTTATATTTTATCATCCTTGGAATAAACAGTAATGCCATAAATTCAGTTCTAATTTCAATCTTAGACTTTTGTGTGCCTAAGCACACATTTCTTGACTGCTACAGGAAAACCAAGTTTGTTCTTCCTGAATTCACAATGCTAAGATTGCCTGCCTTTGCTTGATCAGAATGGATTTTGCCATTGTCTTCCTTTCTGCTTTCCCTACTGACATATGCATACAAACATAAAAATAAATGACAAAAAGTCTTAAGCAAGACAAAAGGCCCTGCAACATCAGTCATTAGTAAATTGATTCCTCTAGTTATTCCCCACCTGGGTTGGGTGGTAGAGTGAGTAAAGGTCCTTCCAACACAAACCATTCTATGAGTATATGATGATGATAAATATGTACTCTAACAGTTGATATTGCAGGGATTTCCAATAAAGTCTCACAATCTGGGCAGTGCCGGAGCTAGCTCCACAGAATATATCATTTTAAAATAACCAACATATTGGTCAGCCCAGAGTTTAAAACTGAAAGACACCCAAAACTGTGCTCCAAATGCTGCTTAGTTTGTAGGGTCTTAGTTGCACCTTAAGTGCAAAACAGACATTTCATGGACAGTGAAAGTTATCAAGACAGTGACACTTAAAAATCTCATTAAATTTATTCACTTAATCTTAACAGCCATGATTTCATACATCCCAGATTTCATAGTTTCAGAAATTTTTGTTTACTTGACTATCTTGAGAAACTATTATTCCATGTCCTGGATAATTCACCATTAGTGATAGTGGTCAATTAGGGATATTAAGTGATACTAAGTCAACAGGGTTTCGTTCTACTAAATGCACCAATCTCCAGCAGTCACTGCACACTTGCCTGGGGAAAAAACAAGTTCAATGAATGCATAGATCATATTTCCAGTCAATGTGCTCCCAACTTCGGATTATTTTCACCTCAGACAGCTGCCAAAACATAAGTAGCCTTCATTTAACTATCTTCCATGAACTCATCCAATCTACTACTGAATTTCATTATATTATTATAAGATCACAAACAAGATGAAACTAAACACAGACAAAGGAGACCAATGAGCTAATCTTATAGAAACCATGCAAAGTGTTAGCCTTGGAATAAAAATGCGAATGTTGGAAATTGACCTAATCCTAGTCACTTTACAGATTTTAAAGACGACTCTTTTCATGAAAGTCAAGTGAGGTTTTTTTGAACTGCCCTTGGACCCCTGTCTTTCAGACAGAAAACAGCAGCATTACTTTTTCCCCATTACTGACCATGAGTTATGTGAAGTAGGAAGCACACAAGTGTCCACAGATAAACAAAATCTGATGCAACTCTTTGCAGATCTGGGTAGTAAGATCAACAGAGCTTATATGCCAGATAAGCTATTAACGTTTTGCAAACTTTTTTCTGCATACCAATAAACTAAACTGCTAAATCCACAATATTTGAAAGTTACAAATGAGGGCAGTACAAAAAAAGAAGAAAAGTTGCACCGTTCGATAACAGTTTGTAAATATTTTTTTTTTTGAGATAGATCTTTTTAAATAAATACATCCTTCTCACAAATAAGGACTCCCCCAAGAGACAAAACACAAGTCTTAACTTCCATATGGAGCAAAGAACATATTCTGTAACTGTACATTGTATTCCTGATTTACCTGGATTCTGCAGTCCTTCCTTCTGCTTTCCAGTCCCATTCCATACAGAAAAACAGCATATCTATTATATAAGCTTAACATACTTACTCAACCTCAAAGGAGGGATCCAGTGTGAAAGGAAGCACTACTGACCAACTACAGAATCCACTAGTCTAGCTTACACTAAACAGGCTTGTGGCAATAATGTACATTATGCTGCTGAAGACCTGTGCCTTGTCAGCGTAATCCAGTTTGCCTTAATGTATATTCAGAAAAGGTACAAGAATTTAAAAAAAAATGTTCAATGTGATGCAGTGATTTAAAAATAACAGTTTTTTTCAGTCTGTGCAAATAACAAAGGGTTACATTAAAACCAGAGACATATAAAACCACTGTTCTTCAGTATACTATCTGGACATAGCATATGCTGTTCAATAAAGTAATAGCCAAGGTAAATGTAATGCTCCAGTTGAGTGAATTAAGCAGTTAAAAAAAAAAAAATTCAATCACGGGGATGGAGAGGAAAAAAAAAAATCTATTCAATGTCCTTGTTTCTAATCTGTTAATGGTTAGGTCATGGTCGACTTTACTTCTAAGGTTCAGTGTTTTTCATTCACAAGATCAATATAAAAGACAATATAAAAGAGGGTTTTTCTCATGCAGTACTTTAGTTGTGTATCTTCACCTTGTCATTTCACAGCATATAGAAATGCTGACCCTCTTTGCTTTTTACATGTAACATTACTTTAAAAACATTCTTTATTATATCTTAAATTAAATATTATCAGAGTAGGTTTCCTGCAGCTAAGGCATCTCCATATATTTTTAATGCAAGTTATTCATTAGCACTTTTATAATTAGGCAAAATGTTCCAAGACACTAAGAGTAAAGATACATTATCACATGTCTTGATCTGACATTTCATAATGATGCTCTGTTGTGTAAAGAGAAAAAGATAGGGAGAGAGATCAAAGCAACAATACCAAGATGAATCTCAAAGACAGCAATGGTCATGCAAAACTGTTCTCATTTGTTAATGTTTTTTCTTTAGCTTTTCCTCTATTGACTAACCATCAGAACCAAGTTTTAGAAATGCATGATTGTGATAAATCGATTCGGCTCTGGGTTTTAAGCTTCAGGATGCACTAGGCAAGACACAATGACTCTCTGCAATAAAGCAAAAGCATAGAAAAAATTGTAAATGGAATCAGAGCTAGACTGAGACAGGGAAGAGAGAATAAGGATAAGAGTTTTAATTCATTATAATAATATAATTTCTAAACTAGACACATAGCTTGGTCCTTATCACACTAAAGTTTAGAAATTTCCATACAAAGCCAGATATATCCAAAATAAAAATACAACTTCTGGAAATAACGTAATTTATTGCTAGAGAGGCATTATTGGAACAAAAGAAGCAAAAGATCAAAATAATAGAGTTATAAGTATTCTCACAGGTTTTATACACACGTCTGGGAATAAACCAAAAGGCCTCCACAAAGTGGTAAAACTTCAGCTTCCAATGCTGTAGAGCATTACAGATCTGACTGAAGTAAACGTGAACTCTCTCCTCTAAGGTATCAGCTTTTAAGTAGAAATTGAATAGTAATTTTCTGCTAGTATCACACACACTGTCCTCTCTGATTCACTACTTTCATTCATCTCACTGCTTTCCAATTTATAATGATTCAAACAAAGTACAAATATTCATGTCAGATATAAAAACAAACCATGCAACTTTCCTTCTTAGTTAGGAAAGTATCAAATATGAAATAGTGCTACAGACAAGCTCTGAAAAAGCACAGGATCACAGAATCTACTGAGTTGGAAGGGACCCCTAAGAATCATCAAGTCCTACCCTTAGTCCTGCACAGGATCATTCCCATGAATCACATCATGTACCTGAGAGTATCATCCAAACACTTCTGAACTCTGTCAGGCTTGGTGCTGTGACCATTTCCCTGGGGAGCCTGTTCCAGCACCAATCCACCCTATGGGTGAAAGTTACACACTTGATATGTCAGTGAAGACTAAAATAAAGAATGTTGCAGTAAATTCCTGGAAATAAACTGCATGACTTGTACAGAACCAAAACAGGATAAAGCCACTTCAATAAATACCCTTAAAATTTTGCACTTGGGAAATGTAAATAACATTACTTATCTTAACAGTAGCTAAACTCTTCACAAGATTAGATCTTAACAAGTTGCAAAGTTATATGTGGTAAGGAGTTGAAGATTCTGTAGAATAACAACAAACAATGTCAAGAGCTCTGTGTTTCTTAACAACTACCATTAAGCTGTGATAAATTGGACAGCTAACAAATATCTGACTTCAGAAGACTTTGCTAGAAAGTCTGCAATACTAGGGGGAAGATATCATAAAAACCTAAAGACGCACCTTAAGCTTTCAATAGAGACCTCACTTATGCAGATACTTGAAATGGAAGTATAACAGATATATAGTACAATTCAATATCAAGTCCAGATAAGCATGAAAGTATTATTTCAAACTATTCAAAAATTTCTAACACAGAGTCTTTCCTTTAGCCTGGCCTAAGAATGGGAAAAAAAATCTCATTCAAATCATAACTATAGTTATTGTTCACTCTAAATAAAATTAGACTGACTTGTCTAAACTTAACTTTTCTTGAAAATTCTCTTTTGTCTGGATTCCAGAACTTCACACTTTCAAGGTCCTCTCTGGGTCTCTATCTCACACTAACGACCAGCATTCACACACACTAGTCAAGTTCATGAGTGGTGCATCCAGTTTCACTGCCTAATTTAAAAAAAAATTATTTTGTTTGGGGGTGAATTTACCATCAAGCCTGTTGGAAAAGGAATCAGACCCAAGAACGTTACATCACATATACCAAATCAAAGAATCTTCTCAGGGTGGGAAGACTTGATTAAATTCATTCAGACTTGTATAGTCTTGAGAGTCAGACACACAAACATTTCTTAACTAAATTACATGAGAAGCAGCCTTGTGCCTGGCTTACCTAAATACCGCTTGGCTGGGCATTTTACTATATACAAACTCAAATCTCTCTATTGCACAGCAAACTCTTTCTTAAAGTCTTATACAGTAAGAGTATTGTGTCTAATGATGCATTACACATTAGACTAGTTCTCAGTAAAGAAGTATTTGGAAGCAATCAGGATTTTGGAAATGAAAACTCAGAAGAAACCTTTTGGCATTCTTATATTACGTCCCATCACTAAGATATGAGGTAAAGGCCATTCAAAAAAATCTTTCAGAAATAAACACTTCTTTATTTCATTCTGTAGTTTAAGATAGTGATAAAATAATTGCCTATAACAGCAGGGTTGTTTTCCTTGATGATTTACTTTTGTTTCTTCATTGATAAAAGTATTTCCCCTCTTTCCTTTCACATCTGAGATATTTACCAACCTGTTCCTCTCCACTCAGCTTCTTTGCTCAACAGCTTGTTCTTCATTCCCTGTCTCATTCCATTTACATGATTTTTAGACTGCTTCTTTCCTGCAATTACTGCTCCAAGCCTTTAGCAGGTGGCTTAAGAGCTCAGCATATCTTGTAATTTAAACAATTCTGTAGTAAGAAATCTTTTTAGAATTAAAAGCAAAAATTCAACACGTTATAAATTTATTAAAGGCAAAGTTAAATTAAATGGTTTATATTAAATGCTCTTACATAGCATATTTTAGTCTGTGTTACAAAAACATGTTTGAGATCTTGTGGGGTCTATGTTATTAGGCGTTTCAAAGCTAAGTGTGCACAAATGTGACTACTTTTACTTAGTGATACACCCATTATCAGCATTTGGTATGACAGTCACCTCTGCAAAACTGGTTTTCTCATGGTTTCACAAAATTCTCAACATTTCCTGCATTTATTTTTCTAGTTTAATATAAAGATAGGCACAAGTGTGTATGTGTATACACACACACATATATATGTATATACACACACATAGTATGTCCCTATTTAGGAAGCAAGCAGAGTGTGTTTTCCTTTGTTCTGTCATAGAGACTCACTGTTTTTACGCTATGAGCATGCACACTTTCAGCAGGGACAAATAAGTTAAATTTATGAGATTACTGGGACTCAAGCAATTCTACCTGCATGCTTTGTTATTCCTTACTTGTATTATTTCCTTTCTGCATGAATTTCACACTATAAGCATTTTCTTTTACCCAGATAAAATATATGCAAAACTTTTTTTTTCACTGTACAATAACAATTCAATTACTTTTCCAACGCCTACAAAGTAATTTTGTTAAGAACCTCTAGAAAGGAACAAAAAAACCATCTCTGTGCCTTCTGGTATTGGTATACCATTGGTATACCATCTTTATGAGTAACCCAGTGAATGAAATGAGAATAATGCGAATGACAGACCAAGTGGGTCTCAGTGCCCTGAGCTGGAGGAACATGACTGAGACTGACCAACTTCCAGCTGAGCCTGAAATTGTGCAGCACCTGCTGCTCCAGCTGGAACCCTACAAATATACAAGATATGATGAGATTCATTCAAGAATGCTCAAGGAGTTAGCTGTCATTGCAAAGCCTCTCTCAACAATTTTCTAGTGGTCTTGGGAAGACAGAGAGGTCCCAGCCAACTGGAAGCTGGTGAACATTGACACAATTTTCAAGAAGGAGGCCCCAGAAGCTACAGGCCTGTCAATCTCACTTCAGTGCCTCATAAAATCATGGAAAAGGTTACTCTGTGTCACATTGAAAAAGATCTGGAGGACAATGCAGTCATTAGTCACAGCCAGCATGGCTTCACGAGGGGAAAGTCCTGCTTGTCAAACCTGATTTCCCTCTACAACAGGATAACTCACCTATTTGATTAAGGGAAACCAGCAGATATAATCTTTTTGGACTTATGCAAAGTTTTTGATACTGTCTCTCACTGTATCCTTCTGGACAAAATGTCTGGTACACAGCTGAATGTTACATGATGGGTAAGCAACTATCTCACAGTTACAGTGAATGGGGTAACATCAGACTGGCATCCAGTCACTAGTGGGGTTCTGCAGGGCTCCATTCTCAGCCTAGGTCTCTTCATTTCATTAACGACCTGCACACAGGACTTGAAGGAATACTAAGTTTGCCAGTGACATTAAATTGGATGAACCGTCAATTCCCTTGAGGGATGCCCTGCAGAGAGACCAAGACAAATTAAAAGATGGGCAATTACCAACAGTATGAAGGGCAAATGCTGAATTCTGCACCTGGGACAGGACAAACCTGGTTGTGTATATCAAGTAGGGAAAGAGAGGCTAGAGAGACACACTGTGGGAAGGAACTTGGGGGCTCTGATCAATGGCAAGTTGACTATGAGTCAGCAGTGCCCTGACAGCCAGGAGGGCCAACCATGTTGTGGGGAACATCAGGCAAAGCCTCGCCAGCTGGTTGAGAGAGAGCGGTGTCCTGCTCTGCTCTGTGCTGGTGCAGCCTCACCTCAAGTCTTGTGTGCAGTTTTTGGGACCACAATATAAAAAAAGATATTAAGCTATGAGAGAGTGTCCAAAGGAGGGCCACAAGGATACTGAAGGGTCTGGAGGGAAAGCTTTATGAGGAGCAGATGGGGACACCTCATTTGTTCAGCCTGGAGGAGACTGAAGGGTCTCTCTGATTGACCTCATTGCAGCCTACAACTTCCATGTGAGGTGAAGTGGAGGGGCATATACAGATCTCTTCACTCTTGTGACCAGTGACAAAACTCAAGGAAACTGCATGAAACTGAGTCAGGGAAGGTTTAGGTTGGATAGCAGGAAAAGGTTTTTCACCCAAAGGGTGGCTGGACTCAGGAACAGGCTCCACAGGGAAGCAGTCACAGCACCAAACCCGAGTTCAAGAAATATTTGAACACTCTCAGGCACATGGTGTGATTCTTGGGAATGGTCCTGTGCAAGGCCAGGAGGTGAACTTGATAATCTTGATAGGTCCCTTCCAACTCAGCAGTTTCTACAATTCTAGGGTTTTAACACAGTAAAATAATAATACAAGCAGTGAATGGAGCATCTGAGAAACTGGTCAGGACTAGCAACAAATTTACTTGTGGTCCAGATTGAAGTTCAGCATTTGGATAATCCTACAATGAGTGATTGGTGAGTTTATATTTCTGAAATAGAGTACATAGCATCCTCTCGGTAAACCAAAAACAACTGAAGATGCAAACTGCTGCAGAACTATTATTAGAATCCAATATAGTTTTCAATTAAAATCAATTACAATAATAATTTAAAATAGCTAAGTAATGACAAGTTCTCAGAATTTTTAAGTTCTTTAAATCCTCCTATTTCTGGGGAGTTTAAAGATTGACTTAGTGAATCCTTTAGCTTTGTCATGATTTTATTTAGATAAATATCTGAGTTTGTTTGTTCTTAGTAGCAGATATTCAGAGACCAACAAAAAAAGCAAGAACAGATACATCTACCCCAGGAATTTCTCATTTGTGCCAAACAAGAAATAATCAACAGTATTCTTACTCAACTTTCATTTTAACACATACTCCCCTCTCACAAATGCAGAGATAATTACAGCCACATACTTCTGGATAAACTGCCAGCTGCCCAATTCAAATCTGCCTTGTCTTAGAGTGAACAAGGAAGAAGCAGCAGCAAAATGACAAAAGTTATACATGCTCTAATAGCAGCCTGCTGTCTGTCCAAATCACACAGGTTGTGCTTTAGGGAAGGTCAGACAGACTCAGGTATTCAGATCCATTATATTTCACATCAGCAATAGCTCAGTCACCAGGAGTCATCCTTCCCTTCCACTAGAGCAATCTCAGTGGTGCGTGCTGAAAATGAGGTCGAATTCCAACACCAAGTTAAAGTTATAAGCCTAAGAGCCACTATTTATGGCCCTATCACTGTAGCCTGCATTCTCACTTTGGACAAATCAGCACAAATTTATCTGTACAGTCAATAAAATATTTGTGGCAGCTATTTCTCCTCCCACAGATGACAATAATATTCCTGTTGCAAAAAAGCCCTGGATTTTTGTAAATTACTGAAGATATTTAATAACACAAATTAGACTAGACCAATATGCCATTCAACAATCAGATCACTTGTTAATGAAGGTCACATAAGCCCTCCTTTAGTCCATTGGAAAAGCAATCAAACACATTGTGCCTGATGTAAAAAGCACACAAAAACAAACAAACAAAAAACCACCCCAAATAAACCACCATCCACAAAGAAGATACATTCATATTGGAATTATGAACATACTCTGTCACTTTTAATACCCATACTTTTTCAGGTTATATGCAATTTATTTTGCAAAATATGTCTGCTGTTAATCATATGAACGTTATTTCCTAACACACCTCTCCTCCACCTCTTTTAATAGTAGAGGCTACAGTGTTTCATTTTTCATTTGCTTGTGTGTCTCAAGGGAAACCAAATACAAAACACAAAAGCACATCATGATCTATGGGTATTTATTGTGGTACATGGTTATTTATCCTAATAAAATTACTACAGCACAGAATACAATCAGTGAAGTTGAAGGTAATCGAGCTGATATGTCATTATGTACTAATTTTAAAAGGCTATTTGAAATGGTGAATAGTACACTCAAGAGATTCATATTTGAATCTTCTGTGAGAGACTCGTAACTGAAAGTCTTTAACAGGTTTGGTTTTGAAGTTTGTTGCACTTTGGAGAGATGGGGAGTGTCTCCCCATAATTTTTAGACAGGCAGACTCATCAGATAGACGTAGTTTTCTGGCCACAGAACCACAAACTACTACTTGTTCAAAAACCAACTCTTTCTGGAGATTTGGATAATGGCTCTTTGATTCAGTCTTGTAGTCCGTAAAAGCAGACAAAACTGAATATAATCTTGTTATGAATTGGTAATCAGCATATGAATATGTACATGTAAATACAAAAAGTATAATTAGCTAATTACCATGTATTATGACACCTATAATATTGTGATTTTAAGAGCTATCAGTGGGGAAGGAGTTGTCACCAAGTTACGTGGAACTTGGTAACACTACTTTTTCTTCGTTCTCCTCCTTTCTAGAACATTCAGTCTTCCATTTCACTTTTCTAAACCAATTTTTAAGTGCTTAGGCTAAAGAGCTACTGCCAGGATGAGCAACTGGTATCTAACATTGATCAGCACGGACAAGTAAATGCTAAGTCTGGCACTTGGCATATTCTGTTACAGATTTGAAACATCCATGAAGTCCAAAGCACTAGTTAAGTATATCTTTTTTAAAATAACACTGTGAATGGTAGTCAAACTTGAAATAAGACATTTATGTTCTTGCTTCATAGAAATCTGTCACATAAAAGACATCCCACTACTATATTCAAAATCCTGGCCAGACAACCTACAGAAAAGGTAGTCACCCTCTTAACTTCTTTGATTAATTTTAATAAAACTTCATCATAATCTGTGAATCCTGTTAGTTCTATCCCTGGTCAGATCCTCACAACTTTCCAATAACTCTAATGTGGGTTTGTAACAACTTTATTTTCTGATTGGTTTAATTTCTTTTACAATGTCAATGCTACAACCACTGCCTTCAAGTTCACTACCAAATACATACAGGCTGCCTAGGAGATCCACGGTTTTGTTATCATAACTTTGATTTCCTCTAAATCCAGTAAACAAATTATTTAGAAATGAAAGAATTAACTTAAGAAGAATGTGTGTCCCAAAACCAAATCACAATGCAGGCTGTTGAAACAGACTAAATGTGTTTGTTCTTTGGCTTTAACAAAAGTAACTACACTTATATTTTTTCAATAATTTGATATTTAAACATGTTCAGAAAGAGCCAATCAAACAAGAGTTTAATCTCATGGAAAGTACTACTCTGCCAAGGAAATAAAACAAATCAAAGCTTTCAAAGGCAGATGCATTTTTGAGGGTGCAGAGCAAGGGCAGTTTGCACTCTCATGCTATCTCACATGCAAGCAGAGGTGTGGGAGGTTGATATTGCAGAAAAACCCTCAGATTTTATTTAACTAAAAACTAAAGCCATCAGATTCTTTTTGCAAACTGAAGGCATCTTGTTAAAAAGCATGACACGTTCGAGGCTTTATGAAAACATTTTCTTGTATTTGCAGTGAGAAGAAGTCAAGTTATCTCAGATTCCCCTCAACTGAATGAACCAAGTCATTAAACTGGCATTTGCATTGAAAGGCTTTTCACAGGGCTTTCTGTCAGGCCTTTCAAACAGAGATGAAATGAATGAGGGCCAGCTTACAAATGATGCATTGTTGAATGTATGTGGGAGCAAACAGCCACCATTGTGAGTGCAGGTGGGAAAGAAAAATGAATAGACAAGGAAGCTCATGGAGACGAAGAATCTCATTATTAATGGACTGTGTGCATGTCTTTAATGAAGTTTACCCAATAAAAGATGGATTTTCCCCTGATCTTCCTCTTTAAAAATTAATTACCTTCAAAAATATACAATGTTGAAACATCTCAGATTATACATGCTTCTCCATCATTATACTACTAATTTAGTTCTAAAAATACTCTTCCTACAAGTACCTCACAGGATTTAAGTATTTTAAAACGCAACTCAGTCTCTTATAGAAATACCCTCATAGCCTTTCAAATGAGAAAACTGAGGCATCTTACCAACAGAATGCAAGAAGGACAACTTAAAACATAGCATTTTTTAACTCCAGTCTTTTAGCTAAGGAATTAAACATTAGTCTTCTTTTTATCTTTTCCAAAGTAGGACACAACACATGCCCTAATGCCAAAAGTTTATACAAACAAGAATAAAACTAGAAGCCACAGATGCTTCAATGATACTGCATGGAAAATATTATCTTCCTGTCACAACCTTTTTCTCTGTAAATAGTCTCAGATAGTCTTCTGCCATATTTTTCCACAGCTGCTTCATCAGTTTTCTCTCCTGTTGCATGCTGGCAGCTTTTTTCCATATTTTCCTGACTGAAAAGGCACTTCAAGTCTTAATTAAAAACATTTCTTTGTTGTTCTGTTGTCTTCCTTGAGGCTTTATTTTACAATGGAATACACTTAGGCAGTATTTTTGCAAGGTAGTTTCTGGATCATCTACCATAACAGTCTCTCAATATTTAATTTTGCAAGTCGTTTCTATTCACAATAGAAATACTACTTTAATTCCAGTCTGATTTTCAACTCACAAACTGTATCTCCCTTTACTAAAAATATCATTACCTTCACTTGATTCTTGAAAACTGCTTATTTTACTCCATGTCACCAGATATCTTAACTGTTATATAGTCTTCCTCCCTGTCAAGAACATTAAACAGTGTCGGACCAGGAACTGATTCCCAATGGACTTTAGTAGAAATACATCTGTAATACCAAGACACCTGAGAGATTGACGTCATAGCACTGAATGTACCATCAATACTACATCAGCACACTGATACAGTAAGTCTTGCATGGAGGACTGGACATTTCACAGAACTTTTACTTTCACCAGAAGAACCACCTAGTCCTTAGACTCAAAGGTCTAACCCAAAACTCAAGTCAGGAAGGGAGCACAGGGTGTGAATCTCAAACTCACCCACTTAGGGTCTCTGAAGGGCCAGGATTCAGACATAATACTGCATACCTTGCACACCTCTTAATTTTGTGTTAATTACAAATTTCATTTACTGCTGATCATCATGCATTCCAGAGAGATTATTTGAACTAAGAAGTTGTAAGTTAAAGCACTAACAGATTGTGAAAGTTCAGGTTGGCTCTCTGCCAACAGCCAAACCTCACAAGAGAGATTCCCCCCTCCCTCTCCCGCAACGGCAAAAAGCACCAAGAGAAAATTGAAGGAATATATATATATTTACATATATTAAAATTATATACTAGGCACAACGAGACAGGGACCCCCAAACCACCCCAATAAGGGACAAGGGGAAGGGAAAGGGGAGAGGGAGACAAAATAGGGAAAAATAAGACAAAACAAATATATATACAATCTAAATTCAGAAATTAACTCAGTAAAAAACAAATACAGTAATAAATTCAATACTTTCCTTAGAAAAGCAGATTCTTAACCTTCGCTGCCGGCCCAGGCAAAACAACCCCCAGAGCAGGCCTCGCTGAACACAGATAAGCCAGGCCCAAACACCGGGAGCTCGTCAGTGTGTGAGCCCGAGAAGGAAAAGAAAGCAAAAAAGAGAGAAAGAACACCTCCTCCTTCGGTTTATATACACCTGATTACGTAAAGAGATGGGATGGAATACTTCCTAGATCTTGACCCTGGTTACCAAAGGAAGGCCTACAAAAAACAACCTATCACACAGATACACTTGGAATTTAATTGAAAAATACAAAGCCAGCCTGATTATGCTTTTTTAAAAGTTATTTTACTGATTAGAAATAATTGCATTACTTTTTACACTTAAGACACAAGTGTAACATAGGACATTCTTTTTCCTTTTTAATTATTGATACAATGCTATTAGCCTTCTTTTGTAATTTCCCTAATGCTCCAATATTTAGGATATCTCTATGTTGTAGATGACTTGTACGGGTAAGTTTTAAAATATCTGCCAGAGGTTCAATCCAAATATCTTGATGGAAAACAAAGGGTTGAAATACTTTGCGTTAAATAATACTACTAGGAAACTGAAAAAGAATTGTGAGTTAGCTATATAAATTGGTACTTTTGCAAAACAAAAATAAGTTAAATAGTCTCTCTGAATTGTTGGTAATGCTACTGTCTTCATTTTGGTAGATTTCTTCTATATTTCTTCATATCTTCTTTTATTTCCTTTTGCCCCTAAGACATACACACTTGTTTATAAAAATACATTATGCATTTTATTATTAATACACATATTTTAAATCCAATATCACAACATACATGCATCATCCTTCTGTCTATTACTCTGAGGTATCCCACTGTGTCATTTTGTATTATCATCTGTAGCTCCTAAAAGAAAAAAAGTACTTTAATATCAATTTTTTGAATTTTTTTTATTTAATTTTCTCCACAAATTTTATTTTGACCCATGGAGCATGCTTTTTAAGATCATAATTATAAAACATTCTGAAAATAGTTCCTAAGCAGCAGTTAAGTTTTATCTCCAAATCCCCTCTCCTACTTCAGAAATCTCATCTGTTCTCAATTCTACCTAGCTGCACTGAGAACCTGGCATGACTTCTATTAGTCTGAGCTTTCTTTCTGCACATTAGTCATAAGCCCATTCTATCATATACTTAGTTCTGTCATGTTTTATTCTGTCTGGTTTATGCCCACTATACACTACACTGTATTTAAGAGTTTTTTTAATATGTAGTCTACACAAGTGTTTGGATTGGTGGGGGGCAGGGGACACACACACCCCACTGGCAATATTACATCTCCAGCAGATGCCATCCAAGTTGAAAACATCTATGCTAAAGCATTTTTCTCCCATCATTTTATAGATGGCCATGAACTGAATATTCTATTTGCTTGTGTGATTTGGCAATTAATAGGAGAATGATGACTACTACAACATTTACATTTTATATCATGGACATGCAAGTATTCTAGATCATTTGCTCCTAGTTACCAGGAATTTAGAAATAAGTGACATCATTTTACATGAGTGCAACTTTATTTTATCACCCACTTAGTCACTCTTAAGAAGGTCATAAATATTTAATTTAACATTTCAATTCCAGGGACAAAAATAGCCATATTTTCGTTACCACTTTGTCAAGTTTAAATTTGGAAATGAGCAACTCCAATTAATCTTAAAAATAATAACTGAGCTCTTAACATAGAGTTTGGTTGTTACATGATTTCTTTTCATATTCTGGTAGCCTGATGACTGTCCTTCTCTTTTGACTTTGTACTCTAGCCCATTCCATAACTCCTCAGCATTTCAGTCATGAGTTTAAAGAGATTCTGATGTATTCAGAAGACACAATCTTTGAACACCATTTCCCTCTATGCTTGACAAAAATCACAGATTGTAGAGCACCATCGTTCCACTGAACATGAGCTAAAATACACTGGCACCCTGTGTGCTCTTGCTTAGTCAGTGATTTACATTAAGTATCATCCTCTATTCATTGAACCGAAAATAGGTCCACAATATTTGGGACAATTTGCTCCTGAACCCTCTGGGGGGTCTCATAAGTGATCCATTTGTCCATTTGTGGTTGATTTCTTTAAAATTTTTTACCGCTGTTCATTAAATCTCACCTAAAAGTCATGGGCAGCCTCTGTTCTTTGAGAAAGAGGTGTTTCACATATATCAGATAATTCCTTCTGCTCTCACTGTCCTGGAAATTATTTCTTTTATTTACTTAAATATAAAAATTGAAGTGAGGATTATCTGTCTTCTGGGTGCATATATATAGGCACAGCAGGTCTGCAATCGGAAGACTGTATGCAATACTACTGTACAGTACATCAATTGTTAGACCAACCTGTATTCCTGAAAACCAAAACACCTGCCACCACTACTCCCTTCCCCACAAAAGAACAAGAAATATGGCACAAATTGCAAACAGAAGTTATGATCTTTATTTATGTTACAACTGTACTGAGCACAAACCTGTACCCAAACAAGCCTTTCAAATTTCTCTTCAAACATCCTTCATCCTGCTTCCCTGCAAATCCTGTTGGCTAGCTCCATTCATCCAGAAGCTGCATTCAAAAAACAACCACTTCAGTACACCTAGTTTCAGCCAACACTGCTGGCACCAAGCTACAAACAGTACTGTTTCATCTGTACTTTTCAAGGTCAGTAAGTCTTCAACAAGGTCTAATTTCAAAGTGAGTGAATGTTTAACACTTTGTAAACCAGATGTAATACTTCAATATCCAAATCAGTATCTGACAAAAATTCACTGGAAAAAATCAAAGCTAAATTTCAAGAATATACATCAGCACATCTAAGCTCTTCAGTTCCAAGCTCATAAATAGCCCTGTTTTGTTTACTGTTGAAATGTTATGTATCTCAGGCAGACATGATTCACATATTGTATTATGCTTCTTCAGGTCATGTAAACACACACACCCTACATCTGTAACTTCTGTGGTCAGGAATTCACTACACATTTGCTTGATACTACAGCTTAAATTAAAAGTTCTATTTCATTACTCTGCTCTGTCCAGAATGTCAAAACAACCCCAAAGTACCTTAAAGTATTTAATATGCATAAGATCTTTAAAGTATGCCTCCCACCTCCGAAACACAAGGAGCAGATCAGAAAAAGAAAGAGTGAATTATTAAATTGAATGTTGAGTATTCTGTCAGATTAACAAGCAGCTAAACTGTAAAGATGCAACAGCACAAGATTGTGTGGCGCTCCTCTTTACATGAGTTAATAACAAGTATATGGAAGTGACACTCCAGAACCCTTAAACTTGACAGTAGGTGACAGAAAATAGAAAGGACTTTGTTACCAAGTCTGCCATCTGTTTTTACAGCATCATATGTCATTTACATAAGAAGTAGATAAGACACTTAAATCAGAACTTTATTAGACTGCATGTTAGTGATATACCAGGCACTCATCATACTGGTGATATCAGTCACTCACTAAGATGAAGTTTCTGATATTAGATGGGTGCAGCAAGGCAGCAGTCAAACAACAGCTCTTCATCAGTCTACAGGCCAAAAGTTAACACCTACACCTAAGTGTAGCCATCTCTTAGAAAGCCTGAATCTCTAAATAAATACAGGAGTGGGATGCAAGTTATTGTTAAAAATGGGTTCATGATTACCTTTGATCAACAAATCATAAGGTTAGTACTTAGCTGCAAGCTATACACTAGCAATGCAAAAACATGCAAGTTCAGTTTACTACAAAGCATTAAATAAATGTATCTGCAACCAGACTAGCAAGTTAGTTTGATTATTTTGTGCAGCTACATAACCTAAGAAAAACAAGCATCACCACTCCCTGCGTACATAAAAAAGTAACAGTAGATAGAGTTAGAAGCAAAGGAAAAAGCAAGCCCACCCTTCAGCTGCATGTCAGTCTTAACTGAAGTGTGCAGGCACTGTAGTTTGTTGCATTAAGCCGACATAAAAGCTGTCAAATAGCAATCAACCTGGCTTCTACCCTAGCAATTCCTGTGCATCTTTCAGACTCTAGAACAAATCCACCTGAGAGTTAACAACGCAAAACAAAATGTTTTATGTGCTACATCTCTTCCCTAATCTTGTTCAACTAGTGGACAGAGCTCCCCTTACTTGCTGGCAGAGGGACTCACAAGGGTACATTCATTTTCCACTCACTGATTCTCCTTCCCTTTTCTTTTACCACATGACCACAAACTCACACACCACTGAAAAGCTCTAGCATCAAGCCATTCTAATGGGTCCCATGGGGAATATAAGAATATATTGAGTTTGCCATAAATACACTATAGTAGTTTAAAAAAAGCCCCCACAAACACACACCATAACACCAACACAAAACCACTGCACTTCTTTTATGACCATCCTTCCTAAACATTTATATTTGTCCTTTGAAAGGAATAGTTTTAGTGTTATAAACACTGTAGTTCATTATAGTTTCCATGACCTCTCTATAATTAACCTCAATTATATTTCCACTATACAGGATCAATCATTGTTTGTGGTAGAGAACCCTATTGTTATTCAGGATAATATAAGGCTACCTTAGTAACTGAAACAGAGTGATCTCTCTGTATAAAATTTTTCCATCACATTTTTGTTATTTGTTTCAGAATTTGTCAGTACATAAGGATCATTCTAGCTAATATAGCAAGCTACTTCAGAGGATGACAATAGTCAGACACCAGTATTGGACATGAAAGCACAGAGTAAACTGAGTTCTCCTAAACATGTATCACTACCATTCTGACAGAGTTTGATTTAAGAAAAAAAAAACTTATCCAGCCCTTTATTTCACATGTTTTTTCTATTTTGAACCAAAGAGCCACATTCATAAGAATATACAACATACTTCTGTATACCTGACTGACAAACTTGAAAACATTTTAATAGCCAAACTAATAATTGAAAAAAACCACCTTTTTAGATAATAGCTATTTGCTTTGAATTCTTATTTCCCAGTGAGTCAATGCAGCTGAGTGTCTAAGTTCTTCAACTTAATTTCACTGCCATGAGTACACCACTTGATATCACTGGGACCAATCAATTGCAAATTCAGTCACAGCAATTCTGTCAAGAATGAAGTTACCTGCAACATCACACTGTTATGTTACACATAGTAAGTTTCTTGTAAATGGAAATGGCCATTTTACTAGCACTCCCAAAGAACAGTAATGCTTACACTTGCATGTACTAAAAATGGCAAAGCAGTCAATTTTTTTAACCTGTTCAGGTTTCTATGTCTTTTTATTGTCAACATACAGCTTAAGGTGGGCAATTTGTGGCACGTTCTGAGAAAACCATAACATCAGCACTACACTCAAACTATTCCTTTTCTGCTAAAATTATTGTATTTAAAAGATCAGTTCCCTGCTGTAAGGAAAGATATGTAGATTAGAATATTTAACACTTTTCTATGATTCTTTGCAGCATTTACTATTGAATAAGCAGAAGAGGCAATGTATAGAAGGACCTGGAAATTACTACATTACACCATTTTCACCAAGTGGAAGACAAAGTAATTTCATCATACGGGGTCATCTGCCTCATTGGCACAACTGTTTTTCTGGTTTTATTCCATCTGGAGTACAGCAATTCCCGTTCCTTTCCTATTCTGCAGCATATTACCAATGTCTACATTATGTTGTTATAGCAGACACAAGCTTTCATCCAAGGGAAACACCGATTTTGATGACCAGCAAATAAACAGCATTCTTTGTTGTTATTTTAGCAGACAGGTGTGGCTGCCATCAGCATCCAGGAAGACCAACCTTGCAATACATAAGCAGAATAAATCTCAGAAAAAGAATATATACAAGCTTGTGCTTCGTTTACATGCAGGAACAAGAAGAAAAGCAAAGCAATCACTAGAACTGCTGCTTCCAACTTCAGCGAGATTCTCAACTGATGCAAACTGCAGTAAATTCAGCTAAGTCAAAGCAATTACTTGTTCAATGCAGCAAAGGAAGCTTATGCCAGCTGTTAGTTTGACCATTCACAAAGTCCATGAAAGTTAGTTAATAGTACTTAAAAAATAAATCCAAAGCATAATTAGAGAAGTGGCTTTGTAATTTTTTTATAAGTTACACTGGCATTGGCAAAAATTCAGAACCACCAGCACAGCTGAGAAAGAAAGATTAATCAAAATGAAAAAGCAGCATATCAGGAGCTGCAGATCTGTAAGTACACAGATGTGGTATAGTCAGGTGAGTTAAAGGGTAACTGATGTGGCTGAGGCTGAAGTTAGAAAGTTTTAGAAATTAATCCTTGATCTGAAAGCACTTTTACATTAAATTTTGAATCCCCCCTCAGTATGTACCAAAAAAAGCTTCCCATATCTATCCAATTACTGTGTCACAGAGACATAGCCTAAACACAGAACACAGCCTGACACACAGAAAAATTCTTTAAAAGCTCTCAATACAAGATCAACATGTGACTTGCCCATCTATTAAAGTGGGATAGACAGGCACTGAACTACAGAAGAGCATGGCACTTTGGGCAGGAAGAGATTCAGCAGGTTACCAAGGTGAGAGGTACATTATAGCATAGACTATGAAAGAGAATATTAATCTAGGTTTGGAACATTTGCTGTCTTTAAGTGCTTGATACCTAGAAGAATAACATAATTTGCCAGTTCCCATTTTGCCCCAAAAAACCTAGTCTGTAAAAACACACAAATTCCAGCTCTTCTTTATTTCCCAGGATGTAGGCTTGCCTTTAACAGCAGAAGACAAGACTTCAGTATCACTTCTGTATTATAACTGAAACTGCACAAGGGTTTTTAAACATGGAGTCTAAATGCTTCTTAAAAAGAAAAAAATAAAATTGCCCTCTTTACGTGCTGTTCAAGCTATTTACTAAATCTTGCTTAAGTTCTCATAGAGATAACGCTCAAGACTTGCAAAGGTAAGCTGAAAATGTGACTAGTCTGCTTATATTTTGCATATCAACAATCAGTAGCCTATACTCAAACTGCATACATACCTGCACACATCAGCAGTATGACATCACAACATGCTCACAGATTACACGATCAAGCATAATAGCAAGGGCACAAAATCCATTGCATACAACAGCCTTGTCATTGTGCAGATCCCAAGGATTATTTATGACTGCAGAGGCTAAGAGCAGAAGGAGATAAAGTAGACTATTTAATCAGGTCAAAAGCAACAGAGCTCATTCAATTACAGAGACACACACACACAACCAACTTTTCCTCTCCCCATTCCTTGATCATTCTTTTTCATGAAAGCATGGTCTGGGATAACACAGTATGTTCACTTCATGGTATACACACCAACCCTATTTTAGTTTTTTAAAGGTCGGGCTAACCTTTACAAATTTTTCCAATAAATCAACAGTTGCATTACAGAATATGCCTTTATCTGACATGCCTCAAAACAAAATAGGACCACACCAAACCATACCCTACACCTCTTACACCCTGTCCACCTCTTACTAGAAGAACAGCACCAGATATACTCAGAAGTGATGGGCAGATGTACTCCACTGCTATGTAATATGTAGATTATAGAAGCTAAACCATTACTGCAAATTCATTCCGAGACAACAACACGAATTATTTAGACTTTCATAATGAAATTCAGAGAATCTCATCTTCACAGCTGGGACGTTAGCAATTTGTTGGTTTTTTTTAGTTTTTCCCTTCTTCCACAGATAAATGTGGTCATAACAATGGGGATCTGAAGATCGATTCAGCTAAGAATGAACCATAATAAAGGCAAAGACCTTAACATCTTCACAATTCTTTTAACATACGCAAAAAAAAAAAAAAA
>VXBX01001048.1:353556-379004 GCA_013400415.1 Scytalopus superciliaris
TGCTATTCCAACCTTGTTAGACGTGGTATTTTATTGCCATAGTGTACTCCCAGCAAGAAGATTCTGTCCATTTCTTCATACTTTGATTCACCTAATTTTTGGTCCTCCTGAAGAGCAGAATCAGCAAGTCCTGCCCATCCCAACTCTCGCATACAAAATTTTTAAATGCAAAATGTAGCATATACCTGACTCCTCTTTTGTTCTCTGTACTCCGTTCTTCGAAGCAATTGCAAAAAAAGTCAATATGAATTCAGATGAAGAGTGATGCATACCATTTCTCCTCCCTATATTCACAAATTATTCCCCATTTTCCCAAGGAAAATGAGGGAAGAAGGGAAGGCTGTAATAACAGCCTCTAAAATTAAAACACCATTTATGTATTACTTTTGGTATCACCATCACAAGCATGCAAATTTCTCACCGATTCTTAGAAAGAGTGAGAAAGTATGCTAAACTCACAGCAAGTTTAGCATTGCAGGAACAAGGAACACTTTCTTTTTTCATCAAGACAGATTTTCTTCCTGTAATGGAAGTTTTCTGTCTTGCTTTATGTAACTTTTTTTAGTTTTTCCCCAACATTGCTACCCATCCCACTAAACAATGCAGAAGAAATCCATTCTGCAAAGCTCCTCCACCTCCACAGGAAGTCTCCCTCTCCTTCTCCCCCTTCTCCTAAACACTCATATCATTGATTTGGCCTCTTCTATTTTAAAGTCTCTAGTAGACACTGATGCAGTAGTGGGTTTCTACTTTGTATTAGCCATCGGGGGGTGGGGGGTGATGTGTGAACAAAACCCAACACAAAAAAGTTTGGGTTTTGTTTTGTTTTTTTTTAAATTACCACCTCCTTAAAAACCAGCCTGCCAAATAGGTTGCCAAAAGGAGGGGGAGGAATTAAAAAAAAAAATAAAGAAAAAAAAAAAAAGATTTTCAATATAGTTGAACACTTTCCGTAAAATTAGATGCCATGTCCTATGAAGTAGGGCTAAAACACTAACTTGTACCTTTAAAGGTTGGCCTAAACATACAGATCTAAATAGCAAATACCAAAGTCCTTTCCTGGTTTGACTGCCATATATAGGAGCTATCCTTCTCCTATCCAACCTTTCAATGGGTACTTCTGCACTTAATGCAAAACAGAGAAACTGAACTTTAGATCCTATTCATCAAACTGGTGAGATAATTGAGGAAAGACAGTCAAGTTATGACCTGAAAGCAGTGTCAACAGTTACATTTTGTCCTGCGCTATTTATGCAAGGAATAGATAGTAGCAAAACAAGCATTTTTCTGTCCTCACTGGAGGAGAGTAAGTGATTAGAAGTCAATGAACATTAGGGTTCATAACATACTTTAAACGTTACTGCATCAAGAATTATGATCCATTCTTCACATTAATTCAAAGTCTAAGAGAAGGTTTTAATAAAAACAAATAAATATATTAAAAATGGATGGTTTTAGCCATCACAGTCTCCACTAAAAAAATTCGTTGGAGAAAGCTTCTATTGGTTTCACTGCTGTTAGTTCTAAAGTCAAGTGAGCCAGCTGGACTCTGTTCTGACTCATGCAGCTTCATATCTAATTAAGTTTCATTTATAGAATCAAACTCCTCCAGTGGTTATAATCTTGCTGAAGACAGAGGGTCATAGACTTTCAAAAAAACTTTTTACTGGTATGTGTGATAAAGAAAAATACCTACTTTTACTGTCACTTTTCAAAGCAAATATGCAACACTAGGTCATTCAACACAGTCATTCTGTGATTTGAATTACTCCTTAATAATTATATAGCTCATATATAGCTCTTTCTCAGATATTTATTTTGGCACCATAGTTGGCCCTTGCTTTATAGATTCAACAGCTGTTATACTGATAATTGAAGAGTTAATGGAAGCCATTAATGGAAGAGGTAAAGGTGCATTCATTTTCTGAAATGCTGTGAAAAGGTCCTAGTTCTCAATTCACCAGAAATAAAAAGGCAAGAAATTACATATATGAGCACCATAATCTGTTTGTACAAATCAGCTTTCACTTGTATTTCTAGAGTCAGTATCTGAAAACTAGTTTTAAATTAAACTGGAAACTGTCATTGTCTATTTGTCACCACACAAATGTATTTCTAGTGAAAAAAGTCTGGAGATCTCACTTTTCTAGAAATATCAAAAATTTAAAAAAAAATAAAAACAANGCATGAGAAAAAATAGGTTCACCACAGCATTTAACTCAGAGCCTGCTGTAAAATATTTTGCCCTCAAGATCATTAACTAAAGTCTCCTGTAAGAGAATTTGATTAAGTTTCAACAGCAGTAAAAAAATGGTAAGACTAATTGCTAAATTTTGATTCTTCCAATGCCCTTGCTGATGAAGTTTTACATAAGTAAAAACATTTCACTTTTTCAGTTTTACCATCTTCAAAATTTAGTGCCTACACTGAAGCACAACTGTTGTGAAGACCAATTAATCTATAAAGAACTTCAGAGATCCCATGTTCACGTACCACTTGACACATTTTGCTAGGTTAATCTTACCATCCTTTCCTAAGGATAAAAAAGTGTCTAATAAAAAAAGAAACCTATAGATATTTGAAAAAACTTTGATAAGGGATAGAGTTTTTTATTATTATTTTTAATTCCTTCCAGAATATTAGCTGAAGATCAAATATAATTTGTGGCAATAAGGAGAACTTTGTATCTCAAAATCATATACTTAACATATTAACAGCATAATCCTTTTACATCCCAGGCTATACATAGACATTAAAGTCATCTGCTAATTAATCACAGATTAATGACAACATACAAATCTGACTGAGCTGAAAGACTAGCCAATACAGTCACACATTCTTTATCACCTTTATTTAATCAGTTCCAAGTAACACAAGCGTTCATTAAGATATGGAGAAGTTTAATATTAAAGCTTCATCTTATGACTGACAGGTACAAGTAAAAATACTATATCCAAATATATTAATGATTTTTTTGGTTAAGTTTCAGATGAGTCATGGCATGCCACATCTTCATGCAAGCAGTACAAACTGAATCAGGAATCTGCAGTTCATCATCTGGATTTTATGGATTTGTATTTTAATTAATATTATTATTACCATTACACATAATTTCCTCTGAAGGTAACATGTCCCTCTTTGGTGTTAATAAATTCCTACTGTTTGATGCAGACTAATTAGACCAAGTACCCACTTTAATACTTCAAATAAGCAGCTATATTTTATGTTTTAGTGATAAGAAATATCCAGAGGCACTAAAAATGTTCTTAAAATTGCAACAGGGCTGTTTGTATGAGTGCCAATTTACCTTGCTTCTCTTATGTCTCTGCAGCAGTCTCTCCTTTGTTTCCTAATGTTTCTGTTTTACTTTTAATACAGAGTTTTTATTCTCTACAAAGTAAGATATTAGAAAAATACCTTTTTTAATGTATAGTTAAATAATGAATGCTGTCATTTACCTTTTTTTTAATTAAATACAATGTTGAACAAATCTTGTCTTAAATCATACACTATGGCAGCAAATATTAGAAAGCATACCACAGTACACATATGAGTGAGAAATATGTACACCAGGAAATGTTAGTAATAGATTAGCTACAGAAATGAAAGAAGATGATCTAACTAGATGATAGTGAGGACAA
This sequence comes from Scytalopus superciliaris, assembly GCA_013400415.1. Classification (NCBI taxonomy): domain Eukaryota; kingdom Metazoa; phylum Chordata; class Aves; order Passeriformes; family Rhinocryptidae; genus Scytalopus; species Scytalopus superciliaris. The sequence goes on from VXBX01001048.1 coordinate 357,198, forward strand.
AGATGTGCATTTAATGACACATCTGCTTTGAAGATAATTTAGTCATGTACTGACACGGTTTAAACTTTGAGAAATTGCTTCTAAGATAGAATCACTGACTTCATGGATAGTCCAGAAATACTCTTGGCACACAGGGCTCTCAGGAGAGAACTGTGTACAGCCAAGACTTCTGCCGGAGCTCACAGGCTCCTTCAAAGCATCCAGGAACAAGGTAGGTTGAAGAGTCCAACAGCTGCAGCTTGGGAATTTGGCTTAGCCAGATCAGAAGTCAGAAGTACAGATTATTATTTGGGAAGGGACCTGGGCATTGCCAACCCTAGAACAAGGCTCTGGTGTGTGTATGTTTCAAGAGACATGTATGCTGAAAAGGTGGCAAGCATTACTCAAAGTCATTGCCAGAAGAGCATCCATCAAAAGCACCACCTATGGCATCCTCTGAGACAACCTCGATTCCTTACTGGCTCATTACATTATAGTAGTCAGAAAACACTGGCACTCAAGAGTTTTAGTCTTTAGTCCAGTATGACAAAATTTTTCCTACTTAACCAAGTGAACAAAGTAGCTGACCAAGTGAGGCTGAAGCAATTCCTTCAAAGTCATTACAGGCCAATGCACAGAATTACCAATAGTGGGTATATTTCAAGAAGGGATGAGTTGTTGAAGTTGCGATCCTGTAGTGTTGTGTCAAGTTCTACCCAGACATTCTGCATTTGTCATTGTTGTTGGGGATTCTGCATTTCAGAAACTGTAGGGTAATACTGTCCATATTTCACACCATTTTGGATGCTAATAAGTCAGTTACACATATGATAGCAGCAGTGACCACTTAAAAAAGCTACTGGTGAGAGAAGGGATGCTAAGATGAGTTATTCACTAGTCATCATACACTAAAATCATTAGATAAGCTTTCTTTAGGAAAGCAATAGTATTTCCCTAATGAAGACATCTTAACTTGTTTCTGATAGAGTCAACATTCCAAATGAGGAATCCAAGAACTCTGTCTAATCTGTTTACATCACCAAGTGGGACTGAAGAATAAAGGAGCAGCTTTGACACCTGTGTCACCAACAAGCACTCCAAAAGACTGTTTTTGCCAGCACCAGCAGTGAATTGGTGCTTCTGCAGCAGAGACACTAGTTGCACTTAAAGTAAAATCATACTCAGCAAGACATAATTAATATTCAGCTGCCTGGAGCACAAGCATACTAAAATGGCACAACCAGCAAGAATAGATAAAGTACCCTGTGACATTGTTACACCACTAATCACATAACCAGCAGCCAGTACTTCTAACAAAGTTAAACATAAATAAAATTAATTGCACAGGGGTAAACAGAGAATTATTATGGAATTGCACAAATGAGATAGAGTAAGACATGCACAAGGTAAAGAAAGATGTGAAACATACAGGAAGGATGTTTTTGCTGGACTATTTTACATTTACCATACAAATAGCTTAATGAAGCTAGCCAATGAAACCATACTCTTATTTTGGGAAGAGAAAGATAACATACCAGTAACAAAGAAGGAAGGATGTCAAGAAAGACAACATTACATTCGCTTCCACTCAACCTTCCCTCCTTCAAAAGAGCACCTAAGCAAGATCACTTCCACCTTCAAGTAGGACTGTCAAGTTCTTGCAGCTATCAGTGCCAACAAAGTGGCATCACCTCTACTTGACTATATACTTTTAGCTGACATTAGGGCAGATTGATATAGACTAAATACTTGAATATGCAGTGATAATGATTTAGAGGTAGCCATTGGTAATGCAACTTGTTAATGGCAGTAAGTAAAGTGGGGTTGAACTGATGTATTGGTTTTCCTAACCATTACAACTGCAGCACTGTGACATATTCTCAACACCAGAACTGTTTTAACACAGAGTTTCTGATCACATTTGAATTTTTTCATGAACACACACAAGCAGCAACAAAAAGCATCAAACCAAATCGGGGGGGGAGGGGAAGAGTGAACAAAGACAGTTAAGAAATCATTTATTCTTCATGGAAAGACATTCATCTTTATTTGTGCCCCAAAATGATCCTGCATAAAGGAAAAATACACACTCTATTGCCTGACAGATGTGAAAGTCCATGGTCAGACTGTGACAGATCCAGATTCAAAGTGCTGCTTTGTCTCAATCAGACCACAGATTGCCTGGATTCTCTCAGAAATCCCAAGTCAATAAAGTACCCAATACGCTATGAAAACACAAACTTTGTATTCCTCTCAAAGCTGCTGACAAAGTTAAAAAAGAAAACAAACAACTCCCTTAAAACATTTCAGTTAACCAAAAGGTTTTATAGGAAAAGTTCATGCAATTTCTAAATGAATGTGGAAGCATTAGGTACTCTCCACTAAATATAAAGGTAACACAATCAGAACGGTTGCTCAACACTGATAAGTAGAGAGAAAAAGTTTCAAACCATTTACATTATGAGATTTCCTAACCTGTGGCTCCTCATCCAAAGCCTGTGTAGTATGTTTGGCATGCTTGATGTTTAGTGTATATTCTATAAATAGTTAAATACTGAGAGATAATCAGGGGAACAGTTTACCCTGATTTTTTTTTTTTTTTTTTAATGTAGAATTTAAAACTTAGCAATCTCTCTTGGTAACTCCACAAATTAAGCAACTTAAATGTTATAAACCCTTCCTAATCCTTCCCATGTACAGTTAGTTTCCAAATAATTCAAAAGAGAATCAATATTGCAAAGGAATAAAGTGAGAATTACTACTGAAAGTGGAACAAGTTTTCTTGTAAAGGATGAAATGGTACTGAAGTGTGCAAAAAAGCTCTTTTTTTTTTTTTTTGCTATGAACTGATTTTTATTAACTGACCTGGCCTAATCCTGCTGGACTTGACAAAGCCAACCAAGCAGATTGTCAAACCACCTCTCTCTTCTCCAGTGAGGAGCTGACCTGAATCCCACCACAAGGATAACTAAGGCAGTGAAGTGGCATCCACATACAAAAACAATTTATTACTCTAAACTGATTAACTCCCATTAAAAAGACTGGAAGACCAAAGGATTTTTTTTCTTTTTCCCCCTCCTATAAATTTTGCAGGGACACTTTTGGCCAATTTTTAATAAATATTCTTCTAAGTCAAAAACATTGCTAACACAGTGAACACAACAAACCATCGGGCCTGCCAACATCCATGCACATCTCTCCATCAGGTATAGTTCAAACGAAAACCAATAAGCAGACATTGGTGAAGAAAACCCCTGCATGCTTCAATGAATATTCATTACAATCCTCTAATTTATTATCATGTTTACAGCCAAAACTGCAGAGCAAATTTCATTCTACGTAAGGTCCCAAGGGGGTTTTCATTTCTACAGCTTGGACTGGTACCAAAATAAAGCACACTAGAGTGAAATTTCAATGATACAATTAATATTTAATGCACTACTAACAGCAGTGCTCCTCATGACAATGTCACAGGGCAGAGGAGGGAAGGATAATTCAGAACTTTGCTCTACAAAATTCTTTTCATTAATCAAACTGAATTCAAATTATAAACAGGTGGCTTTCTACACAAAAACAAGCAAAAAACCAAACCACAAGAAACTGCATCCCACACCAAAAAAACTAAAACACACACAACAAAAAATGACAGAAAACCCACTCAACATTAAGTAGAAATAGGCAAGTAAAATTGGACCCAGAAGATAACAGACAGTGCAAAAGAGAAATTAACTTATTACAGGAGCAGAACGCAATTTGAAACTGCCCGTGCATGGAAAGAAAGTATCATATGGAGAAGACCCAAAATAATCAGTGCTTGCTGAATGTAAACAAGTCAATGAACATGACAACTCTGAAATTTCCATTTCCTAGCACAGCAACATCTTCAAACTAACACTACAAAAGAATGGAATTAAAACACATGGAAAAGCAAGTGTCCAGCAGCCAGACAACTCTTACAGCATTAGCACAGATAGTATAAACTTGAAATATTTCTCTAGTGATTCCAGTAGGATGGCTGCAGCAGCACAGTCACTACTAAGGGAATGACAGATAAGAATACTCACACTGGTCTAGATTAATTTTGAGAACTGAAAGCAGATACAGCAAGGTCACTTAAACCAGCATTTTGTTCTCTTCCTGCTCATGGAAGCCTGTGAGGAAGTCCCCGGTTACAATTCCCCTAACACTTGTTAAAGCGATAGTCATATAAATACAGTTGCACTTTCAGATTATAATTACAGCTCTGATGTAGCCTCTGAGTACTGACCAAGGATCATCACCTCCTGGACAATCTCCCTTTCTATGGAAAAATTCTTTGCCTTTGTCCCTATTCCATTACTCCTGCACTGCACTTTAAATAACTTGATCATTCTGACTGCCTGATCCTGCAAAAAACAGACCAGGGCATCTGCTTTCAAACCTGCTTAATTCAATCTTCCAATCAATGTTTCCATTCAAAAGACTTTTGAGATTTAATGCCAGTTTTCATCAACAATTTCCTATCACTTTCCATCTACTTCATATTTCTCTGTGGAATGAATGAGTTGGAGTTGTAGGTCCTTATCTGCTTGCTGGATGTTCTTCTCTCTCTCCCTGACACCTTTTAGAGGGGGAAGAGTCTCCACAGTAGGGCAGGCATATGGCTGAAAAGACTAAGGTTTCATCCTGCAATATTACCTATTTTTAGTTTATCTTGAAAACTTCCTTTGTTTGAAAGCTTTCACAAACCCAGTCTTGTTTCTCAGGAGATTGCAGAAACCTCAGAGTTACAGACTGGAAACAGCAGAAGACATTCTAAATTGAGTCAGTCTAAACAGCAATTAATTTATTTAAGTGAAAATATCTTCTAGCATGGCACAGATCAGAATTCACATCATGTTTCCAGCTTACCTGTTTAACATTTTCTCTAGGATTACATTTGAGACTACATTTGGTTTAGGTACTAACTCATACAGCTGCCAGAGGAACTAAGACAGCTACAAAATAAACACACGTGGGTCACTACAAATTAAGCAAAGTAGGTCCTTGTCTTGTCATACATTTTTGTGATCATAAAAACATAAATTGTACAAAAGAACATTAACCATTAGGACATTTGCTACATTAACCTTTGTATTGAATGTTCCAGAGCATCATTATGCTATTTTGTACTTGAAGTATTATTCCAAATGGAATTTAATCTCACAAATGTATTTAAATTCTGACTTATGATCACTAAAATAACAGAATAAATCCCAAAACAATATGTTGGTGGTTTTTTATCCACATTACAAAAGTGTGTTTTGCTTTTGAAAAGAATTACTTTTAAAAGAAAACAAAAAAACCCCACATAAATAGCCAAATAAAGGTTGTAAAATCACTTGAAGTAATTCAGTTTTAGACTTACAAAAAACACTGGGTGGAGTCAGGAGTGAAAGTCTTATCAACCCTCACCAGAAGTACTGACAGAGACAATTTTATCAGATCCCCAAAAGACTGGCTTTAAATTTTCATATCACTGTGGCGTTGCATTGAACCCTACTCTTTATTATCAATTTAAGGGCCATAAGGGCCTTTTACTGAGGCTACTTTCAGAGCAAATAGTTTCATAATTGGACCTGTCCTTTTTCACCCAAGTCCCAGAAGTGAAAGAATGAGTCTCTGACCAGAGGAACCAATACAGACTCAAGTCTGAAGGGCTACTAACTCAGAAGCAGCAACAAAACACCCAGTTTTGCAAGCTAAGAAAGGTGTTTTTCTTCAGAAGAGCTTGGAGAACATGCGAGTGAGCAGTTTTGCCAAGCAGGAATGCTTTAGCATTAACAAACAAGAGGAAACAGACAAAAGTAGATCATTCCTGGGCAGAGGAGATTAAACCCCCCCAGGTTCCCCAGGATTTAGAGACACCATGCAATAGAGCTGCCTGTGTTCATTCTCAGTCAGAAAACTTCTTTGCTCTACAGACTTTGAAAAGCACATGGCATGGAGACAATTAAAAGATACGGGAGACTCAAACCTGCAAATCCCCTAAATCATGAGCTGGAGAACAGGTGCTCACCTGAGATATTCTCCTGGACAGAAACAGGTAGCAATGGACAGACAGCCTGGGCATTAGGATTCAGCTTGTGCCTCCCACATCCAGCCAAAAAATATGAATAATGAAGGAAAATGAGAAGATTCAAGACAGGGGATTAGACCATTCATCTTCAACCTTGTAATTATATTTCCTTCTGACTAGTAATTTTTGGGAAGGGGAAAGAACTGGTGAATAAGTACATCCAGGTCCTCCGACAGTCTCACATGAACGAGACACAAATTAATTAACTTAAATCTTGGGAATTTGTGTAAATGCAAGGTTGTGATGAAGATAACCCGGTCTTGTAGAAAAGGTATCAGCCATTGCTATCGGATCTGATTCGAATTGATTATTAGAGAAAGTTACAAGAAACATGACTCCTTTTAGAAATAAACTGGTTTCCCATTTAAAAAAAAAATACTATTATGTCAAATGCTTTGTTTATAATTGATCAGCAGTAAGATAATACATAGCAAAATAACCCTTCATAGTGAGATTATCATTTGTCATTCATTTTAGATAGGTATAGCACACACAAGGAATGCTTGTGTATAAGATGTTGTTCTTGGATGAACAATATATTCTTAGGAGAGCTAGACAAATCCAGGTCAAGGTTAAGAGCTGGAAAAGTGGTTGAAAACAGATATGGAATAGAGGTCCTTTCTAGCTCCATACTTGTCTGTGATTAAAGACAGCCTGATGTAGCCTGACTGCTGATACAGAGGGGGAACACTGTGACTAGAATTTGATATTGAATCACAGATAGCTGTACAGGGAAGGCTCAGTGTTCAACCCCAGCTGAGCACATGTGGAGGACAAACTGTGATTAATGTCCAAAGTCAAAGCTGACAGCAGCTAATACAGAGTGGATTACACAGAAACCTAACATAATATTACCAGACATCACCCTCAATCCAGCCTCTCTCCTGAACAGTGATCAACACTAATCCCTTTGCCAGGCTAGTATATTAGTAGACTTGTAAGCTTGCCATTCCCTCACACCATTTAAATGTGCAAAGCTGATGGTTCCTGGCCACTCAGAACACCAAAAGGACAGGGATGGAGTTCAGACTTTACTGAACACTGCTAAAGGTTCTAAACATGAATTCTCTTGGAAAAATCTTAACAACATATCCCCTCAACACATACAGCTGAGAAACCATGCAGACATCTCCACAGATGGCAGCAATGGACTCCCTGAGCTAGCATATCCTTTTGCATCAACATGACAACTGCATTATAAACACTATTTTTATACCACACATGCATAAGCAAGCAAAATGATTACAGCCACATCACTCAATTTGCTACATCCAAAGGTGAATTTATGCAAACAAGCATTGCCAAAGAGATTTTATTTCAAATGGATCTTATTCCAAACTTCCAAAAGGAAGTGTTATTTTGTATTGTCATATGCCATTTTTTTTCCTCTTTTGATTTGTTTTTAACCATAAGATTTTCATTTCAATAATATTTAAGCATACTACAGAAGCAACATTTACTAAGATGAAGTTTTTTCCTTGTTTTTCTTCCATTGTTTAGGCCACAAATAGAAGCAAATAGACTTAGAAACTGGAATTCTTTAATATCTTTTCAAACTTTCAGATTTGTTTTGGGTTTTGAAATCAGTCAGTGAGTATTAGCAAATTAATTTTAGAATTATTTTTGTGATGTATTTTTGAAGGAAGGGAGGAGGTTAACACCAGTTAATAGGTGCAATACACTAGACATTTATACTCATGTCTTTAAGAAACATCAGTTGACCCACACAAAGAGCAATTGAGAATCCATATAATTTAACTTTATTAGGTTAGAAATTAATTTTTCCAAGGTACTTTAAATAATCAGTATCTACTGCCACAAATATGATTCACCATAACCCCTAAAAGTAGGTGTGCAAAAGATCTAAATGGAATAGTTATTTGAGAGAAGCAATCTTTTCCCTACCTTGACTTTACAGGAATAGGAGGAGGGATGGCACTACAGTTTAGGCCAGATGCTAAACTTTGAGCTAGACACATTTAGATGGCATAGATCACTTCTCATACAATAATGATTTCAGTACTGATCAGCAGTTTCCATCTTCAAACCTTCTGTATCACAACCACCATGTTATATATGTGTAGTATTATCCACAGGGTTAAATTAGTTCAGTCATATAAACAAGGTACAGCAAGTTTGAAGTGAACCTAACTGAAGCAAACAGCTTAAGAAACTGACACTTAGCTCAAAGATATATCCCTAACTGAATTAAGAAAAAGACAGCGAGGGACATTAACACATTCTCTCCCATAAGTACTTTAGAAAAACCCTTGTGATGCAGCACCAGCTGTGCTGAATATGCACTTAAATCAGTACTTTAAAGAGTAGTTACTACATAACATCATCACCAGGCACAAGAACCTCTTTGTCATAGCAATTTATCAGCTTCCAGCAGACCCCTCCTTCCCAAGACAGCAAAGCCCAGAGCCCAAACTGCTGCCAAGTGCACAAGCACCTGCCTCAGCTGGGCTCTCCAGGGCAGGCTCAGCCCTTGCTCAGGCTGAGCGTCAGTTTGCCAAATGGATCCTGACAGCTTGCCAGAGGGGAGGGCTCTTACATGCTCGCTTACATGCCATCTCTTTTCCCGCATCTGCAAAACCTGCAGCTAGCCTAATGTCTCCAGCTGCTCCTACCTCTACTCCTCTCGCCAGCACTCAAGCACCCAGAGGGCTGCTTCTACATCTGAACAACACATTTAATCAGAGAAAAAACTAAGTTCAAGTTGCTGCAAACAGAAAGGCATTCAAAACTCATTGACTTCCAACAGATATTGGGTCCTCATTATGAGATGGAAAAAGAGCTAGGAGTTACAGGATTCTGCCACCCATGTTCTCACACTGTCTCATTTCCTTGCAGTAACAATCCTTGAGAGCTTATACCATATTTACCATTATTTTTAAAGCCTGCAGTAACTGGATATCCTTAAAAGCCTAAAAAAGACTAGATATCCTTCAAACACAATCTTGCAAGTATGCTATGTACTATCCAAACTAAATTCCTCTCCTTAGTTTCCCTTAATCTATTATAAAGCAACTTCTATTGTTTTCACACTGTTACAGCTCAGAGTTTCCTAGCTATTCACTATGTTTCCCCAGAAGAGAAAGCAAAATTTTCTTTTTTCATATTACAGTTTCCATAGGTACTCCCATATTTTCTCACCAACACTATTAACATGGGAAAGAAGTAGAAGATACTATTCCACAGATGAAGAGGAGTGAGCACAGTAAGGATCAGCTATTCCAATTCATTGAATTAGTACATCTTTACAATTTTAAATCTTTAAAGTTTTAACAATGAACGGCAGGAAACAAATCAGAGAAGTATTTTGTACTGTGAGCATTTAATTCATTCAGAATATTAGTAATGTTGACCCACTGTTGCTTTCCATGTCATAAGACAGTGTGTGTGCTGCTGACACATAAGGCTAAGACTCAGACCTCCACAGCCAGCACTCCAATTGTTTTCTGTGCCTTTGGCACTGCAAAAGCGAATTTCTATCAGGATGCATTGATAAGGCCAAAAGGCTTGCTTGGAAAGACTTTTCTCAGTTGCTCATGTATGGATGGGTGTAAATATTTATGAGGGCAGAAAAGCGTATCAAAACCTAGTGGAGCCATGAGACAAGTTTAAACTGTACCATTTACAACCCATTAACATAGGTTGTACTATGTTTCTCAACTCAGTAGGTACAGAAAGCTTACAAGGATTGGTATAATTTCACTTTAGTGCAACAAGAGTGTCAGAAAAAGTTAATATTACTTACGTAAGTATGCACATCCTTACTGGAAGGTTTAAAATACATGCAACTAGAGACATTGCTCCGAGGCATTTCATTTTGTTTCAGTAAGGTTGAAAATGGTGCTGCAACTATCTCCATGTTCTTTATATAAAAATCCACCAGTATGTGCTTGAAAGCTATAAAAAAACCCTGTCCCAATATAATGAGAACTGTGTTTGAGGGGGATTTTGTCATTTCATAGTATCTTGAATACCTTGCTAAGGCTAGCAACCCCATTTTCCACCAGAAACTTCCAAAACTTGGCAAAATATTTAAATGGGGACACAAACAGATTTCACCCATGCACTAAATATGATTAATTTCAAGAAGAAAACTTGAAAATATTTAGGGCACACAAGTACTCAAGATTGTATTTTTAAAAAATCAAATATGGGCACTATATGGAAAAATTCAAGATGAAAGGATCAAGTCATTCAAGATCAAAGTTCAATCATACACTGACTGTCTAAAATAAAAAGGGATATCACATACAATAAAGAGCCTTTTTAAGTAATTCCAAAAAGCAAGCAAATAGCTTCAGATCAAATTAATTTTTTTTCAACATTAGCTGAAACACAGTTTAACCCTTAAAAATTCAAGATCTCCTAGAGTTTCTAACAAGGGATTAAAAAAATCTGGGTGTTTGATATAAAAAGAGAATCCTGAAATTAGATGGTGTGAAAAATTTCTTGTTATTTTAAAGTAACTATTTAACAAAGCCAGCTAAAACCTTCATGTACTAAAAGAGATGACCAATAGCAGCACATAATTTTGTCATGTTTGCTCTACTCTCTAAAGCAGAAAGCACATGAACTTAAAGGCTGCTTTGAAGATGTTAGTCCAGTGCTGTCACAGAAGAAGAAATGCATTTAGTACCATCTTACCAAAAAGGGCAAGAAGGAGGACACAGAAAACTACTGGCCAGTCAGCCTTACCTCTATCCCTGGAAAGGTGATGGATAAGGTCATTCTGGAGGTCATCAGCAAGCACACAGAAGAAAAGAAAGCCATCAGGAGTAGTCAGCATAGGTTCACCAAGGGGAAACCATGCTTGACCAATCTGAAAACCTTCCACGATGACATACCAGGATGGGTTGACAAGGGGAGAGCAGTAGATGTTGTCTACGTTGACTTCAGCAAGGTTTTTGACAGTCTCCCACAACATCCTTGTAGATAAGGCTCAAGAAATGTGAGTTAGATGAATGAGCAGTGAGATACATGAAGAAACTGGCTGAATGACAGAGCTAAGAGGTTTGTGATCAGCCAAGTAGAATCCAGTTAGAAGCCCTGATGGACTGGAGAGATGGGCGGAGAAAAACCTTACAAGGTTCTACAAGGACAAGTGTAGGCTACTGCACCTGGGGAGGAATAACATGAAATACCAGTACAGACTGGGGGCTGACCCCCCAGAGAGCAGTTCTATGGAGAATGACCTGGAAGTCTTGGTGCCAATGAGGCAGCAGCGTGCCCTTGTGACTAGGGGGGCCAGTGGTGTCCTGGGGTACATTAGGAAAGGCACTGCCAGCGGATCAAGGGAGGTGACCCTTCCCCTCTATTCAGCCCTAGTGAGGCCACTTCTGGAGGGCTGTGTCCAGCTCTGGGCTCCTCAGTACAAGAAAGACATGGAGCTACTGGAGAGGGTCCAGCAGAGGGCAACAAAAGTGATCTGGGGTCTGGAACACTTCTTTTATGAGGGGAGACTGCAGGAGCTAGGCCTGTTTAGTCTAGAGGAGACAGAGGGGATCTCATTGATGCATATAAATATCTCCAAGGCAGGTGCCAAGAGGACAGTGCCCAACTATTTCACTGGTTCTCAGGATGAGGACCAAGGCCCATAAACTAAAACACAAGAAGTTTCACCTCAACATGAGGAAGAACTTCCTTACTTTGAGGGTGGCAGAGCACTAGAACAGGCTGCCCAGAGATGTCACAGAGTCTTTCTTCCTGGAGGCATTCAAAACCCAGCTGGACAAGTTCCTATATCACCTGCTCTAGGTGACCCTGCCTTGGCAGGGAGTTTGGACTGGATGATCCCCAGAAGTTCCTTCAATCCCTAACGATTCTGTGATTTTGCTCACAACAGTGGTCCCTGTAAATAAAATATTTCATTTCATGTTCTACTTCAAGATAGAAGGTGCTTTTGCAGTCTTTGTTTGCATTGCCTCCATCCTCATCCACAGGCACAATACCTTCTTCCTCTTTTTCCCTTTTTTACGCATTACCAGCCTCTCAGTACAGAAGAGTAACCTTAGCACCTTGCCATCTCCTGTCCATATTAATTTCCCAATATCTCTTCAATTCATCAATTCTGCATCTCATTAGAACAAAAATAAAAAAATCTCATCTGCAAGCCCCACCCTGCGCCTGCTGTGCAATACCTTCTGCTTCCCTCACCCCATCAGTGTAATGAATTTTAGTGCCAGAGTAATACCACATTTCTCAACCCTGAAGAATTCTGGGAAACAGGTGAAAATTACTTTACACAGTATTTTAAACTAATTTGACCAGTTCCTGCTTAGGTTGCAAGAATCTATGGAAATAGCACACAGTACTGTGGCAGAAGTCAAAGTATTCTTTCAAAAAAAGATTATTCCATTTGATTCCCTCACCCTAAATGTTTTTGATTCTCCAGCAGTCTTACTTCCATGGGATTACTACATAGATGCAGAGTAGCTGCTTCCCTTAACCTTCCTAGCTCAGCTGGTTTTATGACTCTTTCTGGTTCTGATGCCCTAACAGAATATAGCAACCATCAGGGATTATCCACCTACAAATTATATGTAAGCCCAGCTCTATTTTCACTCAAATATTAGAAGTAGATGGACTTGGGGGATTATTCTACTCATTGACCAAAGTATTAGAGAGCACACCACACAAAAAATTGCTATCTGAAATTCAAATAAGTAAACTAGACTGATATTAAAGTTCTCCACTACGGTTTAATAGCACTGTATCAATTGAAAAAAATATTCAAAACAAGTATTTAGGGAGGAAAAACAATTGCCAAGATTTTTTCCCTCAAAATTGTAGCCACATATCTAATAAAGCAGGAAGTAGTCAACTAAAATGACACAAAAGAGACACTGAGAAAGAACAGGAAAAGTGTTGTGGTACAAAAGGAAACATATGCAGCAATTCATCTATGAGGAATTTACAGTAAAGAGAAGTGAAAAATCAGATCCTTGCCACTTAAAAGATAAGTAAATCCAAAGCATTACACAGCTTGGAGAAAAACACCTTCCATCCACACATTACAAAAACAGATGTGAAGTGATCATTAGGTCAAGCACTCAAGTCAGATAGAGACACTATTAAGACTGTCTGTTCAAATCTAACTCACTCCTAGTGATCATCGTATTTGTTGCTACAGGAGTCAGTAATCTACAGCTTTTGTGCCAAAAGCTATGGCTGCACTGGCAAGTAGTTCTGCCAAGCAGGAGCTACAGGCAAGTAGGAGCAACTCAACATTCAAATAGTATGTGTGCTGAAGATGCACTTTCTGACTATGCCCAGTCTGATCCCATGAACTGAGCACTCATTCGGTGCTGGAACACAGGAGACATGGTTGCCTTGGATAGACTCATTTAAATGTTAGATTTTATGTTCCATGATCAATTTATGAGATAAGCCAAAGTGAGGCAGGTCACAAAGATTGGGGCATGATTATCAAAATCACAGTCTTGATGTAAATCAGCTCACTGGTATAAACACATCCCTTGCAGAAAACATGGACACAGGTTCTTACTGACATCTGTCCAGCTTATGCAGGGCTAGAAGTCAGAGCATCACAAAATGGATGCCTCTCAAAGCCAATGGTTTGCATATACAAGTTACTGGCAGTATCTCATATTCCTCATCCATTGTGGAATATCAAATTACACAGGTATGGTCTGCTTTAGGGATAAACGAATAAGTAAATCTGACTCTGCAGTGCTAATACATGTAGTGACCACATCCATTGTGAAACTGCTTTTATAAGGTTAGTTTTCCATGGGGATTTTTCCCCCAGAAAAAAATATCAAGTCAACATAATGACCAGGAAAAAAATTTATTAGCAAAATGTAGGGTGGGTTGTTTTTTTTGTTTGGTTGGTTGGGGTTTTTTTGGTGTTTTGTTTGTTTTTTGTTTTTGTTTGGGGTTTGTTTTGGGTTTTTTTGTTTGTTTGTTTTGTTGTTGTTGTTTGTTTTTTTTCCCTCCTCCTATAAAGCTATGTCCTAATTTTCTGTTCTGGAATTCTCAATTACACACCTTAAATTCCATTATACTATTTTTCAGAAGAGACCTGCACTACTCACTGTACACAGCCCTATGGCTTATCAGTGAACGCACCAGACTACAGTCTTGCAACTCTTTCATTTGTCACATCTCACAAAAGCTGAAATTTTACATTTATACAGAGCTGGGCTTCAGAATTACTGTAGCCACCAACATCACCTCTGATTTCAAAAGCATATAGCCTTTTCTTCGCCTTCCCTTCCCCCCACAGTTCCTCCACTGATTCTTACTTTTCACCATTCAGAAGGTAGTATCTATCACAGCCTATAAGGCTGTTGAAATGCAAAATATAAGGCAAGAGGATCTTCAAAGTCATCTAAAAAAAAAAAAAGGAAAAACATCTCAACATTTCTGTTATTATGTTCAAGGAGGTAGATAAGTTATCTAGGTCAAAGAAAAACATTATATTGAAGAGGCAATAGAGAAGCCAGAGAAATATATGAGCAATAACTTACGTAGCCAAAACTGAATTTGTTTTCTCTGATTGCCCTGAGCCTGGTGTTATTTACAGAAACAAGGACCTGGCATTATTTACGGAAACCAGAAACAAAGCAGTTGCAATGAAGTGACTACAATGTCTGGCAATAATGATATTAAATCCATGTTGTCCTAATTATTCTCAGTGTGTAATCTGGTTCTCTCCTCAGTCTTGCTGTCTAAGAGCAGCTGGGCTTGCTTCATTCCAGCAGTGTAGAGCATGAAGACAGAAGTCCCCTTTCATTTCTCTTTCTCATTCTCTGGGTCACTGAATAGGATACCTCTGAGCACAAAGGGAGAAGTCACAAGCCAAGTACTTTGCCTCCTATGAGTCTAAAAAACAGTTTTGAAGCATTACCTGCAGCACTGTGTTGCAATGAGCACAGCAAAACTATACACAGCTAAAGCTTAGCAAGGAAATAAAGACAGCTTAACTAGAGAATAGAGAAGACTAAAGTCACCAAGGCAAGCAACTGACACATTAATGGATTTAACAAAACATTATGTGACAGTGCACTCTTACAGATTCAAAACAGTTCAATACACGAAAAAACCTACAGGATATCATGATGCTTGTCTCTAATAACTCCCAGGCTTGGATCAAAGCTTCCCCTGCCCAGAAATAGAAGTGGATATGCATTTTTTAGTTAGATTTCTTCTGTGTAATACTTCCATCAATACTCAAATTTTGCTTCAGTTTGAATTTACTTACACATTTTAATTTAAAAAAAATTCTCTTAACTAGTGCCTTTGATTTCTTTCCTTCTGTATTCAATTAGTATCAGTGGTGACTGAGCTGTAGAGACATGTAAACAGGGGAAGGAAGTTTGTATGCTTACCATAGGAAACCAGGCTTAAGGAAAATTACAATGGATTCTCTTATAAAGAGTTCACTGAATCAAAGTTGAACCACATTATATTTTAGCAATCCAGCTCTCACTAGTGGCAGCAAGGTCCACTTAACCACAAAGAAAACAGAACAATCCATTCCTTGCTCCACTTTTCTCACAAAGCAAAACAACATGGGGCAAGGTCAGAGAAGACACAGACCAAAACCCCCAGACAAGAAACAAATGCTTGAGGAACATAACGGACTGTAACTGAGAATGAAACTCAGAAAAAGATACATAGATGAGAAAAAAAATCAGAAGGTGATTAAAAGAAAAAAAGAGAACTTCCAGCGGAAATGGCTATTGTTGACTCAAATCAATGCTGTGCTTAGCATATTCTTGATGGTGTAAGAAACATGATTTCCACCAAAAAAGTATATGGAACTCCAATTAGCTATATCCCTAGTAAAAGGGGATTTAATGAAAATAATAAGGCAGGATAAAGGCCCATAGAGAGAATTTCTTACTTCAAAAAATGGTCACCTATCAGTGTAAACCACCACTCACTATTTTGTAAGTAGACTGCATTTATTGTATCATTACAGCTTTCCTCTAAAAATGCACACAAGACTTTCCAATGCATACATTAGCTTGCATTACTTCCCCTCTCACACTGGTTTTCATCAACACTGATACTTTCATCAAAGTATGTCAGATAAATGGTTGTTCTCTAAGTTAAAAATTAGGGGTTTAGAGATCATCTTACAGTTTGGTTCAGAGTTAAACCAACTATGAATTAGGAAAAGCACATACAAAGAACATGCCACCACGTATGTGCTAGTGAATCTTAAGTTTTGTGTCCCCACTCCAAGAAGGTTAAAGAAACATTTAAAAACTCCAATAACTACAATCCTATGAGATCTTTGGTTCTTAAGCTCTGCCATTACCTTCACATAACTTATTTATGGCTTATTAAATGTAAATGATTTATTAAACGTAAATACCATTTGCCTTCATCTGTGTTAATCTCTATGCTATTTTTTTATTTATAAAATCATATGCAGAATATATGAAACAACTAACTACAATAAGAAAAAATATTCTAAAATCTCAAGTGACTATGCATCAGTGTGTATTTCACAGTGATCAACACAGCATTTGCTCATTGACAGACATAGCAAATAAGTCTCAGAACACAATCATGTAACTGAGGATCTACAGAAAAGATCTAGATATAAGGTAAAATGATGTCAAAATTTGATAGGATTTATAGGCAGTTCCCTTTATAAATCATTCAGTGAAAAGAATTTTTTTTCTAGCATATTTCAATGCAGTAAAAAGGGTGCATCAAGGGCCTATGGACAGATGCTTTTATGAATGGTATGTTATCTAACTTCACCGAGATGTCAAAAAAAAAAAAGGTACAGAGAATTACTATCTTAGTAGGAAAAATAAAGGAAAACAATGTCAGATGACTAGAACAGGGGAACAATAGTGAAACAATAAGTACACAAACATACACTGGAAAGATTAAATAATTACTTTTCTCTAACAATTACCCTCGTTGAAGTAATACTGTGTCGAGCCCTGAGCAGGCATATGCGCAATCACACATGGAGAGGGGCAATTAATTGGAAACACTAATTTACTACAGTACAACAGTTAACACTTATTTTGGACATCTCTAATTGTATTAAGTACCAATATAAATATTTCAGTCAGCTAAAATACATATTTTTTAATTAGCCTATATGTGTCATGTTATATTCATAACCAGAAACACGTCCATGTGTTCAACTTACAAACAATTGAGTTAAGCAAATGCACAACAATAATAAACAGCAACTGAACTTGCTTTTTTACATGCTCAAGAACAGAAGCATTTTGAAATTGCATTTTTCTAAACATATTATGAGGGAACTACAGAATATCCGGGTTTTGATTCCTCAGTGCTACATATGCAAGTTGCCTAATAATGATTTCTTTACAGACAACAAAGTAACAGGTAGAAAAATACTATCTTAATCCATCAGACTCCTTTAGTACTCTAATCTACTGTGCTCTCTCTGAATTTCCCAGTCCTGCCCAGATGTGAATAAAAACAGTGAAAATACTTTCTAAATACTCATGGGTAATAGAAAGCACTCGACAATGATAGCAGAAAAAGTCATATAGCAGGAAAGAATGAAAAAACTTTATATTAACTCTGTACAGAATACCTTTCTCTATGTGGCAGCTTTGTTTTGCATTGTACATTCATGTTCTTTTCCAGTTTAGTGGTTTTCTTGGTTGGGGTTTATATGTGCATATTATTTCTATAGTACTGAAGTACTGAAGACTAGTAAAATTCACACATAAAAGCATCAAAAACATAGTGCCATTCTTTGTCATGGATGTACCATTTGAAGAAAAAAAAAAGTTCTATACAGCACCTATGGATATCAAGAAGTGAAAAGTGACACCTGAAAAACTCCAATTTGCCATTATAATGGCTGGCATACAAATACCAACACATTCTAATTAAGCAAATCTAAGTTTCAGATTAAATATTAGCACATCTCTACTAACATTATTACATCATATTTACAATATTTCTTCAGGCAAGAAATATTTTCCCGCAGGCTGAGAAAAAGAATTGGTGGAGTGGGGAGAATCAAAGACATCAGTTATTCTAGTGAAAGCGATAGTCTTCTTGCAAGTGTTATCTATTCTAACCACCTTTTCTGTAAGAAGCACTGCCTAGTGCTTCTCCTCTATGCAGTTTGTGCCAAGTACTAAAAAACCAAGTAAGACTAAACCTGTTCCTATCCAGAGACCTACTATCATATTCAGTACTCTTAAGAGAGAGCTCTACAATATTTTTTCCATCCCAGCACAGAACTAGTTGAATCGGTCCCAAAAAGCCTTTCCAGGACAATCCCCAGATAATCCAGGTGAATTCAGAAGCTTGAGCTACTACTGCTTTTGCAAATCAGGTTCTGCAAAAAAAGAAATCAAGATTCAAGGTTTTCAACATTTTCAGGGCAACTCAACTTTTCTCCAAAAAAAAAAAAAACCAAAAAAACCAAAAAGGCAATATTCACTATCCAGATGAAAGCACACTGCTAACACTGGAAAGCAAATAAAATAAGCATTCTCACAAATCATATTCAAGCAAACATTAACAGAGATTTATACTGCTGACATAGTCTATTTTCAGTCATTTCAACACCTATAATGCACACAGCTGAAATTCACAGAATTCCACAGTGCATATTTACCCTGTACCCTGAAGACCACAGTCCTAGCAAACAGCTAGTGCACACTCCTGTTGTGTGCTAAATTCACTCTAGAGAATAATGGAGCACATTATTTCTTAAATTCTGTTGCCTTAGGCCACTCATATCATAAACCATAGGAGTTGTGTCACCAATGCCTGAAACAGAATTGAAGCCATAATTTATGCATATTTTAAGACTGCACAAGTAACACATCTCAGGAGCCTCTCTTTTGACTTTAGTGTTTTAAGGAACAGTACAGTTCTAAGATACACGACTATATTCTGTCATATGTTTTCTTCACTATTTTTACATACAAGGTGATTTTTTTTTTTAGGTCATGAAAGAACAGTTGATACAGAGATACAGATCAGCTAAATAGTATTAGACAAAAAGTCGTATATGTAATACAGGCAGTCACACATATTGGTGTGCAAAACGTGGCTACTGACTAAGGCTTCACCTGATCCATGTGCAAGAAGCAACAGGGCCTTTAGATTAAAGCAGAGGTGGGGTGCAGAGTTGAAGGTGCCTTCTTTTAGGAAAGGCATCTTTCTTAATCCAATGGTCAGCAGTTGGCAGATATCAACGCACAAAACTAGTATGCTACAGCTTCCTTTTAGTCCTATCTTCATTATAAAATCAGTGTATTTGGGGTTAAAGTTTTTCTTTAAGGAAATGTAGTTTCTTCAATTAAATCTCATTGCAGCTTTTTGTGTGTAAAGATAAATTGCCTTACAAGCCCACAAAAAAAAAAAAAGAAAAAGTCTCTTGACTTTCTCTAATTTTCCAATTTCAAGTGAAATTGGCTTAGTCTCATTTACTTTGCTTGGGAAAGTGATGAAAGAGAGAAACAAGATAGCTTTTTTTCCCCACTCATTTTATTTTCTTTTTATGGTTGTTGGAGAAAGGTTTGGAATGAAAATGTGAGATTTGCAAAATATTTATGCTTCAATAGGAAATAAAGCCAATTTTCCCACAGGTGTTTCTTGAAAATGCTCTTCACTCTCCTTATTAAATAAGCATGTTACCCATACTTGTCCAAATGCAAAAATCAAAAAATCCAGATGACACAGCCTGTATTATATTTAACTTCTCTTCCTTTTACTCAGGAGTGTTCTTGTTATGTTTATTCTTCCCTATTTAAGTGATTAAGCACAATTCCCACACAAAAGCCTTGCTGATATATCCCTTAAGTCAATGGAAGCTTTTGCACTAAGACAAGAGAAAAAAAACAGTATTTATTGCTTTCTCATTTTTTTCTCCTAGCCCCACAGCCCCATTCTTTCTTTTCCAAAGTGAAGAAAAAGAGCAAACAATTTTGCATATCCTCTGCTGAGAGAGCAACAGCATATTTCTAGTATATTCTCATTCCTTTCTTATTAAAAGACTAATGTCAAGTGTAATCTTTAAATAATTTTGACCACAGCTGACCACTAAGCAGGTATTTCCAGTAATCCAATAACAAAGCCCAAGACTTTGTGTGAGAGAAAAACATCATTTAGCTTAGAACCCATCAATAGCTTTGATCAGTTCGAACTTTTCTAAAGTTCATTACCTTGCCCTTACCAAATTAGCTTCAACTCCTCAAAAGCCACTTGGAACTTAAAAAGACTCAGATATAACTTTTTTTTTTTATCCTTCAAATCTTTGCCAATTCAGATGCCTTTTGTCACCTATGTCCTTTTGTCCATTTTCCTCATTCAGAATATCTCAGGGAAGTAACAGGGGAAAAGTTTGGGTTTGCGTTCTTGGGTTTTGTAGGTTTTCTTACTGAAAATCAAAGTCTCAGGTTTAATTTTTTTCTATTTTCAAATATTTGGGAATGAGAAAAATAATTAGAAATAACTATTAATATCTATGGCAGCTGGTTGATCTAGGTGTATGATTCTCACTTCAGCTGCAAGAGGTCTCAGGTTCAAAGATTTTTAAGACCTGTCAGTCTGGCCTTAGTGCCAGGAAAAGCGTTAGAGCAGATTATCTTGAATGCCATCACACAGCACACGCAGGACAACCAGGGAATCAGGCCCAGCCAGCATGGGTTTTTGAAAGGCTTGACCTGATCTTCCTCTATAAAATGGTGACCCACTTTGCAGGTGAAGGTAAGGCTGTGGATGTTGTCTACCTGCACTTGAGTAAAGCCTTTCAAACAGCTTCCCACACCATTCTCTGGGAGAAGCTGGCTTCCCACAGTGTGGAGGTATGAACTCTTTGCAGGGGAAAAACCTGGCTGAACAGCTCAGCCTAGAGAGAGGTGGTGCATGGCCTTAAAAAGAGCTGGCAGCCAGTCAGAAGCTGTGTTTTCCAGGGCTCGGTATTGGGGCCAGTCCTGTTTAAGATCTTTATCAATGATGTGGAGGAGGGGATTGAGTGCACAATCAGTTCACAGATGACACTAAGTTTGATGGGAGTGTCAATCTGCTGGAGGGCAGAAAAGCTCTATAGAAGGATCTGGACAGGCTGAATCAATGGGTTGAGGTCAATAGTATGAGGTTCAGCAAGGTGAAGTGCCAATACCTACACTGGAGTCACAGTAACACCATGCAGTGCTGCAGGCTGGGGGTAAGAGTGGCTGGAAAGGTGCCTGGCAGAAAAGGACCTGGGAGTGCTGGTCAACAGCCAGCTGAACATGAGCCAGCATGCACCCAAGTGGCCAAGAAGGCCAATGGCATCCTGGCTTGTGTCAGAAATAGTGTGACCAGCCAGACTAGGGCAGTGATCATTCCCCTGTACTCAGGACTGGTGAGGCCACACCTTGGAATTTGTGGTTCAGTTTGGGCCCACTCACTATAAGAAGGACACTGAGGTGCTGGAGCATGTCCAGAGAAGGACAATGGAGCTGGTGAAGCACAAGTCTCTACAACTACCTGAAGAGGGAGGTTGTAGCCAGGTAGGGATCAGTACAAGTGACTGACTCCCAGGCACAAGTGACAAGATGAGAAGAAATGGCCTTGAGTTGTGCCAAGGGAGGTTTAGATTGGGTATTAAGACAAAATTATTCACTGAGCACTGGAGCAGGCTGCCCAGGGAAGTGGTTGAATCACCATGCCTGAAAATGTTAAGAGGAAAAAAAAAAACCAAACAAACAAACAAAACAAAAAAAAAACCAAACAAA
>VXBX01001048.1:379359-428741 GCA_013400415.1 Scytalopus superciliaris
AAAAAAAACAAAACAAAAAAAACAAAACAAAAAAAAAACAAAACAAAAAAAACCAAAAACAAGTGTGACCAGGCACTTGAGAACAAGTTTACCAGTAAACACAGTGGTGCAGGGTTAATGGACTGAATGATCTTAGAATTCAAACTTAATGATTCTATGACTTCAATAGCATATGTCTCACTATATTGTACAATTCTGAGACAAAACTCTGCCAGGAGCTAGTTCCTTGGTTTGTGGAAAACAGATCAATTGCAAACATTATTCTGTATCTCAATCAGCTCTAATCAACAAACCTTCAACATCTGAGTAATTCACTTCCCCTAAAAAGCCTTTATAGAAAGCATAAAGAACAGTAAATAAGTTTAGTCCAAAATGTAATGCCCAACTCTGCTTTCTTTAGTGTATTGATTCTGATAGAAACATTATAATGGGGTTGCTAATATATTTTTCTTAACACAAGCCACACTGGTTGATCTGGATCATGTTAATTTAATACAACAGCTTCTTCACATTCCCCAAAAGTTTACAGAAGGTGTTGGTCATCAACAACTCTAACAGTGCCCTCCGAGCAATAAATAAACTGTGTGTTGTTTTTCTGTTTTACTAGAGGAGACTTCTACAAACTTTGCTGACCTTAAGCACACAATCCAGCTGTACACAGAAGTCATCTTTTAATATTTAGAGATAAGCCATCACAGCAACAATAAGAAAGATTAAGAGATAAAAAAGTTAGAATTGTGAAATCTTTTCAAAGATAAGACTAGAATATAATCTGATATTCTCTATAGAAACTTTAACCAATACTTTCAATACTAACACCTCAGAGGCTTTATAAACTCACAGACTAAAACAACATAGACATGCAAGCACAGATCATAAGAAAAAAAAAAAAAAAACAAAAAAAAACAATGAGCTAGTGTATGATGGGCAAGACTGATGCCACAGCCATCCTTGCTCCAAGATTAGGTTTGACCAACAAGCTACAAATTCTTTGGCACACTGAAGAAATAGGCAGCAGTCTGATAAATCAACACCTTTGTAACATCTGATTAGGATATACAATACCATGAACACACATTACTTTGAGGCTGATGTAGCCTTAACTTGATTTAAACTTCTGTGTGCTTTGACTTTTCAATGCAATAAAACAGAATTCTATGGAGTGAGCCAGCATTAAACCCACCTTAAACTCACTTAGGTCTTGATCAGTAGACAGCCCTGCAAATGTGTTCATACATACACACATTCACAGTACTCAAGTGGGAATGAATTTATTATATAAAAAAGTAAATTTCATTGTTAGTGTCAGAAGGGAAACAGCAAAAGTGAAGCTTTTTTGCTTTTGCAATGCCTAGAAACAGGAAAAGAAAATTTCAATATGCACTCTGGCCTCCTGCAATTTCAGACAAAATTACATTCGAGAAGTGTTAGATAAACTTTGCTAGGCAATTTTGATTGTTGGAAAAAGGAAAACACAAATGTACAGCCATCTCAGCAAGAGGCCACTGGTGAGATTCATGGCACAATGTTCAGGTTTGTGTCCTTGTTTTGCCTAATTGAGGCCAGCAGCTTTCATCTGCCAAATCACTCTGCAGGAGTCAAAACAGAAACCTGAATCCCAAGCTCCCACACTCTAGAGCAATACCCTAATCCCACATGGAGAGCAAGAAAACAGCACAAACCTTCCATGGTAGGCTTTAGTTTTGTTGCAAATTGCTGTGTCAGATTTTCTGTTGGTCAGCTCTACACAATACCACCACTCAGTTATCTACACAAAAGCACAGATTTGATTCTTTGTTAAGGTACCAACGTTAATGCATGTAGGGAGGTAACATGCTGCATATGGGGGTGTGTACTGGCAAAAGAACATGAAAATTATAGAACATTGTAAATTGAAAAGAAAAATTGCCTTTGGGGTGACAGGCTTTCTTCAAGAAGAAAAGCAAAATAATTTATGCCAGCAGAGGTACTGTAAGGTTCATATTTTAGCAGACAAAATTCCTCTAGATAATATAGCTGAGGCCCAACAGGAAAGATCTATGAATCCTTTGTATATTTCACTACTGTTTATTACGCCAAAAGAAAGTGGCAAAAAAATGTTAATGCCATTTTCTCACCTAATGTTTTTTTTCACTCAAAAAAACTGAGGAGCTCTACTGATCAGATAGACCATTGAAAGACTGGGAGGACAGATGGCTGACATGCAGTGAAAAATTTTTGCATCAAGCAAAACTTTGCTGTTCAATACAAACTATGCAGAAGAACATGCTTCTTTTCAAGGATCCCACTGGACAAATAAGAGTGAAGGATCAGAGTTAATTAAACAAGTGTGCTTTCTACTGGCATCCAAAAAATTATGTCTACTGCGCCGCTAGCCATAAAGGTCAAGCTAAGTATATATTGCCAAATACAAGAGGCATATTTCCATCTCTGTAGTGGGCCAGAGTAGCACAGGCAAAGCAGCAAAAGGAGGAAACAGATCCCAATATGTCTTCTTTGAAAAATTCACTTGTTTCTATGCATTGATATCCTTACAGGTGGAAAGGTTAAAGGAGGCCACATATCCTGCTCAAAAAACAAGTTAAGTCTCTATTGTCAAATTAAGAAATAGTTCTGCAAAGAACTGGTGCAAAACATTAAGGGTCTGCAAGATGCTATGAGATTCACATTAACTGCAGAAGTGTTACATTTACATGAGTTGTGAGAAATCACTTAAGTACTGAAACTTAAGACTGAAAATATTATACAAGATGACTATTGTTAATATTCCTCTTCCAGAAGTTATCACTATGTCTTTCTCCAAAACTTCAGAAGATTTCAGTGGCATCAGGCCTGCCCCTTTGTGTGGAAGAATAAACATTCAGAACTAAACAGGACTTTTCTTCTGCAAAAAATGTCATCAGCTTTCACAATTGTAGTTTATTTTAAGAAACAAAACAAAAAAACCCGAAACAAACAAATAAAAAAACCCCACCCAACAAAACCACCAAACAAAAACTCTCCACATACACACAACACACACCCCCCATACAATCTTGTATCTGTATTTGTCTCTGTTCATTGCTTTTTGGTGTGTTTTGAAAAAGCCAGACATTCATAAATGGCTTATTTTGCTGAAATTAGAATAGCATTTTCATAAAACAAAACCCTTGGAGCTCCCTAACTTGCCTTACAAACTCTTTAAATGCCATGGGGCCTTTCTACTAAGACACTGGTGTGACACAGCCTGTGGAAAAACTGTTCAGCACTTTGAATCCAGATTTGTCTCCATCATAAGATATGAAGGTGGTTGTGAATTTTAGAAGCAACCAAGTGAGCCATTTTTGAATACTTTTCAATTTCTCAGTCACACTGCAGTACATACATAGGAAGCACTGCAGTAACAGTCTACAATAAAGGTAACTCAAGATTTAAAAGCAACTATTGCCAGAACACCCTCTCTTTGCCACATGTTAAAGGCAACCTGCTGATATTTGTTCTAAGTATTTAACTATGGAAACTCTATTGTTGAAGTGAGAAGAAATGGATGCATTGACTACAACCCTGGATGACTGGAAAGCAGTTTTCTCTCTTCAGATAAGAAATTCACTTCATAATCACTCTGTTCTACTGAGTGACTGGCCCTTACAGTAGGGCAGTTTACAGTACCCAGTGTACTAGATGAAGTTTTAAAAAATGAACTTATAAAGTTTTGCAGTCTCAAAAGCAATAAAAATACCCCAGCCCATCCAAAAAGCCCCATAAACTTATTCTTAAAATTTAAAATCAGTTAGGTCTTAAAAAAGACAATTTATTCACCATGCAACGGGAACAGAATATTTTTAAACAAAAGCTATTTTACATCTACTCCAGTTGTTTCTGGTTGTGAGATGACTAAATATCATACTACTGTTTGTTTTTTCCCCCTCAAAGGAAGCAGTTTGAGATTTTAACTAACCATTGAGAAGCAGGAGAAGAAAATACAGCAAGTGACCAGTATCTTTTACTTCTGAGACATACAAGAATGACAAAGCCAAGGAAACAGGTTTGAATGATTCTCAGATTCTTTTTCTGCAAGACAAACGTCTCCATGCTATTGTTGCTCCAGTAGAACATGGGAGGGAAACAATGACAAAAAAATGTATAATGACCATTCAGACAAAATATGCCAGACAGTGACAAATAACTGATTAAATTTAAATTGGAGAGCTTTGGTTGTTGGCAGAAACTTGAAGATATTTTTCTTTTTGAACAGGGAACCAGTGGCACCATTGTTTGAATTCAAGTTTTAACTAACACAGGAGGCTTTTAGGCTGTGTCAGTCAGTATTTTGGTTTGTTACACTAACCACTTCCCCTGATGTCCAGTGTACGTACTTGATCTGTAGAGGAGGATCAAACAGAGCATTGCCAAAAGGGAAATTATGATTGTTTGAGCTCTTAACCTATTGCAAAAGCCTCTCCTTCAAAGCCAAGCTATACAGCACTTCTGGAGCATTGATAAAAGATCCTGGTGCATCAGGACAATAAAAAATGATTTTCAGTCAAGAGGGAAATTGCCAGAGGTGTCTGAAGACATGTAGCAGTCATGCAGTGACACAGGCATTAATTTCAATAATCTGACGGCGAAACAGTGCATACCTGAGCTGCCTAATTTTTTACAGTCTTCCTTCTTTCACAAAAAGATTTTATCATTTGGGCTCTTCAAAAAGCTGTGTCTTCATCTTTCCCTGAGCTCCCTCCCTGTCCCCAAAAAAGCATCTAGACATTTCATTTCAGCAGGAAGCTTTTCATTAATTATACTAAATAGAGCAATGATCCAGAAAGGTCATACCAGCCTTTCAGCTTGCCCTCTCTCCCAGCTAAGTACTTCTCAACTACAATTGATTACCTTGTCTTTTAGGTTTGCATCACTCTGTCAAGCAACAGTCCATGTGGCATCAATAACATTATTGGTATTGTGATGAGCCACATTTCAACCTGATACAGCCTTCATCACACATTCAAGGTCCTAAATCACAATAGAGATTGAAGCCTTGAGTAACACCCTGGAAAGGAAGAGAGAGTACAGGGGAGAACTAGCATGACAGCAGTATTCCCATGACCTGATGATGTGGCATAACAAAGAGTACCTCCAATGACATTTAACTGCTCTCTCACCAAGTTCCTTTTATTATGTGCTCTAAAGCCTTGTTGGTAAATGCTGTGTTAAAAACATTTAAAAAAAATTCAAAAATTACAACATAAGTTACTAAAATGTGATAGTTAAGAGAGTATCTTGAAAGTGTCCTTTGCTCATCTGCTTCAAAAGGAAAGATTCCTACATGAAAGATACCCACATGATGATCTGTGAAGAAAGCCACAAGTACGCTGTAGCATACACACTCAGCCCTTATTTAAGAACAATGAGCTCTTTCAAATTGCTGTAGCTATCTCAACCTATGTTCTATGCATTTTATCAGATCCCCATCTACTAGAGAGTGGTTCTCACTATAAGCTACTCACCTGTGACAACAGCTCCATACCTGGCACCACACCAAAAACCTCCCTGCTATATATCTGCCCACAACAGTCGCCCATTTGCCTGTGCCCCATATTAAAGATGCAGTAAACTACTGACTTTGTCTGTACCTAGAGACAGTCAAAGGTTTAGCTTTCCCTCACTGTTAGGTCAGCAAGGGACACAGACAGATGGTCACCTTGTGCTGAGGCAGCTCAGAAAATGCTTTTTCAAGTAAAAATATAAATGGGTCTTGTCAGGTTGTAAGTCTGAAATATTCCACTGGCACCAGTTCAACTGCCTCTTAGTTAAGAGCTTTTTGTACAATAAATAAATTTGTAAAAGTGCTAGGTTAAAAAAAAAAAAAAAAAAAAAAAAAAACAACAAACCCAGTCAGCTCCTTCTGCCCCCATTTCTCTCATCATTACAATGCACTCTTGGAACTTTCAACTTCAGGGAAATGCAAATTTTTCAATGATGAATTATGCAAGAGGGAGGCAATACATGTGGGTATAGATATGACAGAAAAATCTTTTGCAGCACATACAGGATGACAAGGTACAGAGACAGTGCTCTTCACTCTTCCACAACTGAAGGGGGAATAGTTAAATTATACCAGTAGTGAGGGTCTGTATACAGCCTTAAGCAGCTCTGCTTACAGCACCAACACTGCAGAAAGGAACACGTGACTTTTGAGCCCCTGGTTACACAACAAGGGAAAGCAACCAGGATACACGGATCCAAATCCCACTTATGGTTACATTTGTCCTTTGCTGCATACTCCACTGATCTGCTATGTCCTACTTCACACTTGGTGAAACACATACACTTGTACTCTGCCTGTTCAATCCCCAACATAAATCAAGTCACTAATCATCACTGGAGCTGTCTGTTTCAACCAGTCTTTGTACCACTAGCATACAACAGATTGCAAAACTGTTCTTTGCTCTGTATAAAGTCACAAGCAAGGGGCAAGAGGTGGGGGATATCGAAACACCTACAGAACTGCAAGAAATTCCATAAAAGCATCAGCATAAAATGAGAAGTAGGTAAGAGACAAGATACTTCAGTGGAAAGGTGGAAAACCACAAAGGAGATGCAGCACCTGGCAACATCCCACAGTACTGCTGGCATGAGTGATTCATATGCTCACCTCTACCATAAATATTACAGTACACCCACAACAACATTTCATATGCATTTTTCCCAAGTCAGAACAAGTCAGAAGTTTTACTGTGGGTAATAACACTAATATGACCAAAAAAAATAGCATAAAAATTGATGCTCACAAATTCTGTCAGAGTATAGAGGAAAACTTTCCATTTTGCACTATTAAGAACTTGGCCTGAAAGGAAAACAAACAAGCCACGTGAAACAACTTACTGCCATTTCTCTTCATCTACAACAATTCCCTCAGGATGAAGGCACTGCAATGCAATTACACGAGAAAATCGAGAGGACAGAGAAGCCCTGCTAAAAGTTACTGCAAGAATGACAAAACAGCAGCGACATGACTACAGAGATAAAGACAGCATGCCAGAAAGGTAAAAAAGGAGATCAGCAAAGGCATCAAGAAAAGGTCGCGATGCTGTACCAGCCGCCGGACAGCGTTCACAGCTGTGCAGATGTGGTATCAGTCTCACACTTTGCCGGGAATAAAGAGGGAAGAACGAGCTGTTTGTTTCCCTCCCGTTACCACTAGGGACTCCAGAACTCCTCTGAAGCCACCGGCAGCACCCTGGAAGCTGATAGTCTGGGAGAGGGCTCGCTGCCGAGGAGCGAGTGCCGCAGCACGCCGAGAGCGTGGCCGCGGGGCACTCGTCTCGGCTGGGGCGGCGAGTGCATCCCAAGGGCAGACGGCACCGTTCTGCTTCAGCAAGCTGAGCAGCAAGGCAGGAGCGGGGTTTGACTCAGTTAATTAGCACAATAAGGTGCCACTAAGGAACCTGCTCTTCGATCTTCCATAGCGTCTCAATGCTTTTTCATTCAAAGAGCACTTTTTCAGGGACCTGATTGCTAGATCATGTCAGGTGATGCAGTTTTAATGTATCTCCTGGAAAAGTGTGCAAACGACTATAAATAGAGAACCTGACTCCTAAAATAGATTTTTTTTTTTTTTTCCCTACATCATGTTTAATATAGTAAGAACCCTTCTAAACAATCTTTGGTCTCTATCTCACACCAAAAAGCATAGAATCTGGCAGGGAAAAATGATCTTTATCCTACATTTGCACAGCATATTGCAAAATAGTATTGCTTTCTGAAGAGCCTAAGAACTAAAATACAAACTAACAACTAGAAAAGCAGTAACATGTGATATATGAAATAAGCAACTCAACAGCCACAAAACAAAAATAAGGATTCAGAAGGGGAAAAAAAGGAATATTTTCAATTATATTTTTAAAAATCCAAACAAAAAAGTCTTAGGGAAACATCTCTTATCTAGGATTCACATCAGAAAAAAAAAAATCCACACCTGAATGATAATCAGAAATAAAATAAAAAAATGTTGAGTGACATGCAAAGTAGATGCTATGACAAAACATTTTGTACTATAGTTGTGTACCAAGGTCTCCAACCACTTTACAACCAGCAAACATTTCTTCAGACAACCAAAGCCTGGTGAATGCTTTATTCCCAGCTTTACAGAAAATTGTTTTGAGTTTGAATATTTTTTTCTGTAGCTGGGAGAAAGGGTTGTGACAAAAACCTACTCACAAATCTGTGAGTAACACAAAAACTTCAGTTTCCAGCCCCAAGCCAAGACCACTAGAGTGCATTTTTACTCACAGCCAAAGGTTCAACACTGTTTTGGTTCATCTTATAGGAAGTTACAGCAATTTGATGCTCTATGAAGAGATGATGATCAACATGCTGCTACACTGTGGAGACTCCAATCTTAGCAAGCAAGTGCGCAAGCAACTAACACATTTGCAGACCAAACTGGACAGAGCACTTGAAAAAATAAACAAGGAGATTGCTTAGCTTCAGGTGCTTGTGCAAGGTTTATTTTCAACAGCTGGGACAATTCCCACCTTGTCCCTCTTCTTGGTCACACAGTACTCTCAGACTGACTCTAGCCATGAGAGACCAGTTCTGTCTTACGTCCTCACACCCAGTTACCCTCCAGGTCAACAGCTCTGCCATGGCGCTCTGTCTGCAGAGCATAGGGAGGACTTGCCTCTAGCTGAAAGCAGAGCCAAATAGCAAAAGCAGCATGAGCTCAATTTACAATAGTAAATTAGCAAAGACAGCTGAGAGCATGCTTATGCACAGTATTCTTTGATTCATTTCCCCATCTCAAGAACTTCTTTAGCTGTTTTCCTCTGATAATGATAGTGCCATCTGCTCTTATCATGTATCTGGTATCCCTACCTTTTGGGTATGGAAATATTCCTACTCACATAAAGCATTATCAAATCAATTATGTTCTGTTTATGAAAACATATTTGCTGGAGGGAAGATCACATGGTTACAAGAAAAGTAATTTCAGATAGCAAACCACAAGATACTAGGAAAAAACTAAACCCTACATACAACTTCTTCACATGACTGTCCTTAGTGGCTGCCTCTTTACTCAATCAAGCTCCAGAAGAAATGCCCACAATCTCTCCAGAACCAGTCCCAAGTAAAACCAAACCCCTAGGAGTCCCAGCAAGAGTCTGGCAGAGAAGACAAAACTGCACTGAGCTTCAAAATATCAATCTCTGTTAGAATTTGTCATGCTCTAATTAAAGGCCCATAATCTGTGAAGTCATCAGGCACATGCTGATGGGAATAAGGAAGAGTGTATTGGTGCATGGATGTAGGCACTGACAGCATTAATATTATCAGTTATATCTATAATAGTTCTACAGCCAACTTCTCAACAACAGCTCACTAGCTTCATGTAAAGAACAAATTCTTCTAGGAAAGTCTCTATAGTCTTCATAATTGGAGGTCTTAAAAAATAAATTAGGCATCTGCCAGAAGTTACACAAATACAGTTGATCATTCTATGGACAGACATTATTCTGACATCCTTCCAAACCCACACAAGTTTTTCCTTTGATCTACCTGATTTTCATCCTCAGAGCAGATAGGTATCTCCCTCCATAAGCTCCATTGCACCAGAAGTCATTCCCAAAATGAATATAACACCTAATAATGTGAGACATCTCTAAATAGGTAAGTAGACAAATCCTAAAAAGTACACCCAGAAGCTTTGAATATTTAAGGTTTATGAATCACCGTACTCCCCCAAAGTGCATATATTTAATTGAGAGACAAAGCCAACACTGCTATTCAGGGTCAGTTCAGACAATTCCCCAGAAGAGAAGCTGTGAAGTGGGAACTAAAACTCACAGGAATCTAACAAGCCAACAGAAAGGTGACCAGTCTTCTCTATAATCATTGATTAGTGCCTCAGGACTTGAAAAACACCTGGCCAGCTAAAAAACAGCCCAGAGAGACAGGGACTACAATTTCTTAGCAATGTCAGTGAACAACCAGAGTATCATGATCACCAGCAATACCTTGTCCAAACTGTATATATAACAAAGGAGGGGAATGAGAGGGCATAAAGCTAAAATATGATAACTGAATCTAAACAACAGCAGAAGGAACAAAGGCCTCAATTTTTATAAGCTCAATTCTGATTCATATATCCAAATAAAAGTCAGATTATGAAGAGTCATCTACTATGCATGCAAGCCTTCTGAAAAAAAAAAAAAGCTATTAATGCCACAATAAGAATTAGTAACCGTGGAGGACTTTTTGAAGAGAACACTGCTTGCTTATGCAAAAAGAGCACACAAGGTCTAAGAAAACGCATCTTTGAGATCTACTCTCAAGTCTAAAAGGCTCAAATGTGTCACATGGTTTCAAGCTCAGTACAGCTGTTTTGAGCACACTACAGTGAACTAGGAATATTAATCAGCTAAACATATTTTTTAATTTGTTGCAATGATGTACATAAATGCCCAAACAGAAAATTACACAGTTTATGATTAATTCATGTATTGAAAATCACTTGCAATCCCCTTCCTCCAAACTATTAGAGACATTTAAGTAGATCTCTTTCTTTACCACAAACTAACAGGATGACCAATCAAAGATTATTCCACAAACACAATATTGTCTCGAAAACATATGGAAAAGAGCTTTGCATTTGCAGTAGCTATTTAGATACACTAGGAATTCTAGTTTCATGTGTCATATGCATGAAATACATAAGCATGACATTGTCTCATTATGTCAGGTAGATTCAATATTGAGTCACCTCAGCATGTGTTTTCTTTTCTAATATATAGCCCAATTACCATTTAGGCTCCTATGCAGCAATCTTTTTAACAATTAGCACAACTAGCCACCAGAGCCTGGGTTCAGTGCTTGTCTGATTATATATCTGCCCAGAGCTGTGTTCATAATAAAGTAAAATATCCTCAGTCTAGTACAGGAATCTCTTATTACACATCATGTGCTTGGCTAGCTAAGAAACATTAGAAGACATGAGAATTCTGTTTTGCCTAGTAAGCTCCCTTTGTTTCATTTTCCTTTGCAGAACAGCCCTCCCTAACAACTTATATGATTAAAGAGATCCCAGCTGAAAACTAAAGAACTGTAAGATTCAATAATGCAACCTACAGGTCATGTCACTTAGATTGCAAATACTGCACATCTGTAACTAAAAAAACGTCAACTTGTTTGGTTTTCCCCAAGATTTCTGGAAGTTCTTACTAACCCTTATCAGCTTCAAAAACCTTCAGTAAGATGATCCTGCTGCCTCATTTTGATTGCATAGCCACACCTGTACTGACTTGCCTTACCAGAGATGAAAAGCATTATAAGATTGGACTTAACAATATTGTAAGTCTTCTCCAACCTTAACAATTCTACAACTCATAATGATTCTATGATAGAACTCCCATAGAGTATATAAGTAATGTGAAATCATGTCTGAAAGTCTCAAGCAAAACTTCAGCAAAAAAGAGTCATATCTCAAGGGTCATGTCTCTATCTGATGCTTGTCATTACAAACCCAAACACTCAAATTGTACAATATAAACGAAGAAGCAGTTATTTACTTCCTCTCAACCAAGGGACATGCAGATAGCCTCTAGTGCATTTAATTAGTCAATATCTGTAAGCACTTCAATGATAAAAAGTGATGTAGTGTGCCAAGTATTACTATTGAGTGACCAGCAGCTCAAAAGCATGTTGTCGAAGTACAACAATAAGCTTGTCCTTTTAAACCTGTTTGTGGTAATTATGGCTGTTAACAACAGATATCATTCAGCTGAATGAACATGGTGAGACTGCAGCAAACCACTCTCATCAGTCTGACATTCTTACAAACGTCCCTTGCTAAATGTCAAGTGAGATTTCCAGAGGGAAAGAAAAATGCCTTTCTTCCCAGAAAAGGACAAAGTTTACACAGATAAGAAAGTGAGACAGAAGTGGAAGCAAATAACTGTTTTCAAAAGAGCTCTAAAATTACTGCCAAGTATACAAACTATTAATAAGGGTCTGATTCTAAGGAAGAGAAAGAGTCAGTTGCAATGCAGTAAATTGCATCTTTTGCACACACTGGTATTACTCTTTATAGCTAGAGAAGGAATCAATAAATCAATGATAATTTTTTTTTTCTACTTCACACCTCTGTTCTAGTCCTTTGAAGAGTTATAGGGAAGTAGCTTGCCATGTGTTAAACTGTTCATTCATTCTTTAACATCCCAAACAAAAAAATACCTTTACTTGTGGCACAGAGTACAGCATGGCACACTACAAGTTTATTTTATTTGCACAATTTGAACATAGAGACAGATTTTTCTGAAGGAGTATTTATAATATCTTGTTGATTGAAATACCCAATGTTGCACTGAACTTCAAGCCCACAGAATACCCTGTATGTCCAAGATGCTTACCCCTGTGAAAACATAATGAATGAGTGAGCATTAGCTTAATAGCAAAGTGCTCTTGAAGTGTTACCCCAACACAAACACACCAAAACAAAACTACCCAATATTTCAGTATTATTTTCTGTCTGGAAAGTGACCATTTACCAATGTTTACCACAAAGATGCTGAGATAAACATTTTTAAATGGTTCTAAAGTGTTTTAAAGAGATAAATCTCTAGTATGCCTACTATGAGCACCCATCTTCCTCACATGTATATTAGAATTCGGATCATTTCCATCACATAAATGTATCTTATTAACAGTAGTAGATGTATTACAATCCTATATGCACATGGGTTTGATTTGTGCTACGGCCTTTCACATGCATGTAAAATCCTAGCATCAGCTGCCATTTAACAAGCTGCCACAAGGAGTAATGTTTTCAGAGAAGCAAAAGCTGGTGGTTCTCAAATTTTGATAGCTGAAAGAAATTGAGAAGAAAAATAGCCCTATTCCCATAATGCTTTTCAGGATAGTCCTGAAAGTCTCTAAGGACTATTCTTTCTCTAAGTTTAGAAAACTTCCCATGGACACTTCAATTTAACAGATGCAGATGGTTGGGATTTTTGTAATGTGGGGAAAAGAAAGAGACCACTTTGTATTTCCAGGCTGAATCTAAAATTATTCATGCTTACACACTTAAAGTAGAATAGTGAGGGTTTTTTCCCCACTGAGGGATTCATAAGTATTAATGACTTATGAAATCACTTAGCCCATCTGTAAATCAAGCCACTGAATTTCCTACTGCAAGACTAGTTCTATATGGCAACCAAGAATAAGATTTGTACTTCAAGAGTCAAGTGGATTAACACAAAAATGAAAATGACAGTTATTCAAATTCAGTCACATACTTAGTTATACTGCAGGTGAGGTACACTATAGGCATGTGATCAGTTTCTAAACCACTAGCCTGGACATGATCGCTTTCCTGATATTGACATGGGTTTAATTTTTATAGTCATAATTTCTATTTGGGCCAGTTTCAAATTAAGATAGTTAAGAAAACTTCAGTATTTTGCAGCTGTGGAATGTGCACAAGTCTCAGCTCTTGGCTGCAGCACTTTGCTGAAGAGCTTTCATTTAGGATAAAACTGAAGGTTTCAAGTCTTCCAACTTATGACTTAAGTGCCTTTAAAAACATGACCCAGATAAAAGTAATGTTATTATACACACCTACATCTACATAAAACATGAAATGAGTTCTGAACATTTGATATTTTTTTCAGTGGTATTCTTAAGGGTAACTCTAACCCTATCAGCTATTCTAGCATATAAACAGCCAGATAGTCTCTGTCTTTCAAGGGGAAATATTCACTGTTCATTTAGAAAATCAAAAACCACTTTGTAGACCCAAAGTACTGTCATTTGCTTTCTGACACTCCACACTAACTAAATCCAATCTAGCAAAAGAACTCTGCAGTGGAAAAAACAGTGCAAGAAAAAAAAATAATTAACAAGAAAATATAAAGAGGACAGGTATGGAGCATCTGTGTTTTGCCACCTAGGAAAGAAATTAGTTTTACAAAACTTCCATTGTTCCAAGGTGCAAATAATCATTATTCATTATAGTTACAAGACTGTTTTAGTCTCCTTCATCAAACCAAGTAAGTTAAACAGCAACCTCTACACCCCTAACAGACAGGGACAGAGATGGCTCACTGACTAGTGGTCACACAAAACCTAAAATGATCAGCACTAATACACTACAATCTGAAGTCTACTGACACTTTGTCTAAACATTAAAG
Source organism: Scytalopus superciliaris (assembly GCA_013400415.1). Classification (NCBI taxonomy): domain Eukaryota; kingdom Metazoa; phylum Chordata; class Aves; order Passeriformes; family Rhinocryptidae; genus Scytalopus; species Scytalopus superciliaris. The sequence goes on from VXBX01001048.1 coordinate 393,522, forward strand.
CCTTCTCCTTTTTTGGCTGATCAGTGTCTGAAGTAAGCTTAGGTGATTGTTCTTCTGCTCAATTCCTTCTCTACTCAAACTGATTCAGCCAAGTTACTGTCATCAACATCTCTTCTGAACACCCTAAGCTTCAGCTAGCTTTTTAGATCAAAAGCAGGTGAAGAATCAACTATACTTCTGTATTAGAGAAGTTACTGTTATGGGAAAAGCAATGATGGAGATTGGGAGAGGTAATAAGTGCCTTTTACCTGATTTTTACTGAATATACATGTTTGCCTGCAAGCACATTAAGCCACCTAGCTGTCATACAGGCAGCTAATGAAATGATGGGTTGTTAGCACCACCATGGTATGTTTGCTTAGCAGCGCGCTGCTTTAATGAGCTAAGCCAGCCTGGGTCACGACTCTACACAGGAGCCCAAGCCTGGTGCCCCACAGCCTCCCCACCCCGTTGTTCCCCTTTCTGTTGCATTTAGGCAAGAGAAACCAGCTGAAGCAGTGCTTCACAAGCCCTGCTGGTGACTCTATTCCCAAGGCTTATGCTGCCTGATGAACTGAATTTAGAAGTGGCACTTCTTTAAGAACTATTTATTTGAAGATGTCCCTGCCCACAGCAGGGGAGTTGGAACTAGAAGATCTTCAATGTCCCCTTGGGACCCAAACAATTCAATGATTGATTGATTCTATGATTCAAGCAATTCCAGGTCACCAAGAAAACAATTTTTAAACTGTCTACTTTAAGTCATGATAAAAGTCAGTAAGGAGTCCAGAAAAAACAAATTAACAAAAAACAGCAAACAGAAAATATTAGAAGATTCAAAGTATAGACAGGGCTCACTTAAATAGCCTTTTAATGCCAGGCTCCAGATATGGTCTTTCTAAAAGACATGCAGAGGAAACACTGCTTCTATAGGAGAGGAGTCAAATAGCTATGGTTAACAAAACATACAGCCAATATTTGGAGCAAGGCAGGGCATGGAACACTGGTTCCAGCTGTAGTTGAAACAACCTTCTTTCCACAGACTAAAGTAAAAGCAAAAAGATCATCTGAAAAGCTTCTGATAGTTGTTCACCTCACAGGTACAATAAGTTTTAATCTTTTGAACAGAAAAATCAGCTTCTGTTGTAGCAGAAGTGATTATGACAGAAGCACTTAAACCTTCCAAAGAAATAGATGTGCTATGTGTGTATATACGTGCACACACACAATTTTTAACTGTATACATCAGAACAGGAATGCATTTCTAAATAAATACTTAACTATTCTCTGAATAAAGTCTGGAAAAGTTAGTGTCATGTACTAAGAGAACAACGAAGGCCGCAGAGGCAGGAGGAGTAACTATATTTACAAAGATGAGGTTAAAACACAAAGTTAATTCAAGTTACTTCATAAAATCAAGCCCAAAGGATTTTGATACATACACACTCTCATTCTGACAGTGATAGCGTATGATAACAAGACTGAAGTGTTACTAGTTGTATTACTTAAACCATATTTATATTTATGCAGAGGATGGTAGGGATTGCCTTGAAGGACTCTCCATCTTATTCAGATTTGTAATTTTCTTTCACTTTATTTTTAAACTTTCTAAAGGAAGAATATATATATATGTACATGCTAATGAATACATATGGCTTTGTTTCAGTTTTGCTTCTGTCATGTCCAAGATCTGAAAACTTTAAACCCCACACAGTTTCATCACCTCTTGTCAATTTCTAAGTTCTTAATGCATTAACTTCCAAAAACAGAAGTCAAAGCCACCATCTTTATGAACCTTTCTTCCCCATTACACACTCGTGATTACAATGCTGTGATATTAGTTTACCTTACATAGATGAAGTCTCAAATTTAGAAATAATGTTAACAGCAAATTTAGGTAACATTCTAAACAAATCTTCTGTACCACAACAGATGTGATAGGGCAAAATGTTACATTGTTGTTCTGTGCTTCAACTCTACATAAAATCCTAAATTAAAATCTCTGCTCTTGAAAGGAATACATACTGAGGCAGGTGGGGGTGGAAAATCTCAATTTTCTATTTTTGGATCCTCCAATCAAGTTCAATAGAAAATTGCACCCAAACATTAAATTCTATGGGATAGTTCAACAAGTGCAACTGAAACATGCTATATCAATGTTCCATTATATTCCATAAATTTCAGAGTTATCACCATGTAGCCCTATTACTTTTTGATGAAAGCCTATAATCTTCATATTCATTAAATGCCATATGGATCATCTTTAGGAGGCAGAGGTTCCTCTAAATCTGTGACTATGGGTTCAGGCACCACAGCCTTACCTTCTTTCCAACTGTTGCTACAGGAGTTATTTTAACAAACACTGCAATTAGACCCTTTGCTTGGATCAGCTGACTGGACTGCTGTAGAATGTCTAAGCTCCAAAGCTGCTGCAAGGTCTGACTATTCTGAATTTTACCAGTCAGTATTCTCAGAAAACAGTGTCTGTCCTCAGGTTTCCCTATGCAGCTACAAAGCAATTAAAGCAGCTCAACACCTGGGTGGATTTTTATAACATTCATCTTTATTATCCAAACTGATCCCACAGTCCTACTTTTGCTGCTTCTGCCCTTGAGGGAAACACAATCAACCTTGCAATTCCAGAGCAAGATCTGTAACATGACATGTTAGTATAAGCTGCTGTAAAGACTGTGGCTGGATTTTCACACCCACTGTCAACCAGGGGCTACGCAAAACAATGGGAAGGAAGCCACAGCCTTGAATACAGCAAGTTATTAGTTTATGGTTGATTCAGTGACTCAACTCTTGCTTAATGCTTCTCAAATTTTTCATGAACTACCAGCATAGGGCATGAAAGTAAGCAAAGAAAAAGAATTAATTAATAATGGCAATGTTTAGAAACAAAACCAAAACTAACCTGGATAATAGTCTAGGTCCTCCCTACACCCTAAAATGACACAAAAGCTGCCCATTATCCTAACGTGGTGATCCATTTTTATTGCCCTCAATATTAATACCAATTGAATCACTTCTAGACAGAGCTCACTGTACATAGTTCAGATGTAGGCATCTCCAATGTGATCCATTTCCCCATCTGTCCTGCAGTACTGCAGTGTAGTTTTAAGCATATTTATCCAATGAACATAATGCAAAAGGCAGCAGTAAGGCAATAATACTGTTCTGATCCTCACTCCTGCCTGTGGAGGAGGAGTTTAATAGAATAATTTTGGCATTAAAGGTCACAGGCAGCAAAACACCAAATATCTGATCACAGCTTAGACCCTTTCAGCATTACATTGATTGTGCATCCTATTTTGTTCCAGTTCTGCCAATTTAAATAGTATGATCTCTAAGAGAGGTATTGCTTTGTCTCACAAAATGACTGCATTTTAACAGCCATTCAACAACAAATTCAAAAAAAATTACTGCTTGCTGAGTGCCTGCAAGTAGAAATTGAAAGCCCAGGCAAGTAAAACTATTCCATCATCTTATGAAACTCAGGACATCACATGTATAATGAAGTTCCATTAAAGATATTTGTTACTGTAATACAGTGAAAGCAAGTTAATCAGAAATAGCACAAGCATCAGAAATACACAAGGTGGTGGTGGGGAAGCTTCTCCTTTTTGTCCTGAGGGATAGTAGCTATGCACTGTGGGAACAATTTACCGGCTTAATGCAATAGCTCAATAACAGTTTTAGTAGTCTATACAGTATATAAATCTGCACTCCTTACCCTACAGGAAAACTGGTCATAGACAAAGCAAAAGCAAGTAAGACAGATCACAAAGTAGCTGCATATGGTTATAGTAAATCAAATATAAGACTGTGGTTCTGACCATACCTACCTGAACTTTGTTAATGTCAACTGGCACAGAAGGTGAGCCTGCTCCCTCCGAAAAGGCCAGAGCAGTACCCTAGATTTAAAGACAGTGCATATTCCCAGTGCTATTCAGCAATACTCTGTCTAATGAATAAGGGGAAAAAAGCATTGATTAGGTATATTTAACAAAGGCTTCCTATCTGGAACAAAAACAAGGACAAAAAAAAAATTAGTTTCATCTCATGTCACCCACACATCAGCTCTTTCTCAATATTAACCTACAGTCAAAAAAATAAAATGGAGAATCTAGAGAACTGAAAAAAAAAAAAAANCCACACAAAAGCCAACAGCTCAAGCACAAGTGATGTTAAAAGAAAACCAAACCACCACAGTATTACACTAGTAGTCTTGTTCAAAACATTTTAGTGTAGGAGCATACTCAATTTGTTTTAGAAAAGAAAACAATTAAGCATTTCTTTTCCTTTGTCATATTAAAAATTCAAACAAAGTATTACACAAACAAAGGACATTTTCCAGTCCTATTACTAACAATGGCAAAAAGCCTATGTAACCTTAAATTCTTAATGTTTTCTAGTGTCTGTGTTATCCTACTGAAGTCAAATGGAACATCAGGTCCTTTTGTAGAAGACATGCTCTTCTTGCTCCAGTGACCTTTTCTGCACTGCTTCTTGTGGTGCTTACCACTGGTCTTAAATAATTAAACAAGTCTAAGCCTGAAGTGATTGCAGAAATGCACCTACATTTGAAAAGTACTATTTAGACAATTTGTAGATCAACTGGAAGCCAACTGACATCCTTATTGGAACTACCTACTCATTCCCATTGCTTGAGGGCCTGGACAAGATCATGAAAGTGGCCTTCTAGTACACCAATTACAGTTAAGCAATATGGAAAGATAGACAATTATCAGCAAAATTCAGAAGTACAATGATTTAAGTGTTAAAAGCTTAGGCATGTTTTTTGATAAAAAAAAGGAGAGCACTCATTGTAAAGTAGATATTAAACTTGGACAAAACCTTATGAAATAATTACTTTTGTTGCATTTGGAAATGTGTCATATTTTTCCAAATATTCATAGATTTAGAAAAATCATGGCTTGTCAAAATGCATTGTCTCCTTCCTCAATAATAACAAAATTCACTTCCACCAGCAAAGCAAATATTCATGAATATCAGAGCAGTAGTTTTATCCATCTCTACTTCCTCTGCATCCTCAAGGCCATCACTTTATAGCATTCTGCTTCTGAAGTTTCTGTTCCCATCTCCAAAAGCATGAAGAGAAGGGTGGTGTTGGGGAAGAATATTTCCTGCTGACACCACCATAAACTTCTGAAACTGGCTCATTCCTAGCCAGAGACAAAGATGTAGGTTTATGTCACAGACAGATAAGAGGTGATTAAATAACTGCTAGACCTCAAAATCTTCCATTAAATTTCAGATAGAAAAAACATTGAAATGTTCATGATGCACAGCAAAACTGATTTCAAATAGAAAGCAACATTACATAAACACAGGTGTTTACTAAGTTTCTCCTGTCTTTCTACATTCTGTAAACATGGCTAGTAGAACATACATATCCTATATGTTACATGAGACAGGTGTAATACTTCTCTGTTCATCTAAATGAAAAGAAAGATCTTGCATCTCCGCCTACTTCAGAAAAGGAATATAATAAGAAGAATTAAGGCAGATTAAGAGACTCTTTTAGGCAGCTTAAGACCCTTAAGCACACATTCCCAAGCCAAGTATACAAGAAGTCTCCTAGTTACCTCTCTCAACTGTCACTGTTTTCAGTATTGCATAAAGCTGCTTAAACTATAAAGCTGATTGTCAAGGGAATCCCAGTCTGAAGGGATCTTTTGTGGCCTGGAAGGGTTGTGACTTCTGTAAAAGGAGGGCATCAGGTTACTGCAGCAAGCCCTGACTATCAATGACAGAGGAAAGGGAAAGCTAAAGAGTCAGGTTATATTGTCTCTACCACTCATCTAAATCACAGGGTAGTTGCAAGACAGGACAGAACCAAGGTGGACTAGGGCAATCCTTGCTCCCCTAAGCCTCTTTGGTCTCCTTCAGGTCACAGAAAAACAAGAGGTGCCTCTGAGCAATGCTGCCATACACAACCCACTCCACTGCAAATATCCACTGAAATTTCAGAAGCAAACACCCCATGTAGATCAGGTGTGACATGAAAACAGAAGAGGAGAAAGAAGCATTTACTGTCCAACAGCCAGGTTATATTAACCCAACCATACATTCAACTCAGCCAAATTCCTCTGCATATTCTAGATCCGATGATATAAAGTCACTCATGATCTTTTTAGTAACTAAAGACTGTCAAAGCTTATGCATTTATGGCTTACATTTTTCACCAGAAGACACAGGTGATTACATAAAAATGGATGATTACATAAAAATTTCCAGTGTCAGATATTCTAAGGTCTAACTCATGAACTCCAGAAATCATTCTTTTCCTGAAATGAAAATATTTACCCATCCAGGTATATTATTTCATCATTTAGAACAAAAATTTTCAATGCTTTGGTCATTTTATTTGAATCATATTCTCTGGATACTGTGGATCTTACATACCTATATATTAAATTACCTCTTCTGCATGTTTCATTTTGCTTCAGGCTTTCTGAATTCAACTGATTTTAACATTAGCTATTGTTAACCTACCACTACCAGAACTCTCCCCAAAATCCTATCTAAACTCAATTTCAGCACAAACCCATAAAAACTTCCAACCATACAAAGCATCTTGTTTTTCTGGGCCTGCACCCTTATCTCCTTTCACCTAAATATGTTCCCAACTATGCCTCTCCTTTCATTTATTTTCAGAACTAGATTGCACCTCCACTCAAGAGGAATGATTGCATAGCTCAACAGATAAAAACAAGACCTTGATATTTACAACCCCATTGCAATATAATAATTGAAGAATCAGTGGTGAGGCAATACTTCCCAAAAGTTACGTTCTGATTTGATTTTTATTCTTATTTAATATAAATTCCTTTACTTAAGGGTCTGTAGCTCAAATTTCGTAGCCAAGTCCAAGGTTTAAGTTTTCAAAACTGTTTTCAAGATATTTCCAAATCCTTTATGGAGTTTTCATAATGCCACTCCTGTCATTAGCCTTGCTCTATCTACTCTTGTTCAAAATAAAAATGCAGACTTGAGACCTGACTAAGTGTTGTTTCTGAAGCATATGCTTGAGATGCTTAAAAAGAACATTCTACAAGCCATTTTCCCCCACTCAAACTGCTAAAATACACTTTGGCTTCATGTAAATTAAAATTTTCTTCCACATGCAGTCTGTGCGATGCAATCACTGCTTATACTCTTGCAAGAATATGAAGCTACTTTTGTCTGTGGGGTAATCACTGCACTGTTTTTCCTTCTTGTTTTGAGTTCACCCATTCCACTCTTCTCTCTCCAGTTTCTACTACTGAATTTTCTGCTTTCCAGGAGGCAGCTACTCTTGCAGGTTAAGTAGGTAGATCATTTAGCTTCAAAGCACATAATTTTTTTCCTGGAAAAAATGAGGGTATAGTGAAGATTTATAAGTTTACATGAAACACACAGTTATTACTGTGAGTGGCTCCAGAGAAAATGAAAAATAGGCTGGAAACAAACAGAGCCTCAATGTGAGAGCCTCTGTAGAAAAGCCTAATGTCAGAACACTCACTTTCTTTGTCCCTTCAACTAGAAGCTACATGTGAAGCTTTCAGCAATGCTTAACCGATGATCAGTAAGGGGGGAGGTGGAAACCACACAGAGAAGCACCATCCCTAGGTTTACCTAATAATACCAATAATACCAAAATGTCTTACTAATAAGCTGGTGATCCACCACATATCTAGTGTAGAAGTGTTGCTTTTCTTTCTCATTTGCCAATTTATTCTTGGGACAGCAGAAAAGACAATAAAGATTATATACTGGTAGACAAATTCAACAAAGCAAGCCAAGTTTCTATGAAAAATAAACCCACTGCTTGATAGCCCCATGTTGCATTTTCTCCTACAACTAAACAAGAGAAAAAGGGGTGCCTTTTTTCTCCCACAGGGAATTAAATGAAATTAAGCAAACATTGCCAAAAAATTACTGTCATTCCACATCTGTCTGTACCTTTACTTCACACCAAATCAGCAGTTTCAGAGAAGGTAAACAAAGAATGATATAACCCTGTTCTTAATCTTGTAAACAGGACAAACAACAGGACTGGAACTGATTCTCTAATTACTAGTACATGCTGGACTTCATGAGCCCTTGACAAATTTAACTTACCAAACATCTTAAATTACTAAAGAGGTTAGAATAGGCCTCATGGAAAAATTCTTGGCCATGCCTTGCAAGCTCAAAGATAGATCAAAAAACCAGCAACAGAAGTCCTTTGTGTCTGCAGTTATGAGCTTCATTTAAACATACTTTTGTTTTAAATGTTTGTTAGCCTTTGCAATGCATACAATACAAAGAGAATATTTACCACTGATGGCCAGTTGAGTAAAAAAACTTTGGCAAATCACAAAATAACTGTTTCTGTACAAAAAGTTAATTTAATACACACTGGGACGAGACCTAGATTTCTCGCTACAATTCTGCCTCTGCCATATATGTTCTGAGAAAGAAAGCCTGAAGGTTCTGAAAAAATCTCTGCCCACCACCCTCCTCCAGGTTCAACAGTATTCTACCTTACATAACTATCTAAGTTTGGCAGCTTGACTTCTTACATGGCAGGATCTTGCAGATTCTGGGAATACAGAAACAGTAAGTTTCCTTCTTAGCAATATGAAATGGCTGTACAAAATTCAGCATACCACTGGGTCATTTCAATCCTAACTTTGAAAACTTCACCACCACTATTTTAGCAATCTGAAAAGCAGCAGCCTTTAGAAGCAAATACCTGTGTATGTATACCATGCTCTCAACAGTACTCTTCTGGGCCACTCCTGGCAGCTACAATGTCTAAAACTCAGAAGTACATGAGCTTTTGCCTTAATTTGATAAAAGCATAAGGAATCCTTACCACCAAAGGATTCCTTCTTGGCTGCCTCAGTCTGTGAAAGGCCAAATAACAGGTAGCACCACAATGGGTGTCTTCCTTAATCTGAGTAACTGTCTTTTTAAAAAGAAATGAAACAATCTCCCAAATTTAATTTTCATACATCTAACTAGGAATACTGAAAAATGAAAGTTAATTGGTTTTAAACTCAAAACTCTTAAGCAGCATATTATCTACTATGTTTGCTAGCCCAGGAACTGGAATTTTGGACTCCTTCAGTTGTAAACTATCCTTTGACATGGAGTCAAATGAAGTGGGAAGGAGAGCCAAAAAAAAAAAAAAAAAAGGTAATTTACTGCAGTCAACTAATTTGTCAATTGAAAGAATATATTCATAACTTCATTTATTTTCCCCTCTAGTGGCAAAAAAATAGTAAATTTCACTTACTATTAATTTTCTTAAGAACCTTAACTCCACCTAAATGAACTCCCAGTGATCATACTATTTGTCAAAGAAATACAGAACCATAAACAATGTGTGTTTACTGATAAACTAGTCTTTTCTGCCTCCTATGTCAAAACCAAGCCCAGTGTCATCACATTAGTGTAAGATAATGTCATGGACCAATACAGTGAGTCAGCAATCAAAACAACACGTTCTGCCATCCCACAGAGCTTGTTCTTTTGGTTTAAGTCCTGAAATTGCTGGTACATCTCCTCTCTCCCATCCTTCTCTTGTTTGCCTGCCACTACACTGCTCCAAGATTGGCTCACCAGTTGTCAGCCCAGTTTGTTTCAGGAGGAAGAAGGAATTCATGTGTAAAGTAAGCTGGGTCTTAGAAACACAGAAACGTGCTGAAGAAGGTTAGTGACTGGTTGGCTGACTTTAGCAACAAGAAAAGGAAGCTGCTCAATTAACTGGAACTAAGTGAAAAAGAAATTTTGGTTTTCTTTATCTTCCACTTATTCTTAAAACAACATTTAGACAATTCAGCTCATAAGAATCTCATTGTACCCATATTCTTACTGAGAGACTTTAACCTACAATACACTCCTAGACCTCTGCAGGCCTTCCCTTCATATTTCAGCAAGACACACAATGTGTAGTGGATTGAGCTCATACAAGCAGCCAGACAGCATAGAGGAGAAAGCATCTTCCACATTAGGTGAAACTGAAACCATAGAGTGTTACACTAGGAAATGCACTTGAAATTGAAGGACGACTAAGATGAAATAGTTGACATTCTTTTAACAGTTTAACTATTGGGTTTTTTCTTAAAAAAAAAAACAAACAAGCAAACAATAAAAAACCCAATGAAACATACAGGGTCCAACTGCTGCTGAAGCCTGTTACCACATAAAACCTGCTGACACTGAGTATCCATTTCCATTCTTACCATAAGAATAACAATCTTATTAGAAACCAAAATTGATCTGGTGATGTTATGCAGAACATCATGTATAATGTGTACAAACAAAACCAAAAAATTGCAAATGTGACAGTTTAATTAGGCAAACAGACTTTAAATCCAGGAAGAGTTCTAATCAAAATCTACTAAACCAACAAAATTGGGGGAACAGGGGGAGAACAGGACAAGGTCTCCTCTTCAGTCAATCTGTTAAAATGCCAAATAACCACTATTTACTTTGTTTACAGTATATAAAAAGATACTACTACATGCAAAACTAGAGGCAGATGATTAAAAATATCTGGACACCATAAACAGAGTGGTGACAGTTTTCTAGCACATAGGTGATTACCCTCCCACTTGGTGAAACTGTCCATTAGGGCAATGCTACTAAGTTATATCCTACACATCAGAACACATAGAAATACTAGTGGAGCAAATATGTCTTTTCCCCCAGAATACGAAAGTTTCGTCTCAAAGCAGAACATTTCTCCCCTCTTTCATCCAGTCAACATGTCTGCTTTGACCGTCTCATTCCATACTTCAGTTCTAAAACCATGAGTTGTCCTTTCTTCACACACACACACTTTTTTTTTAGCCCTCATCACACACAGATTGTTCCCTATATTTAAAAGGGAGCATAGTTCATTGCCTGATGAAATAGATTCCTGTGCTACATGCAATGGGGGCTTGAGGAATGTACAATGAAGGAAAACTGTGGCAAACTATATCCTGCCCAGAAAGAGACTTGCTTGTCATAATCATAATACAGTAAATGCACTTGCAACACAGACACATCACTTCCAGAAAATGAGGGGAAGCACACCTATAAACCAGTTCTCCTTTCTTCCTTAATCTATCTTTAAAGCTATTATGCAAAACCAGTGGGAAATAGAGGGACTGACTGACAGGATGCAATAACAAAGTGATTTGATTACTCTGAAGCAGAGCCTTTTCATTAAGTTTTTAGCTTTACAGCACAGGATCTATTACAAGAAGGGTCATTATACTTCTTTGTACCAAATGGATCATCCTGTTTGATGTGCCCTTGTATTTGTAAGTCTGACGTAATTCCTCTTTTCTTTACATACATTACATATGTATACATATATAGGAGCCCCTCAGCACCTGGTTATTCAGTAGAACTGTTTTTCAATCCACATCTTTTTACACTAAATATCCAGCTATGCAATATTTCAAAGAGATACCATATTTTTCAGTATTAGTCATTGATATTCATATAATTGAGAAGGCATGAGTACCTAGCAATTCGATTTGGAGAATGAAGCATCTTTAAAATGTATTTACAGATGGTTTTCTTACCTCCTTGGGAATGCTAAGTACTATCAGTGCAGCAATAAAAAGAAAAAGCCACAAGAGCTCTGATTCTATTGCAATGCAATGGTATTTTATTTCTATTATTTAATGGAAAGATGGGAAAGGCTACAATAGTTATACTGTTCCTGCAGAAACTGCATTGGTGGAAAGGGGTGCGGGGGGAGGGCAAGTGCCAGGTTTAAAACACTGGGTAGCACCAGAGCAATATGACTAAATTCTGGAGTACCATGAACCATGCTGGATGAAGCATTTACTTTTGCCACTTAAGTGCTTAGTAGCATGTTCATCCCAAAAATTAATGGCCTCATTTGTGATTGGCACTCTGTGCCATATGAGCTACTGTTTGGTCCCACATATTTCATAAATTCTGTAGTGCAAAAAAAAAAAAAAGGCATTCAAGAGGATAAAGAGAAGCAAACAGATAAACTTCACAGAAGTGACGCACAAATGCTCAAATCTATGTTCTGCTACCTTTTACTTTGGCTAACAGCAGCAGAAGCAGCTTTTTACTTACATATTAATCATTCCAGAGCTGACTGAAAAGCAGAGGGGAAAAAAAATACTAGACAAGATTTATGAAAATATGGAGGCTTCTATTGTAGATATTCTATGAGCTATATTTCTTGCCCATTCTAGATACTTGGCAAATATTTTATCTTGTTTAATAAAAAGATTTCTCTTCCTAGAAATTCCAATACCTTTGAAATTAAAGGAGCTTTATAGTGCTATTTAACCTTTTCCAGCAGCCCTATCATCATTATTTTGCAAGCATTTTTACTATGGAAATAGCAGGGGGAGAAGGTGGGGGGAGGGAGAGGAAGAAAGCAGAAAAGGAAGTAAAAAAGGGACGCAAATTACAAGCAGACTTCACAAACACCACACTCCGTATGTACCTGGTACTAATGTTTTCGCTTTCCCCCCCCACTTCAAGCAAACAAGCAGGAAACAAAATAGGAAACAAAAGGGGTAGGCAACCCCCTGGACTTACCTTTTGTACAGTCCCTCTAAACTTCTCAGAAAGAAATTTAAATTCCTCTAGCTGGATTTGATTCTTTTAGCTTTCTCCTTTCTCGAGTCTCAAAGAAGCAAAACAATTAGTTTTCAGAGGTTCCATTTACTGCTCTTCCATCCCCAGAAAAATGCGTCCAGGAGATGATGCCAAAAGTAAGCCCAGAACTCAAAGGCAATTGTAAAAGAGTGTAGGGGGTTGCTGAAAGACCATATTGTGAAATTCAGTAGCTTGAGCACAGAAATATCCTACTGTACAATATACCTGGCTTCTTGCTCACCAAAAAACTGTAGTGCAAACTGTCAGTAGTAGCCTCCAATAGCTGCTGTGTGTGCTGCAGATGGTATGTCTCACTGTTACCTTCCCAGATGGGTAGAGGATTCAGAGATCAGCAAAACCAGGGGGTCGCCTCCAAACCAGGTGGATTGCCAGCCACTCATTCACTCAGTCCAATTAATCAAGACAAGAACAGCTCAGTCACCGGAGGTACCTCCTTCCAGGGTGCACAGGATTATGGCAAGGTTATTAATCTTGCTTTGCTGCATCCCCCCGCACCCCCCTACATTCAGCCGCCTGCACCGAGATGATTGCCAGCTCTGTCTCTGTCCCTGTTCTACTGCATTTTGCTCAGCCCTCTGTTGCTGCAAGTGAAACACAGAGGAGGGAGGAATACTAATAAGGTGGTTAGCTACAGTTTCTTTAAGGCATTCTACATACCGTGTGTGCGGGTGTGTGTACGTGCATATCCGTGTGCATTTTCCATGGGGCAATCTGGATTTCTTGGCAGCTGAAATAGGACTTGTTTCTACATCAAAGTCTGAATTAATCTGGATTATCACTTAATGAATATCAGAGCCAGCAATTGTATTTTACTTAGGATGAGGGTACTAAATGGTCTAGAAGATTAGGACAGCAGTAGTGGTTAGGGGAAGGGGGATGGGGGGAAGGAGTAGGGGTTGGTGGTATGGAAACCACACTATACTCAGAAGAGCATATTCAGTTAGAAAATTTGTTTCAAAGCAACTCGTTTTAGCCATGTTTTAAAAGTCATCCTTATGTCCTGTATCAGTCAGGATTTTCAAATCAGCACTATATTATGCATCTCTAGATTAGACAGCAATATGCAGAGTCAAGTAAATATTTTTAGAAAAGAAAGGGTTTCTGGCAGGAAAAGGAAAAATTAGAATGTCAGTGGAGGCAGACATCCAGCACTGCATTTATGAAGGTGCTCAAAATTCCCTCCTTTACTGAGAATTGCTCTGCTGAAGCCTTTCACTTGTGAAACAAGTTTGGAGTTCTCAGTCCATCAACCAAAAGAGATTTTCCATGTATTGCCTAAGTAGCAGACCTGCACTGGTGCATGAACCTGGGCATTCTGATGTGGCAAGTACAAGTCCTAGCTGTAATTACTCATGAAATATGAAAGCAGTCATATTGCCTTTGCTTCCCCACAGGTAATTCAGACCCTCTGGATCAGGTTCATGATGCAAACACTGCTGTCTCACTTGTCATCCATAATTTCAACTTTTTGCAGAAGATGACACTTCAGACTCCTTTAGGAGACTGGAGAGTGAGACTCCTTCAGGAATCAGCAAAAATAAGCAGTTCCAGTATTACTACACAAAGTTATAACTATATGTGACTGTTAAGGAACCATTTCATAGGTCTGAGCAACCAAATACGCTGGACAGAGCTCCCAATAGAAAGAGCTAATATGAAATGAGTTTGATGCTTTATGTAACAAAAGGGCTACCACCACAAGTTCTAGCAAACAAACTGTCATTAACAAGGTGGAAATGCTTGTGGAGTTTTAGATACTCCAGCCATAGGATAGCTGTCAAGGAAGCCTGGATGCACTGACCATGGCAGTGTTACTATAGCACACAACCACAAAGTAACAAAGCACTGTCACCACAATATTTGATACTAACACTGAGTAAAAGTCTTCTACTGTTGAGAAAACCCTGAAGTTTTAACAGCCAGTAAACCCGCAAAACCACACAGCATGAGAAGGCTGTGATATCTGAAAAGAGAAGTGGTAGGGCACTGTAGAAAGGTATTTCAGAAGATGGAAGACCTGCACCATTTCACAAATCACAGTCACTTGGGCTTTAGATCACTCTTTCAGCTTAAATTGCATTATAATTAAAATATAAAATTATTTATTTATACAGAATTCCACTGAACTAACAGGAAAAATTTTAAGCAGTAACTAGATTTTCTGTGCTGCAGTTATTTTGCTTCTCAGCAACCCATCCTATTCCCAATGCTGCATGACACCTTGTATTGCTGTCTTCCTGCTTAAGCAGAATTCTTGTTCACCCACAAACAACCATGCCTAGGAACATGAGCAGACACAGTAGCTTGGACTGAAGATCCATCTAATCAAAATTCTGCTTGTGTCAGTCATTGTCACAGGCAACCATCAGATCAAAGGCAGCAAACGATGGTATTTCCCAAGTACACTTTGCCAACCTTTAATTATCTACCACACAGAGTTGCAAAGTCAGAGACAGGAACACTCTGTTCACTTTAGTATGCCACTCACAGATTCATAGTCTTCTAGCATAAGCAGTTGGACTCATTTCTTCATGCTGAGAAGCCTTGATGTATTTAACTGCCCTTCATATTGACTTTGCTCTATTCACTTGAACACTTGTCACTAACCTTTTCCACCTCATGCGGTGACCAAAATGCCACAGGCATGCCACAAGCTTATAGTACTTCATTGAAACTTTCTGCTTTGAGAACATATGATTCCAGAGCACATACTAATGAAGCTAATGGCATGCTCTGCTTTCTAAGATAGGGGCATGAGTAATTTGGCTACTCTCAGAATATTAACGTCATTAATGATATAACATTTATAGTTCTAACTAGTCAGTTAAGGTTTCATAAGGAAGACCTCGTGTCTAGACCAAAATCCACTGTGGCTTTTTCTTGGTGCAGTCAGAATCTCTTCAGTACATTAAAAAAAAGTTCCTCCAAAGCTAATTAAATCTATTCATAAATCTAATATTTACAATCCATGGGGCTGGAACAACACCAAAATAATTAAACTGACTTGCATTTTAATTTCCATGGCACAAATACATGTTAAAGAGGAGGAAGATTAAATTTTTGTACAAGAAAAAGTAATTGTTAATAGTATCTTTGTAATATTGTTCATCATAATCCCACAGGTGCCAGCAAGGACCTTTGTCCTAACTCCTCTGTCCTTACATCATTTTTAAAGCCATACTACCTGCTAATTACTTTTACATTAATCAAAAGGGGAAAAAAACCCACATTCTTTGTGCTTTCAGGGGTTTGTTGTTTTTCGATTTTGCTTTTTTCCCCCAGGGGGCAGCACATGCCGCACTTCGGACAAAACAACACATCACTCCCCTGATTACTACAGTCTTATAAGCATCTTTGTTCATGTTACCACACTATGCTTAAAACAGTTTACAAAGCAATATAAACCAGGCAGATATACCACTCTGCTAAACTTTCTCCTCCCTCCCCACCCCCAAAAAAACCCCAAAATCCACAAAAACAAACCCAACAAAAAAAAGTAAAAATTAAACTTGACTTCAACTCCCTCTCACTCCAGCCCTCACTTCATTCAGCTGAACTTCATGACCTGTCATTTAATATCAATATCACACCTCTAAAACTTCTTAAATTCAGCACCAGTGAAGCACACAAGCTTATTTATCAGCAAAGCCCTCAGCAGAGAAAGTACTGACCCAGCACACATAACCCACACAAAAAATACCTCCAAAGTCCATCAAACATTTTTGCAGCATTTCACTTATTATGTCAAAATTTTTTGATTTAGTCAACCCCAAATCCATATGTATTTGCAACCAGTCCCCTTCCTTCCTCTCAATTTGCAGTTCCTTTATGAAGTAATAGTCATATTTAAAACTACAATTTCCACACTGAGAAAGCTATTAGCAAGACCATAGCAGAGACAAAATATGACCTGAGAGGCTCATACAGACAGGTTAAGGCTCTCACCCAGTACAACCTGACACCTCTGGCTGATGAAGTTCAAGGAATTACTACTACCAGAGTGTACACTACCTCGATAAAAACCCTAGAAATCATTAGAAGCAAATACATAGCTGTTTCTCAGCCATCACATTCCTTGGTCCAGTCCTAACTTAAAGCCAGGATCAATGAGTGATATAAATTTATACCCTGGCCTCAAAACTACAGGGACTGTGAAGCAGCACATGCAGCTTCTGCTGCCTCTGTTAGAGGGCAGTGGCAACTGCACCTCAGGAAGCCCAGCACCCACTACCACTTTTGACTTGAGACACCTTCAGAGCTCAACTGTACATTACTAAGGTTCTTTGAAAAGTGATCACAGTGTTCTTCCTTCCAGGAGCTGCGAAGCCTATTGTTAGCCACAAAGATTTTCAGGAGACAAACAGTGAAAGAAAGCAGAAAAACAAACAAGAACATTTTATCTGGAAGAAAAATGAATTGCTGGCTTACTTGTGATTTGCAAAGCTTAATTCAAGACCAGAGGTAAACAGATTGCTATTATTCTGAGCATTTTCTAAAAAGTATAGGGTCAGGGTCTATCCAGTACTGTTGCAATAGACATATGAATAATAGTGATGCTTTCACCCTAAACCTCTCCTCCAAGGAAAAAGTACAGCAGCATAACTGCTGGAAACAGATTCATGTTCTTTATATCTTTAAACTCATTCAGCAACAGAGTTCCTCAGTTTGAGAAACACACAAGGTATTATACAGTGGTATTTATTGCCCTAAAATCATGACAGGCATTTCATATTGTGGTTGCCTGGGTTATTTTAACCAACTACTTTGGAAAATTGAGCAGCTTACACTGTAAGTATTTTTAATTCCAACAGAGACCTACCATAAGATTCTAACCTTCTGCCTAACAAATTTATTCTAATTCAGGGCCTTAAGGTTGTGATTTCAAGTTAATCCTGCAATGCTGAAATACAAATCAATCACCTCGATTTCTGCTATTTGGATGCTATTATTTGAAGGCAGCTTTTCCAACCCTTATGCCTGCTAGGCAGAAAACCCAATTTGATCAAAAGTCAGAAGTAAAACATAAGTATATGTTTCCTTACCTTTTTTTGCTTTGGAGAAGAGAAAAAGGTATAAAGCCTTGTTTGAAAGCATTGGGAAGAAAGGCTGTTTTACAAGCTCAACTCATCACAATTAAAAAAAAAAAAAAATATCAAGAAAATATTCCCACAGACTCCAAAGCATAAAGTCCTACATAGGTGTTATCTTCCTATATATACATTTGTTCCAGCACCACACCCCTCACTCCCTCTTCAAAGGAAATTACTTTTTCTTCTTCTCTGGTCAAGAGAGCAGAGAAAGTACTTTCTTTTTTTTTCCTTTCAGCAGCCACCACTGCAAACAGGATACTCCAATACACAGAATCTCATCTTGAGCTAATACAAGCATTTTATTTTTTTTTTAACATTTCTTTGCATTTGTCTATGACAGTTTTTCTCTCTCTTCCTCTCACTAGAGAGATGGGTTGTAAGAATTAAAGGGTGCAGTATGTCTTTTACCAAAAAGATTTAAACTTAATTGTCTGGGTTTTGTTCTCACAAAAGCTTACTAAAAACATCTGGATTGTTGGAGTATACAGGTAGCCTTAAATGCTGCATCCCTGTTTAAGAAACAAGTTGCAAGTTACTAAATTAAAGCTGAAGACCTTGTATTTATTTATCTGATACCTAAGAAACACTGATACCCAAAGGATCAGAGTATTACACTATTACCTTTCAGTTCCAAAGATTATTCTTCTCTAAGCAACAAAGAGATTTTTATTTGATTTTTCTAGTTGGGCATAAATCTTTTTATGACCTTTAACTTAACATACATTCAGGTTTTAAAAAAATTAGAACAGAAAGAAAAATTGGAAGCTGTGATTACCACATACATCTTGAATCAGCATTTCAATTCTCAAATGCTTAACTCACCAGGAACTTTGACTAACCTCTCCATAGCCCTTCTGCCCATCAGCAGTTTATTATTTACACTGACTCAAGTTTTACTGACTGCAATTAAGCATGCTTGAGGTATGGTTTCATCAATATTCTTGCTCTTAAGAGACTGCCATTTTCCCTCTAGCCCCCTCTCCAGGTTTCCTTTCAAGTCACACTTTTCTGCACAGGAATTCAGCAAACCAGCTTGAGCAATAGTTGGATAGGCATTGCTAAACAAGGCAAAATACCAGGATGAACGTAAAATTAGTTTTCTTTCATCAAAAATGTGTTCTTCATACGTTTATCTGAACATTGTAGGCTGACTCTAGATGACTACCATGATTGGGTGATCTCAAAGCCTTTTCCTATATTTATGACTGTGCAGTATTTTGGGAAGTTGTTTTAGAATGCTTACAAAGTTGTAAGCTGACACAGTCATTAAAAATTATTTATCTGCAGAAACAAAGCAAAATGAGAGAAAAATTAAAAAAACCTATACAATTTCAAGATTCACAGGAAGGACAAAAAGATCCTAGCCTTTATGATTTTTACCTGTGTTCAGAAGCATTCTGTGACAAGCCTACTACTTCAAATATCAAAGTATTTTTGAAATATGGTATTATAGTACTATCTAGCTTAACGCAAGCTAGGCCTGAAATAAGGCATTTCATCTTACAATTGAGACAAAGGCTTGTGAGCACTTAAGAGATTACAGCTACTGCAAAATTTGCAAAATATAAACTACTTCAGCTTCACAGCAGAGCAGCTAAAATTAGTGCTATAGAAATTAATAAAACCTTGTAGACAACTGTACTTTTAAGACTTTAAGGGCCAAACTAGTGTGCTCCATGACAAACAAAGCTGGGAAATTAATGTGAAAAACCTAAAGAAGAAAAAGTTACATGTTGAGGCTGATCGAGGAATTAGATCTATTATGTCTCTCTCAATGAAGTTAACCTCTAAGTTACTGCTCTCTAATGTATATTCACCAGCTTGCAGTCTCATTTTCAAATTTAAAAACCACTTTCCATGAGAGACTCTTTCAGAGTCTAATAGATCTCAAAGTTAATTCTGCAAAGAGCCACTGCATGAGCACAGAGTTCTATTACCTCAAAAATGCATATGCTGATAGAAGCTGTTACAGGCTTAGATGACTCATTTTCCTATTAACCAATTTTCATCAGCCATTACAGACATGTTCCTCACGTGCAGTGAAACATTTTTTGCACAAGATTTTTCCTTTATTCTTCTTAGTAACACCTACATATCACCATGGGCAACAGACAACAAAAGATAGCTTTTCATGTGCTAAATTTTAAGCTTACAGATGACAGATAAGAGCCGATCATTTTAGACTTAAAGTTAAGGCTGTTTGGGTTTTTTTTTTTCAACTTCTCACTCAAACCAGTGCAGCACTTCCAAGTATATGCTCTAGCAGTAATAATTTTAATAATATTATGATATAACAAATGCATCTTTCTTATTGGTCTCAGCAAAAATAGCATTTAACTACCCTTAAAGACATCAGTCCAAAACCAATCAGTGGTTTTACATCTACCTGCAAGTTTAATTTTTCAGACTCCTTTTATAGTCACTGCTAGCAACAGTTCATATCTCAGAGCACTAAAGCGTATTTTATTTTAGGCATCTTCATTTGGGAGTAGGAGACCAAACCCTCCAAGGCCCAGAAGTGCTTGAGTGAGCAGCTCAGACATAGATAACTTTCATGCAGGTGCTTTTGTTTGATGTCAACAGGTTGTTAACAAGGATTAATCTACAATCACATTACAGAAATTATCCTGCCATATACATTACCTTGTAAATAGATAAGCTCCATCTAAAAACTGAAAGGTCCAGTGACCTGTTGGTGCCAATCACAAGAAACAAATATTCCTCTGAAGTTCAAACTTATAGAAAAATGTTTTAGAAGTTAACCACCTGTTTCTGTTAATGTAACCTCCATGGTCTTTGTCAGTCTTAGAGCAAGAACATGTCTTCTGCTTAACAATTTTTGTTCTATGCCTACTTGGCCTGGATGATCCAGAGATAAAGGCTTCCTTGTACTGCAGTCAATACACAGACTGAAATCCCATTTCTGCCTCAATCACCTGCATACCTAGAGTCTGCTGCAATTACTGAAAGTACAGAATCTGAAAAGGTCAATCAAACATATTTCGGAGTTGCAATGAAAACTACCTCTTTTAGCTTCCATTTGTGGTGAGCCTATTCTTTCTGCCATTGGTTAGAAGAAGAATGAAAAGAGAGCAAGGAATGGGAAGAAAGAATCTAGTAAGAAAAACTTCTCTACAGATTCTTGGAAACAAAAGTAACGACATCTCTGAATGACCACAAAACACACCAGAGAGTATTGACTGAAGTCGTAGTATAGGACAGAAAAACAAAGGGGGAAAATAAGAGAGGGATGGGTGTGTCAGGAAGAAATAGGGCAAGCTTGAAAATTTGTGAAACCATGAAACGTCCAGAAAACAAAAACTACTCCAGGTTTCACATAAACAGCAGGGTGAAGGATTAAGCAAGAGACAAAGCACAGATAAAACCATCTGAAGTTACAGTATAAGAGAGAAAGTAAACATCTTCCAGAAAAATTGTAAAAACACATCTTTGTTTAGAATAACTCAAAACAATCCAACCAAAATTCACCTCCTTCAGTAGCACACTACTTTATATAATAACATTCACCAAAAATAAGCCACATGCATTCTAAGAGTCACTGGAGTCCACTGGTTGCCAGTTGCTACCATTAACAATTTTTTACAGGACTTTGGCTCAAGAACAAGTTAATACAATCTACCCACAACTTAATTCCAACTGCAAATAATTTGCGTGGGGAGAAAGAACATTTGCTAAATATCCTGGACTAATTTAGGAGTAAGAAGAGAAAACTCACATCAAGAAAGAACCCAGGTTCCCTATTACCTGAACCTTTAACCCAGCCAGTGTCCTTGCACAGAAAGAGCACCTGGTATATCCACACAGTTATTTTTGCACACTATAGCAAATATAATAAAGTTTTGCACATTCATTAAACATCAGATACTTACCTTCAGAAAAGGGCTCCAAATCATATAAAGGTTCACCAAGCTTAGGACTCCTGAAGAAAAGAAAGAATTTTATATACCCATCTTGTTTTCATTTCCGTACATCATCACATAATCACTATTTCCCATTAGCTAGCTAAAGGCAAATTAAACACAACATCACATAAGCATTGCTGACTAGCCCTGCATTCAGACTCCTCAAGCACTTCTCAGGGGTTTTTCCTCACCCAGAATTAAAAGTCTTCCCCCTAAGCACAGAACCATACCAGCAGATCCAAAAAAGATGGAACTCCTCAAAATAGAGAAAATAACATTCTCTGTTACCTCAAACCCCTTTTATCACCACAAGCTCCTAATGCTCCTCCCAGGCTGCACCTGAAAAGCTCCACCTACCCCACCCAGCTGGACACTGCCACACATAACCCCAAACAGCTGTGCTCCACCAGAGTGGCACTGACCTCTCACAGCTGCTGGCAGTCAGTTTGTGCCAAAGAGCATCAGATCCAAAATCCTGGTCTCCTTGTACTGTGGCTCTGATTTTTTTCATCTAAAATGTTCTGATCTTCTGTTCCATATGTAATATGGGGATCATATTATCTCCTTATTAATGAAGAACAGAGGAAAATAACAGTGGAATATTAATATTCATTAAGCTCTTAGATGGTCTAAGGATAAACCCCATGGAAAAGCCTATTGCTTAATGATTCTGTTCCCATGAAAGCACTTGAAACACTTGCAGCAAATAAGGCACAAGGTCAGGCACAGCAAAACCACAAGTTTGACAGCATATAGAATAAGAAAGAGTCATGCAGTCACCAGCATGAAAATACACAAAGGTTATTTCTACGGGTCCAACTAAGCCCCAGGGAAATCTGTAAAGGCCTGCTGAAAAAGCCTGCAGTGTTAGAGCTACTCACTGCTTGTGGCTCAATGGGCAGGTTTTCTGTACCTGCTGCTTTGACTCATTATGTGCCCTTAGGAAGTCATCAAAACTTTTATGTGCTTCAGATATGCATATGTTACCTGGTTTTAATAAGACATTCTTACTTGTATTTCAGTTCTTTTAGGAAATCAGTGTTTGAATGATCTCACTGCTGACCATAAGGGATTTCACAGTGAAACTTGTGTGCTTGTGCTGTCTGTGCACACACAAACCCACACTGGTTCCCTGCATTTGGCATGTACTGCTGTAAGAAAACCAAACTGATAAGCTGCTATAAGTTTTTCTTTTGGCTTCTAATATTCACTGATATAAAATTATATTTATCAGCTGTTTCTGTGAACCTATACATAGGCACCTTCATTCCCACATAGCTGGAGCCACATAAGATTAAGCCTGTGACTACACTGGCTTGATTGTTACCCTGTAAAAATAAGCACCTGGACTGAGGTGCTCAGAGTAAGAAGTCACAGAGGACTTAGACTTGTGGAGGTTTTACCACATTTTAATGAGTTACTGAGTGCAACTAAGCAGAAATATTTTAACTCCTTGCAAATGAAAGGTAAAATACCTCAGCCCAAATGTCTTTTACTGAGAGCTATACTAAAAGAATTTATTTTGCATCCAGTGTCATCTGCTAAGCCACAATACAGCTGTGTACACCTGAGTCCTGTATCCCAGCTGCCTGTACACTGCAAGGGCAAATTGTAAAGATGTGGTCTTCGTTCAAGAGTTCTCTTCAGAAAAAGTTTCATAATCAAACTGTGACTGTGCAAGTCATGCAGTCTATAAAAACTTAGGACTTTTGGAAAGTTTTATAAAGATAGTAAGGGAAAGGACATATTTAGTTTTACAAATCAAAGGATTTATTTGAATATTCCTGAAGGCAAAGATACTCATGTAACTTTTATGGTCTGTAAGGGGTATTTATTCATTGCAAAATGAAAAGAAAATCTTTGCATAACTGTCAAAAGGTAGGACAACAACTGGGGGATGTGGGGAGAAACCCTATATACCCAGTTGATAAAATTCAAGTTCAGAAAGATTGTGTTTGTCATTAACAAGAGAAATATTCTTGTCATGTCACAGAAGAAAAATACTGGTTATATATGTTTCACCTCAGGCTTTTAAAATAACCATATCTGCAAGCTGTTGTCTCATACATACTAACCTTGGTCCTGATCATAGCATCTCCAAGGTCTTTATGAGTAATCAACAGGCTAAGTGAGAGTTAGGGTGACAGATTATTTTCCTCAGTACATTAAAAAAAACAGCCCTCAAAAGAGAGAAAACCTGCTATTGTTCAACCAGGCGCAATATGATTATACCTTAACTGGAAAACAAAACAAAACAAAACAACTTCTATATTGACAGATGCAGTGAACTTGTTAGAATTGTACATGGTGCAGACTTTACTCCAAAGTTGACTGATAAAAATGAGGTTCATCCCTACATAGCCTCTCACCTACCTAAACTGACTACAGTGATATATATATATATATATACTCTGTATCACTTTGTCATCATTAGGTTTTCAGATTTTATGTCCAAATTTACTTTTGCAACAAGCAATGCAGCCCAAGACAGTTTTGAAAAAGAAATGAGGACGAAATGCCACCTGAGCTGCAGCTATGACTCAAAAAATCCAAACAAACAAACAAACAACAAAAAACACGAGATTTCTAACCACCTATTATCTTACTGTCATGGCTTATATCCACCCAAGAGGCTGGACCTCCCACTGCACACCTAAATGCCTTTTTGTGCACTGATGGGAAAAGAATCTCACTCTTAGCAAGCAACTAAAACTTTTTGCTTCTGTACTCACATGCTATGTGAAGAGTTCTCATACCAGCTCAGAGCCACTGACTCTCCTATCTCAAGTATGACAGAGTCATTTTTTAGGCTACTGCATTATCCCTTCTTAATGTTTTTATATGCTGTTGTTTAGCTACCATATGCAGCAAGGATTTAATTTCCTAATTTTCTGAAATTCTACCAGATGGCTGTAAATAAAAAAAAAATAAATAAAAAAAAACCAAAAAAACCCCAAAAAAAAAACAAACAAAAAAAACCCAAACAAACAAACAAAACAACCAAAAAAAACCCAAAAAACCCCCACCAAAAAAAACAGTAACCAACCAACCTGCAAAGAAGTTGTCCATTCCTCTTAAAGTTTAGAGGATCATATTGGGCCTGAACAGGTTTTAGTAGGAGTTGAAGCAGTGCCTAGAGGAGGACATGGACTGCCCCAGGCCAGTCACACCAATTCCAGATGGCTACAGTGCTGGTGTAAGCAACTTACTGACCTCCAAAACCTCAATGGTGGGTGACCTGCACTGACAGTGGAAGTCCCAAGGGACTGCAGTCATGGAGACCTGAGGAGAAGCAGGTAGAAACAGTTCTGCACTAACTCTGACCTTCTGTGCTACCCATCACCTCTCCAAAGGAACTGAGGAGGACTGGGTGCAACAGGCAATGAAAACTGAAGGAAGCTGAGCCTAGGAAGTGGGGTGGAGAAGTGTTTGAACCTAGGGAGGGCAGGGAACAAGTCTTTTCCTCAGGGTTGGTTTTGTCGTGCACATTTTCTTTCTCTCAGAATACTAAAATCAGCAACTAGAAGTTTGCTTCAGGTGTGAAAAGATACAGTAAAAATTCTTTATGTTGATCCTGTTTTGGCCATGACAGAATCCATAACACTGTGTGTACTTCACTATCAATTCATGCTAACCCATCTGCAGCTTGCTGTTAGTTGGCCACTGGGATCATAGCTCATACTGTGTAGTATCAACTACATAAAGCATATAGACAACATGGTCTTTGAAAAAGAAACACTGAGGCAGTTATTTCTGAGAAAGCTCAGGCTTTGCATTTTTTAAACCTGCGTTTACTGGATTTTTACTGAATTTACTAAAATTAAGCAATTACTGGCATTTCTGAAATTGGTGAACACCTACAAATCAACAGCTTCATTGAGTTAGTCCAGGTTTAGTAGACAGAGCTTATTTGTCATCTGTCATTCATCATCACCATTAAATTCTGTTTGAGCACTTCATTGATTCCACATCTGGAATTTTGCATACTAAGTAAATTTTAATATACAATCAGATTCTGCTCCCCAGTGAAACCATGAGAAAATAGCATGTAAGAGGGAAGGAAACTCTTTTAGCTATAGACTCACTTCAATAATAAAATTCAAAGTCTCATAGCCTTCCTGGGGGATTACTCTTTAGATCAAATATGTTTTGGCAGACTTACACACCCCTGAAGAACCAAAATCTCCTTTGCTATCTGGAGCCAGAAATAAGAGACAAAAAGAAAATTACAAAGAGATTCTTTTTCAGTTTGGACCTGTGAAATACTATAATACAGTGTAGAGGGGATTTGTACTGCTGAGACAAAAACATTTAGATAGTCATGAAAACAGATCTCTACTGCACACAGAAAGTGTTCTGTTTCCCTACATAGTCAAGTAGTATGTATAGGTACACTGTATAGAAATTAATTTGAAATACATACAATACGGTGCTATCTGCATCTATTTTTTACCTTTCTATTAATTTCTAATTATCTGGTCCTATATTTCCATTAACATTTTGAAAATATTGCCCTTATTGTGTCTTGAGAAGGATGTTGATGACTCAAAGTGGCTAGAGAAGAACTGGGATCTGCTGAGCTTCCCTAACTTCCTCTAAGTTGCAGACTACTTTGTAGGACATTCCAAAAAATCTTGGATTTTCTAAGGTCCAATTCCTTGCTTACATACAAAACTATCCACATTGTAGCTTCACATTGTTGCAATACTATCAGCAGCATAGCATCTGCTTGCAGAGACAAAAGCCTACCTTATCAAAGGTTTTCAGGCATATACCTTCTAATTAGTTGCCTAAGTCTCAGTGAAATTAATAGGATATAAACACCTAAAGAATATAAGGTACCTACAGCCCACTCTCTAAAGAATCCAAGCATAAACAGTCATTATAATTATCAGTCAAATGATGAATGCCCAGGTAAGAAACAAAGGGTAAATGAAGACTCTTCAGTACACTTTATGTCAGTGAAGAAAATGCACATATATTGCAGTAAAGCCTGGCCCCATTTATAAAAACTTTCCTCTTTGATCTGTGATTGAAAGCAATCTGGTTTAACACTGTAATAGTAACTAGTTATTGCTAGGCTCTCCTACGCCTGCCAGTAACCCTGTCCCTATCTCCACTCATCAGAGGCACAATACTAGATTAGAAGGATCCTTTTGTCTGACCAAGCACAGCTATTCTTGGGTTCTGTGGTTTTTTTCAGTGTTTGACACTCCAATCTACATGAGCACTCCTATCCATTTGAGAGTCTATATATTAGAGTGAAAGGACATAAGATCCAAATAACAGGCATCTAAGGCATGAGACTTACAGAAGTTGACTGAAAGATTCTAATGTACATTGCCTTGTTTATTATTATTATTACAGCTGACAGTGAACTGTCATGGCTAACTTCAATTAAGTTCCAAGTCATGTTAAAAAGAGATCACAGCATTCAGCCTTACATTGCATGTTTTCCCAATGTTTTCTATGAAACTCTGTAACATCCACCTTTGCAGACACCAAATAGTACTTTTGTCTCTAGACTTCTCCAACGTCAAAAGCTTCTCATTTACAAATAGCAAGCTCTCTACAAAGCAACAGGCTCAAGCTTGACAAACTGTCATCCTTCAGGTTATTCTCCACTTTCTGGCACTAAGTTCCTACCTTCATCAAAGAGCTTTCAATTCCATCCTTACTTACTGGAGATAAAAGCCCTTATATTCCTCCCAACAACAAGTTTTCATCTTCTTTATGTTCACAATAGATTTCAGCTGTCTTCCCTCCAGCCCTGCCCATTTCCCTAATTATCTGTCAGTGGTGGCAAGAACTCTCACATCAATCACTCCGTAGTATAACTCCACAGTCACTGTCATAGTTTAGCATCACTGCATCAGCTATTTATGCTCCAGTTTACAGCACTGATGTGGGGAACTACCTCTTACAGTCAAGTGCGTTACTAAATAACTCTTCTTCTCTTTCTAAGCAACTCCCGTGTGTCACTTCCAGCTGTCCTTCTTGCTCTTCACAGTCCTGGTACTACGCAATTGATTTCTACACCCCTCATACTGTTGCTATGAATTATCATGCATAGAGTTTAGCAAATCTTGATAACTTCCAGACATGTTTCTCCATGCTTTCTCTTTAGGGTGGATTTCTACTTGGATGCACAAATTCAGTTGCATCCTATGATCAGTATCGTGGGTGTGATTTTAAAAAGTCACAGCACCTTGAAAGCTACAGGTGAATTTGAAACACCCTGCCACTCCCAACCTGTTAGTTTGATGTAGTAGTCAGATATGCCTTTGATGTGCATACTTTGTGAATGATTAGCGGAGAAGGTGTAAACAGTACCTGCAAATCCCTGAAATAACTCATGTATCTAAAGTTACTCATGGATGTAATGACTTGTTGAAAGAAGACCGTATTTTATAGATAAGGACTGTTTCATAGAATGCCTGGAACTGTTCTGAACCACAGGATGTTAAACTGTATCAATATGCTATTGTTTTTTCAAAAGCTGAAAAGAGAACAAAATTACTGTAAATCAAATAAAATGTTTCTGAAGGCCATTATTTTAAACTCATTTGACCACTGAATCAGATAATTTTGACAGGATGTTGAGTAGAAAACTTTCTTTTTCAGACTGTCCTTACTGTTTCACAGATATTTCCAAGTAAATTGTTTTAAATTACCAAATGTACTTTTCCCTAAGAGGAACAATGGTTTTTCTTCTTCAAGATGATAAATAAAAAATTATGAGTTTCATTTAGGGGAAGAGGTGGAGTCTTTGTTATTTCTCTTATATTCTTGTGTAGACAGAAATTCAACAGATAAACTTTGCTCTGTCCTCCTGCATTTAGTACTCTCATTACTCTTACAATACTAGAAGTATCTACAGATTTCTGCAGAGTACCTGTAAGTGTTTAAATGATTGTGATTGATGACTGGTAGCATGTGTCTGGGTTATATGACATAAGACTGAAAATATTTTTCAGTTCTATTCACAGTAGTATCAATTCAGCATGTATATCTTAAGTATCTCATCTACTTTTGAGTTTTCCCAAACTGGGTTGCTGTGATGGGTTGTTTTTTGTATGCCTTCCTTGGTAACCAGGGTCAAGATCTAGGAAGTATTCCATCCCATCTCTTTACATAATCAGGTGTATATAAGCCAAAGGGGGAAGTGTTCTTGCTCTCTTTTGCTTTCTTTTCCTTCTCGGNCTAATAGGGTTAATTCTTTAAGCCTTGATTCAAAGCACAGGGAAGTCTGTGGAAAGACTCCCATCAACTTCTGTGTGTATCCAGTAGATACAATGCTTTTTTGAAAGTGTTTTGTGATCCCGTAGTTGACAGGTGATAGTTAAACAAAAAGTGATTGAATTTATTTGTTTTCCTTTACTTTTTTATTGATGTTTCATGCTATATATCAAAGAACGAACTCACATAACAAAGGGAAATAAATTATTAAAAAAAAAAAAAAAGCAAGCACAAGACTAGAATCCATTGCTTTCTCCATCTATGTCAGCATTAAATCACAGAAGAAATATAGCAATTATGTTAGCAAAGGACAGATCCAGTTTTTTTACACACCAAATATCTTGATAGTTTGACATCTTTGCATTGTCCATTAACTACTCTAATATTTTCTTGGATATTAAGTAAATATTTTGCTAGGTCAGAATAATTTTTATTATATCATAATTAGAAAACACTGGGAAAATATTTGGGGAAAAGCATTCTGTCTTGTGTGGTAAGAAGTAGTCTGAGATAAATAATTCCCAAAACAATCATCCTCCTTCAGACTTTCATAATGCAGCATTTGCAGTGGTGAAACTGACACATGGATAAATATAACTAAGAATAATTTATATATGTGTGTTCTTTAAAATCAATATTTTCATAATATCATCAAATACAGCCTAGTGTCAGGGACCTCTGTCAGACAAGAGGTCAGGTTGCTGGATGCTTCTTTGAAGGATATTGAGTTCAATGCTCTCCTGCAGCTTTACACGTACACAGCATGGGGAGTAAACAGGAAGAATTAGAGATCTGCGTGTAGTTGCAGGACCACAGTCTCATTGCAATTACAGAGACATGGTGGGATAGCGCGCATGACTGGAATGCTCTTATGGATGGCTGTGTACATTTTAGGAAAGATAAGTCAGTAAGACGAAGTGGTGGAGCGCTCCTAACGTGAGATAGCAACTGGGGTGTATTGAGCTCTGTTGAGGGGTGGATGAAGAAAGAGTTGAAAGCTTATGGATAAGAATTCGGGGACAGGCTAACATGGATGACACTGCTGTGGGTGTTTGCTACAGGCCACTCCATCAGGAAGAGAAAGTTCTAGAGACAGCTGGAAGGAGCCTCACAGTCACAGGTCCTGGTGCTCATGAGAACTTCAGCCATCCTAATCTCTGCTAAAAAGACAACACAGGTGAGCACACACTGTCCAAGATGCTCCTGCAGAGCACTGATGACAATTTTTTTACATAGGTGGTGGAGGAGTCAATGACTAGAGGTATGCTAATGAATGTTGTACTAACAAAGAAGGTTGGGGGTGTGAAGGATGAAGACATCCTTGGCTGTAGTTACATAAGCTGGCAGAGTTCAGGATCCTGCATGGAGGAAGCCGGGCAATAAGTAGGATTACAAACCTGGACTCCAGGAGAGCTAACTTTGGCCTCTTCAAGGACATACGTGGAGGAATCCCATGGGTTAGAGCTCTAGAAGGTAGGAGTATTCAATAGAACTGGTTAATATTCAAGCATCACTTCCTCCAAGCCTAACATCAGTGCATCTCCCTGAATCAAGCAGGAAATTTCCATGGATGAGGAAGGAGCTTCTAAAAAACTCAAATAGAAGTAGTAAGCTTACAGAATGTGGAAAAATTCATGTAAACTGGTTTGTGCAGCAGAGCAGGCCTAGAAATTTGCATCTTAGCTTAGTCTAAGAACCCAAACATTAACTCAGCTTGGATAATTTTATAGCAAGCACTGATTTCTCAGCT
Organism: Scytalopus superciliaris; assembly: GCA_013400415.1. Taxonomy (NCBI): domain Eukaryota; kingdom Metazoa; phylum Chordata; class Aves; order Passeriformes; family Rhinocryptidae; genus Scytalopus; species Scytalopus superciliaris. Next base: position 424,163 of record VXBX01001048.1, read on the forward strand.
TTCACAGCTAAAGTGGCCATCGGTACCAAAGCAAGTGTCCTCAGTTCTGACAGAGGGTTGTTGGAACTGGATGTCATTTACAGGAGTACACAACACTTTGTGATTCTTAATGCAGGGATAGGAGGTAGTTCTTACGCTTTATTTTGTTGGCTCATTGTGTAGAATCAGGACAAAGCCAAAATGGAGCTGGCTGCATGCACACCACGTGAACACTGCAAGCAAACTGCGTGCTGGGAACTGACTGGTGAAGGGGATGCATGTTACATGCCGATTGGAGAACTGTAACTGAAACTGAAACTGCGTCAGGTATAAATACACAGGTGTGCCGGGTTTCCGAATCTCCTTGTGAGCCTGGACAGCTCCACACACACCAATATGATGATCAGAGAAGCCATTTTATTAAAGAAAGTTCCTATATTTATACACTTTCCATATCTGTTCACGAGCAGTAGCTTGCTACTATAGGCTGCATGTTACAAGCACGAGCTGTTCACGCATTCCTATTCAGACCATGATTGGTTGGCAGCTTCACTCACTATGTCTTGTTATTGCTAATTGTCTATCTCATTATTTTTACTTTCTCATCCTGAGCTTATCATGGTTCCCTTGGCCTTTTTGGCCTTTCTCAGCGAGTAGCTGCATATCTTGAATAAACACCAGGTGTTGTCATCTACACTCTAACTACATTTTGGAACACTGNTAATTAGAAAACACTGGGAAAATATTTGGGGAAAAGCATTCTGTCTTGTGTGGTAAGAAGTAGTCTGAGATAAATAATTCCCAAAACAATCATCCTCCTTCAGACTTTCATAATGCAGCATTTGCAGTGGTGAAACTGACACATGGATAAATATAACTAAGAATAATTTATATATGTGTGTTCTTTAAAATCAATATTTTCATAATATCATCAAATACAGCCTAGTGTCAGGGACCTCTGTCAGACAAGAGGTCAGGTTGCTGGATGCTTCTTTGAAGGATATTGAGTTCAATGCTCTCCTGCAGCTTTACACGTACACAGCATGGGGAGTAAACAGGAAGAATTAGAGATCTGCGTGTAGTTGCAGGACCACAGTCTCATTGCAATTACAGAGACATGGTGGGATAGCGCGCATGACTGGAATGCTCTTATGGATGGCTGTGTACATTTTAGGAAAGATAAGTCAGTAAGACGAAGTGGTGGAGCGCTCCTAACGTGAGATAGCAACTGGGGTGTATTGAGCTCTGTTGAGGGGTGGATGAAGAAAGAGTTGAAAGCTTATGGATAAGAATTCGGGGACAGGCTAACATGGATGACACTGCTGTGGGTGTTTGCTACAGGCCACTCCATCAGGAAGAGAAAGTTCTAGAGACAGCTGGAAGGAGCCTCACAGTCACAGGTCCTGGTGCTCATGAGAACTTCAGCCATCCTAATCTCTGCTAAAAAGACAACACAGGTGAGCACACACTGTCCAAGATGCTCCTGCAGAGCACTGATGACAATTTTTTTACATAGGTGGTGGAGGAGTCAATGACTAGAGGTATGCTAATGAATGTTGTACTAACAAAGAAGGTTGGGGGTGTGAAGGATGAAGACATCCTTGGCTGTAGTTACATAAGCTGGCAGAGTTCAGGATCCTGCATGGAGGAAGCCGGGCAATAAGTAGGATTACAAACCTGGACTCCAGGAGAGCTAACTTTGGCCTCTTCAAGGACATACGTGGAGGAATCCCATGGGTTAGAGCTCTAGAAGGTAGGAGTATTCAATAGAACTGGTTAATATTCAAGCATCACTTCCTCCAAGCCTAACATCAGTGCATCTCCCTGAATCAAGCAGGAAATTTCCATGGATGAGGAAGGAGCTTCTAAAAAACTCAAATAGAAGTAGTAAGCTTACAGAATGTGGAAAAATTCATGTAAACTGGTTTGTGCAGCAGAGCAGGCCTAGAAATTTGCATCTTAGCTTAGTCTAAGAACCCAAACATTAACTCAGCTTGGATAATTTTATAGCAAGCACTGATTTCTCAGCTTTCACAGCTAAAGTGGCCATCGGTACCAAAGCAAATGTCCTCAGTTCTGACAGAGGGTTGTTGGAACTGGATGTCATTTACAGGAGTACACAACACTTTGTGATTCTTAATGCAGGGATAGGAGGTAGTTCTTACGCTTTATTTTGTTGGCTCATTGTGTAGAATCAGGACAAAGCCAAAATGGAGCTGGCTGCATGCACACCACGTGAACACTGCAAGCAAACTGCGTGCTGGGAACTGACTGGTGAAGGGGATGCATGTTACATGCCGATTGGAGAACTGTAACTGAAACTGAAACTGCGTCAGGTATAAATACACAGGTGTGCCGGGTTTCCGAATCTCCTTGTGAGCCTGGACAGCTCCACACACACCAATATGATGATCAGAGAAGCCATTTTATTAAAGAAAGTTCCTATATTTATACACTTTCCATATCTGTTCACGAGCAGTAGCTTGCTACTATAGGCTGCATGTTACAAGCACGAGCTGTTCACGCATTCCTATTCAGACCATGATTGGTTGGCAGCTTCACTCACTATGTCTTGTTATTGCTAATTGTCTATCTCATTATTTTTACTTTCTCATCCTGAGCTTATCATGGTTCCCTTGGCCTTTTTGGCCTTTCTCAGCGAGTAGCTGCATATCTTGAATAAACACCAGGTGTTGTCATCTACACTCTAACTACATTTTGGAACACTGCATTCGTACAAAGCAATCCTACACAGGTGTGCTGGACAATAAACGATTTTTTGTTACACCACAGCAAAGGGTCCGTGCCTCATCCATTATAGCTCATATTATCCCTCACTCTCTAATGTTTTGGGGCTTCTTGGTGATTTCCCTTTGACTAGCCTGAAAAATTAAGTTTATGACCTGTCATGGATGAGTGCTGGACAAGCTGTTAGGCCTCATAATTTTAAGATGCCGTGGCTCTTCAGGATGTTCCTAAGGAGCCTATAGCTTCTCTCATTCCTGGTTTCTGCCTCTGCAATTGACTATGATTCTGTGGTTCCTTCCTGACATACAGCTTTCCAACTGCCTTCAGACTTTTCTCTCTGTCTGTGACATTTTTGCAGTTGGGAAATATTCTTTCTTTTTATTTCAGGAACTGCTACTATAGGTTTTATAAATACCAAAGTCCCATGTATTCTCTGTGGTGAATATTTCTTCTAAAAGCAGAAGCTTTTGACATGACAGCTGCATCAAAGGAAAAAAAAAAAAAAAGAAACTGCATGAATTCTATTGCACACCGAGAAAAGTATCATTACCGCTTGATAGACAAAACTAAAAATTCAGATTTTGTGATCTTTTACCTTTGGAGAAAACATCTGTTTAGCATTCTATGTTTCATTGATGCAGTCCTGTTTATTTGCAGAGGACATGAACCTGACCATAGAAAGAAACAAACAATAACAGGCAATTTATTTGCTCCCTCTTTCAAAGCAAGAGCATTCAGAAGTTCTTTTGTTTTACCACTTGACCTTTCCTGGGCCAGATTACCATCTTTCTCTTACTCTCTCCATGGTTCTTTGCTGCATTTACTGTTCCTGATAGGGTTACAAACCTGGGCCTCTTCCAAAAACCTAGATGCTAAATGAGAAATTAAGTTTTCGCTGTTACTGAATTTTAATGTACTGGAATTTCTACTCACTAGATACAGTTTATGATTACTTGCCTTAAGTAGATATTTCTGTTATTCTGCATCTTCTGACATCAAATCATCAATCATCTCTGTCACTGAGTGTATATGGGTTGGTTTTAGATGCTGGTATTTTTGGTCTGTGTTTGGCCCAGCCACCTGTGAGAAATTATTTTTTCCCTGCCAAGTTATGGGAAAATACACGCTGATAAGCGAGGACTTCATCCTTGAGGGAAACATTTAATAGAAACTAAAATTAATTGGGCTCACACAGTTAGTTAACAGACATGAAAGGGCACTTGAAAGAGAAAGAGAGGAAGAGGAGGATGAAACAAGCCCCCAGACCCATTTCATTAAGACCCTTTGCAATGGACCACGCAGGTGCAAGGAAATTCCAATGCTCTCACACATGCACAGAGGGAGGCCACTTACATAACAGGGGGAAGGGGCCAGGGGCCTCTACTTGGGTGGTACTGACCACACCTGCCGAGGTAGATGTCACCTGGCCAATAGATAAAAGGGTAGATGGCTTATCCTTGAGGCTCACTTGCTTCATATGAAAGGACCACCTTGCCTAGGTGGGGATGCTTGCCAGTGAGCCTCCTGGCCCTTGAGGATGCTGCCTCTGCTCTGGGAAGTCTGGACATTCTAGAGTCAGTAATACAACCTGTGTAAGTAACACCTTGTGGGTTCTTACAGGGGACTTAGTTCTCTCCCTCTCTCTTGTGTTTCCAGCATACTTGGCTACCTCTTGTAATAAAATACTGTTTAAGTTAATCTTCCAATGGTGTCCAAGTTTCAGTTTCAACATTTCGAACCCTCCCTGGAACACTGAGTTTCACAAGTTTACAATATGAGTGGGGCATCTGTGGAGCTTTATTCACTGTCAAGACTTTGGATTAGAACTCTGGTACAATTTTCCGGGGCGGGG
>VXBX01001048.1:428817-498380 GCA_013400415.1 Scytalopus superciliaris
TGACATTAAAATGTTTGCTTCTAGACAGAGAAAAGATAAAGTACTTCGAAAATTCAAAAATAAGGTAGACATTAATTTCAGCATAACCTCTACATAATATAATAATTGCAAATGCACTTTGCATGTAAATATTTATCTTGTATTAAGTTATCATTTTTAACTATTAAGGAATATAGGTCCTGTAAAAAAAGATATGCAAGCCCAAGAACTATTATTGTAGCATTATTTTATATAATATCCAGCTGAACAAGTGTTTCTGAGGTCTACATCCTAATTCTTCAAAATGTCACTAAGCAAGAACGGAACTTTATCTGCTCTTTTATGGAACATCTTTTATTATTTGGAAACTTTAATTGAGTCTTATTACATTTCTCTAATTGTACCTCTTTGTGAATACTTATAAAAGAAGAAAAGAATTTGATGTATTTTTTAAATGGATCCCTATGTACACTTATTACAGCCAAACACAAATTTCTGCTAGTCTTTTTTAAAGTAAAGGTCAGCAATATTTTCTTATACATTGAGATGGTGAAAGGGACCCCTATTAAAACAGCCTAGGAGTGTTCATTCTTGCATGTTATTAGGACTAATGAAACCATAAGATGTCTAGTTCATATCTGTTGGAAGTACAGCTGAAGCAGCTACCATAACTTACGTACCTTATTATTGCAAGGATACTATTTTGTCTGACCTCCCATCTCATTTTGTCAAGATTGGCAACATGCCTGAGTGTTACAGAACAGCCACAAGATTGAGGAGCTACCCCTGTGGTTCAGTTCAAGAATTCTGGGCTCAACACAAGGATCTGGGGCATGTGAGAGTTGTAAGAGCCTCATCTGAGGTTCTTCTTCCTCAGTTAGGACAGTTCTTGAAAGCCAGTGTTATGACCCACCTCAGAAAGCAAGGATAACTCAAGTTCTTGGTAATAGATCCTTTGGGGTGAATTAGAGTGAAACAACACTCAATAATTGGTGTTTGGCAATATATATATATATATAGGGTTTATTTTAGAACCATTTGGTTGCAATGGAAAGCAGACATAGACATGTAGCCATTACTACACATGTAGTAATATGAAAGCATAAATATATCACTTAAGAAAGGAAGAAAGAGAAAGAAAGGATAAGAGTAGAAAGATACACAATCACCTCACATGGATCCACAATGAGACTTGATTGTTGCCATTGATCAAAGTGATAATTGAAGTCTTAATCCACCAGGGAGCAGGGGGGAAAAAGCCTGCTAAATACAAAGTCTGATGGGTTAATATATGCTCAGGCCAAGTGGGAACACACAGACACCTCCGCTGTGGGAGGAGGTTTTCAGTCCTCTGGTGGAAGGCTTCAAATATGAGTCTGAGGGTTCTTTGGGGGGTCTTGGACTGTTTGTGACACCTTCTAGGAAATGACAGCCTCTCATGTCAGTGTAGTTCAGCCAGTTATGCCCCATTAGACCTTCCCTAGAGGGAGGGGGCAAGATTTACAACTGATTGAATTGTCTTAGGGAGGGCAGTTAGCATGACAAAAAAAGACCATCCTTGGAGAATTTGCCTCTTACAGGCCTCAAGCCCAGCTTGTAGCTTCCCCCTCCTTGGGGATTGCAAACTTGGCCTCAGCAAAGCACCCTGCCAAGTCCACAATTGTTTTGAGTCATTAACCAATAACAGTCCAGTCTCTTACAGTCAGTTAATTTGGTAAATGATTGTTACTTAACCTCGGGACAATGATATCTTCACTTTAGGTTAAGAAAGGATGAATATACTGTGCACTTGTCAGAAGGAAACTGATGAGGGCAGAAGCAGATTGGAAGGTAGCTTCCCCTTACCACCTGCCCGCTGCCATGTTCTGGACTTGACCTTGCTGCTAACTTCTTTTGTTATAGTGGAAACATCACTAACACTTACCATTGAATTTAAGAATCAGAAGAAAAAAGTTCTATGCTACTTTCTGTAGGTCATTGGAATAATAACATAGAAATAGAATTGTTCTATCCTTGTTACGCACCACAGGCCTTTTCTTATTTGGTGTCACTTGTTTTCAGAGCAACTTTATAACACTGAGAATAAAAGAAAAGAACAGCTAACACAAAACAAAATGCATGAGACGATGGCTCAGAAAAGGAACAGAAAGGAATGTTTCAGGGCAGTTGAGTTGACTAGTATCTGCTAGAAAACACTTTTGTAGCATCAGCAGTTCTGCCCATTCCCACCAGAGGGGGGACAAAAGCTGCACCCTTTGAATATATTTGCATATAAAATATAGTGTGATGTGCTGGAAGGGGTAGGGAAGAGTTGGTTAGACTAAAAATTCAGGCCAAGGGCATAAAATTCTCACATTTGCATTTTTACATATATAATTTGTCTTAGCTGAAAGGAAAATATTATAACTTTAGTTCAATATGCACAGAAATGAGGAATAGGCATATATGTCTATGAACATGAAGTGAGCGTTTTAAAGGTACTAGCAGAAATTAATTGCTTGTGAGTACTGAACAGTCATCTACTTCTACTGAGCTATGCACAAGTACTTTATCCATGTACGTATTTTTGCCTGACAGTATACTTCCACATTTTTTCTTTGTCCCTTTTCAAACTAAAATTGTCTTGCATAATATATATAAAGTCCTTAGTCTTAAACTACAGTCTTTCTGTACCCCAATCGAATTATAATATCCATTGCTTTCATATTTTCTTCCATTCAAATCCATTAGTCCTTCACTAGCCCTCCCTTACTTCGCAGGCCCAGTATACCTCGAGGAATTAATCACAGAATCATAGGATGGATCAGGTTGGAAGCTATCACAGTGGGTCATCTGGCCCAATCTCCCTGCTCAGAGTCATCCTGGAGCACATGGCACAGTATTGCATCTGGATGGTTCTTGAACATCTCCAGTGAGGGAGATGCCAGACCTTCTCTGGGCAATCTATTCCAGTGCTTGGTTACCTGCACAGTAAAGAAGTTCTTCCTCATATTCAGGTGGAACTTCCTGTGCATCAATTTCTGCCCTTTGCCTCTTGTCCTGTTGCTTGGCACCACCAAGAAGAGCATGGATCCATCTTCTGAGCACTCTCCCTTCAGATTCTTATAGACATAGATGGGGTCCCCTCTCAGCCATCTCTTCTCAAGGCTGAATAGGCCAAACTCCCTCAGCCTGTCCTTGTAAGAGAGATGCTCCATCTTTGTTGCCCTACACTGGACTCAGTCCAGGAGCTCCATGTCTTTCTTGTACTGAGGAGCCCAGAACTGGACACAGCACTCCCAGTGAGGCCTCATCAGAGTAGAGGGACAGGATCACTTCCCTCAGCCTCCTGGCAATGCTCCTCCTAATGCAGCTGAGGCTACCACTGGCCTTCTGGGCCACAAGGGCACACTGCTTGTACAGTAGTGTACATGGACAGCTTGTACCCCACCAGGTCCCCCAGGTCTTTTTCCACAGAGCTGCCTGTGCTGGTGCCTGGGGTTATTCTTCCTCAAGTGCAGGACCCTACATTTGCCTTTATTGAATTTCAGCCCATCCCTCTCTGCCCATCTCTCCAGTCTGCTGAGGTCCTTCTGAAGGAATGCACAGCACTCTGGGATATCAGCAACTACCCCAGTCTGGTGTCATCAGCGACATTCATTCCAAGTGGGCTGACCCTGCTTTCATGTCCTGTTTATTTCTTGCTTATGCCTGCATAATGACAAGAGTTCCTTGTTCATCCACTCAGGTATCCTGCCCGCTTTGACCAATGTCTTGCTCACCAGGATGTGTCATTCTTCAGCTTGGAGGAAGTGATCCTTGAATGTCAGTCAGCGTTCTTGGACCTCTCTTCCCTACACAACCTGTTCCCATGGGAATCTTCCAGGAAGACCTGTGAAGAGGCTGATGTTAGCTCTTGTGAATTCCATGGTTGTAATCTAACTTGCCTCCCTGCTTCCTTTTCACCTGATACTGAACTCTACACTGCAGCCAAGGCTGTCCCCAACCTTCACATCTCCAAAAAGTCCTTCCCTGTTTGTTAGTATAAGGTCAAGCAGCACACCAGTCCTTGGGGGATCCTCTACTACCTGTGACACAAATTTGTCATCAGTGCTTTTCCCAGGACTTCCTCCCCTGTTCATGCTTTGTGGTGTTGCTTCTCCAGCAGATGTCAGGATAGTTAGGGCCTCCCCCAAGAAGGGCCTGTGACCATGAGCTTGATTCTAGCTGTCTGTAAAAGTCTCATCACTTCCTCCTTTTGATCAGGCAGTTTGTGGCAAAACCCACAACAGTGTCATCCTTACTACTCTGTCCTTTTATCTTAACCCATAAACTCTCAAAACACTTTTTATACACTGAGACAGAACTTGATACATCCCAAGTGTTGCTCTGCATAGAGGACAACTCCACCAAAGTGCCTTCCTGATCTATCTTTCCTAAATAGCATCTATCCTTCATGACAACACTCCAGTCATGTCAGCTATCCCATTTCATTTCTATAATCACAAGGAGATCAAAGTCACCCACTGCTATTGCTTGCTACTTCTTCTGAATGATCCTACATGGCTCAGGGTCTGGTGGTTCAGTTGCTTCACTTGAAGCCTTACCCACCTCTTCCTGCCTTGGAAGGCATTAAACCTGTTTGTTAATTTCAGGCCTTCAGAAGGAACAGGAGGATACCTCCTTGTATGGAAAGTGACCAGTTTCCAGTCTGCCTTTTATTGATGTCTGACTTCTTGTGAGATGAGGTGCAGAGCCCACCTGCATCTCTGATGTAGAGGGAGGTTGAGACTCCTGTGTCCGTAAGATCTCTGAGAACATTCTATTTCTTTCTCGTTCCCATGAATGCTACTCAACCTGCTTACTTCCTTGCATAACTCCTTGATCTGGTGAAAACTCCTCAACAAGGACACACCTTCTGTGGAGAACATGACTCAGCCTCAGCTTCCTGGACAAGCAGCAGGCATTCTACAACCAGCGGCCTGCAGAGCTACATGTACTGTCATGAGGTCTGTTTGGGTGGAAGGCTCTGACATCCTTGGTGCAGCAACTTCAACAGCTGCTGGGAAAAGAGCTCTATGTCACATCACAGTCATTAATGATGGGAATTCAGACTACTAAGACTGGGGAGAAGGGGCTTCCTCATTCCCCTCAACATTAACTGCTGCTCCTGTCAGCTCCTCTCTGGTTCTGCTACTTTGTTGGCTCTCCTACGGAGAGGAGCCCTTCCTGTGCACTCCCTATGCAGCGTTCCTTGGAAATTACTGTGCAAACTGTCTTACTACCTGTTGGCACACCCTGTTTGCTGCGCTCCCTCGGAGCCATTTAAATTTGCCCCTGGTGATCAATGCCTATCACCCTCACCATCAGCCTCTCTCAGATGGCTGCCAGTTCCTGTCAGGTCTCTCAGCTGTTGCTTGGACCTTCCTGCCTCTAGGAACCCCCAGCCCAGCTGGTTCTAGTGCTCAGCCCCCAGAACTTATGTAGCCGCCGCTGTTGTTGCTCTTGTCACTGCTGTCACCACTGTCAACACTCTCCTTGCCAACTGGTTCTAATTCTTCTAATCCTTTTGCCAAGCATTGTTATTTATGTTTTAAATTCCCAAAGTCTATTCTCAGCACACTGTGGGACCTGAGCGAAAGCTTCTGGAAGAATTATTCAGGGAGGTTCCCTGAACTATTTGTTGGTTTAGAATAGAAGAGAGAAAGTATGTCCCTGATTCCAGGTCTGTAATAACTGCATAACTTTAATGTTCTAGATAAATAAAGTGCTCTTCAATTTTTAATTAATATTTTCATTTTTTTCTCAATCACAAATATATGCTGTGTTTTCTCTCTGCTGTGATTTAACTCTGAATATGAAATACTGTGGCAAAATTTCCACTGTTCCGTTTCCACTTCCTGAACAAGCACAAAAGGTTGTACGTGATGCAACATTTGTTTCAGCAACCAGAGTCTGCTAAGACTTTCTTTAGAAAGCTATGAACCATGTGCTTTCACATAAGCTCTCCTAAACATACCTGGGTTAATGCATTGAAATCCTGACCTGCGACAAAATCAACGCATTGCAATCCTTACCTGTGACAAGATTAAAAATATCATATTCACATTCAATTTTGATGACTGAAAAAGTGCCATGATTTTTAATGTTTCTTAGGTATTGAGACATTCTGTATCATCAAAACTAAAGAAAGTGTTTCATTTCTGATAACCAGGTAATACCCATCTGAACACATAAAGAAATTCTAGTTTCTCTATCTGGGCCCTGGTAAACCTGGAACACATACATGCATATCACACCTCACAAACTGAAAAATCAGCCACTCTTAATATTTTCAGCAGAGTTGACTCCAGGGACCCTGAAAGGTGAATTCGGTCCCCAGAATTCTTGCTATTCTTCAAGCAACTTCAAGGCCCCATACTGGCAAAAGGCAATTGTCACATATGGTGACACCTATTATCTTCCCAACATCCATATGAGAATACTCACTTTTTTTATGGTGAAGTAAGTGTCTAAAACAGAATGAGAGGGAGAGAGAAAATCACATACCCTCCTCTCAGTTAAAGGAAATGAAAATATATGGGACAGAAACAGTTTATTCTTTAAAATGCTGATCGACAAAACAGGCAACAGTTTCATTTTCCTCCCAGTCTAACAAAACCTAATCTCATTTTTTTGTTTCTTCAATTTCTAATTAGCACTTGCATCTGTGGGGTTAATCGCAAATTTCTTCCTTTCTTAGCTGACTTGTTGGATTAAAGTTGTGTGATACCAGTTCATATTAAGCTCAGCAGGTCTGATTTTACTTGTGCTCTGCAAATCTGTTCCCTTCAGAACCATGTAATAGCAACAGTTAAATTGTCCCTGCCCTAAGTAAGATATTTTTTGCTTAGAACAAAAGACTTTCTGGGGATAAAAGATAAAACTCACTACAATAGACTGTCTAGACTGTGAAAAGTACCATCCTTTGGATACAAGTAGTCTGAAATTCTTTAGACTTTCTCAGCAAAATTTGTCTTGGTCAGTATGTTTTTCAGACAATATGTAACATCTCACCTCATTTCATAATGCTTGTGGCTCTTTAGCATTCAATAGAAAGCTGTTCTCAGACTTGGAAAGCAAATGAGCAATGGCCTTTCCACTGGAGTTTGGAGGCTACAATTGTGGTCATTCTGACTTCTCATAGCCTCTCAAAATGAGAGGTAAATAAACAGTCATTGAATTAGAATATACGGTAACTTCTTTTTCCAATGCAGTCACACAAAACCAACAACGCTCATAAAAATTGCTGCCTCTCAGTATTCTTAATGTTATTACATATATCTCTGTTTCTGTCATACAGGGGCTACCCCTAAGAGGAATGGAGATAATTACAGCACATGGAATTCTATTAATGAGATATGAGATCTTATTCAGAGTGCCTGATAAAAACACAAATACACAAAACCACAAGTGTATGTGTATATTCTGTTGCCTCTAGGCAGAGCCTTTGGTGTGCATTAGGGGGCTACTTTAGCTTCAGATAGTTTGGATCACTCAGTAGGGCAGAGATCACAAGGAACAAATAGGTGTCTTCTAGTAATGTCTAAAACAAACAAACAGAGAAGCTTCTGGTTTGTACGATGTGCTTGCATACAAATGGTAAGTTATTCTTTCACTGTCCTTTCTGAGTAGCTCACTTTACCATTCATTTTCATGGTATGGATATAGCAGGATAAGCCTAGCATCCCACAGTATCGTGCTGGAAATCTCTCCAGGTATGCAACCCTCTACACTTTTCATATCCTTAAGTGCTAAGATATCTTATGCCAATCTGCTCACTGAACATTTGGCATATGAAGTCATCTCAACCTTTTCCTGGATAACTTCTCTGTCATCAGACTGGGTTACTTGAAAAAAGAGTAATCTAAGTACTTGCAACAGTATAGAGCATGTCTGAATGCACAATCTACCACAGATAAATGGAGAAAGGTAAGCCCCAGCAATGTAGTGAAAGTTATATTTTACGTTCCTAAAGTCTGTTTCCATCATGAAGTATAGCAGGTATACAGAGTTAATATGATCCCTTCAGCAGATTTTGTCTCTATCCTAGAAAATCTACACACAAGCAGTTCTGTTAACCTTCAAGTGGGTCTTAGAATAAATATCATAGTCTGGAGATACATCTCCCCTCCTTAAGGCTGCACCTTTCCACCCCCTAGTATCTCTAACTTCACCACAGAAAGCCATGGTCTCCCTGGTTGTGTTGCAGATATTGTACAGCCTGATAGCAGGAACATCACCAAGCAGCATCATATACACACTAACATGGTTGCTAAGATAGCTATTTCTTCATGTAATGCTGAAGGGTCTTGTGAGACTGGTGAGGTAGAGCACTGTGTTTCTGCTAAAAAAACCCTTGTTATGGGGTCCAAAAGGCAAGTTTGTCAAAATTTATCTCTCCTCAGGTGCAGCGCAGACATGCTAAAGGCAAGCTAAAAGCTATGGTGTGGATACACCTTGCATATGACACTCAGTAAATTGAATTTGGAAAGAATTAACTTCAACCTCCCATGTCTGAGCATACTCAGCATGATTAGACTTGTAATACTTCAATGCAACTAGAACTGAAGAAAGACAAGCAGGATATGACCCAGTGGATGTACTGAACAGATCTGATGGAAATAATAATCAGACTTGGTCTAGGAGGTTTTAAAAATTGAAACAGTTTTCCTTTTCATTGGCATCTGGCCTTTCTGATTCCTGTTGGGAAGAGGTGATAAAATAATATGGATAAGACGTAGTTTCCTCCCTCTCAGTACTTTTAACTTAAGTCATGCATATAGAATTGCACTAAAGCTCATTATTTGTCAGATAATCTTTAAAGAAATAGGCCATTTCATAGCTTTTAATTGTATGAAAGTTAAGATTTTGAAATGTATTTATTACAGTTATGTTATTTAAATCCTTTAGGAAAAAAAAAAAATAAAAGCACCCCATACTGCACTGAATTGCAGAAATAAAGGTACTTTTCCCCGAAGATCACTGTCCTTGGCTTTTAAGCTCAAGGATATCTTTCACCTTTTAAAACAGGGCAACACTGTGCTACATCAAGAGCAAAGATTGTCTTATTAACCAAACATGGCTCTGTAGGGATCCAAAGTCCACCAGTATCGAGGACAACTGATATTCAACAAAAGCAAGTAATTTCTAATGTCTTTAAAGATTTTCAACTCAGTCCTCAGAAAAACATGAAAAACAGTTTAACTGAAACATAATGAGATGGACTGGCACAGTCTGGAATGTAAGCAACCTTTGCAATGGATCAGTGCTCCCTGTCTTTCAGCACATAATCTCTACTGTAAATGGGACCAGCTACCAACCAAGAGCAATTAGTGAAATAAAGTATGCAAATACAGTAATACCTTTTCCTTGATATAAATCATCTAGCAAATGTAACATTTTTCTTTAGCTAAATCCTGCAAGTGAAACAAGTGTTATTATGCCAGTGTTCATACAACAGTTCCAAATAGTATTAACTTAGAATTGTAATAAAACATATTATCCTTCACAATAATTTTTAAAGAAGTAGGATTTCTTAAATGAGAGAGTCTAATAAAAGAACATTAAATTTTGAAATGTGTTTTCTTTGGTGGAATTAAATAGAATATTTTCATCCTTTAAAATTAAGTGCACAAAAAATCTTGATTTTAGGACCACCAACTGTGATCATGCTAACAGCAATGGAAATGATGAAATAATTTTAATTCATGAGTCTACATCTTGTTCTTCAATTTCCCTGTGCACTGTTAAGTGGGTAAACCTTTTAGAGATACTGCCATGACATTTGTTTCATGGATAACCAGCCTAAAGTGTCCTTTTATGACACTTGTAGGTATAACAATGCTGGGGAAAAAAAAATCCTGCAAAGTGATTTAATAAAATATGCAGCATAACTAGCTACTGGGGAGAATTTCAGATTGTATTTTTGTGCATTTTTAGAATTGTTTATCAGGTTTGTATACATCTAGAAAAACCAATTAACTTAGACACTACTGTCCATGAGAATACTCTGTGTAAATATAGTGAATGAATTCTGTAAGCAAATGCCTCTGTGAAATAAATTATTCAACTGTTTTGGCAGACAGCTTGTCCTTTATCTAATGCTTCACTGGAAAGCAGAAGAAAATGCCTGGAATAGCCTTGTAACATAACATATGTAAATCTTTTCTGAGCTATTTGGTGGCAATTTAAATGCCCTTAAGCATGCAGGCTGATGGTCTTGGTAATTGTTTCCCCAGTCATTTGGGAATCTTCTAATTATTCCTTAAATTTTGCATCAGTAACACCTGTACTCTTCCATCAGCCCACACTTCTGTGCTGCTTTTGGGACTGTGGGAAGAACTAACTGCTGATGTAACTCCAAATTTCACTGCAAAGAACATGTGCGGGGACAGCACTTGATTCAGTGGAGATGTATCTACGTGTGAACAATGAATATTAACAATTCACTTCCTGCCGTGCAGATTTAGGTCGAGTTGCTTTGTACTGTTAAAGAAATGCCAGTATTTCTGTATGCTGTTTATATATCCATTGAGTAAATCTGAATGGCACTTAGGGAATATGCATTTGGATTAAAGGAGCTATAGAAATTGGGCTAATGCAGTGAATCAAAGTACAAATTAATTCATTTATCATTATACAGATATCTGAACAGGTGAGTATTTTCCTATAGCCTATTCAGTCTCTTTTCACATATTGCTGTTGTTATAAGAAACAAGGTAAATCCCAGAAACTTTATCAGTTATCAAACTTTCTTTTCTCTTCATGTGAGTGTCAAAGAAAACAAAAATATTTGAGAATCAATTGTTCTTTGTTAAGGTCTTATGAACAGTCTGCAGCCTTCCAGCTGTTTTATTCAGGTATATGAGCATCAGCCAACTATGGCCCTTTTGTTATTAACTAAATTTAATTTATTTCAATCTATAGAAATGAACACCATTATACACTCACCCCTTTCCTCATAGATTAGCCAGATTCATACAAGTATCTTCACCACTGTCAGACCCAGAATCACCTTAGATGGAATGTGGCTCACTGACTTCAGCAAAGCAAAGCTAAGAAAAACACAGATCTAACCTTCCATTAGGGAAAGTTTTATTGGCTTTTGTCTGTGGCATCTCTTCAAAATATTTCAGTCCTCACACTTTGGATAAGTGGCTGTAGTTGATCAGCATAGAAGTTCATCTAGCCTGGCATCCTGCTAATAAGAGATGGCAGTATGTCAGTGCCTACCTAGGGGTCACACAGTGGTGACACTGATATGCTTTCCCAGCTCCAGGGTTTTGTGGCTTAGAGATTTCCTGAACCAAAAATGTTATCCCTGTAATTAATAACACCCTCATGGATTCGCTTTCCATTCTAGTTGGTCTAATTGCTTTTTGACACTATGTAAGTGTTTAAGCATCCAGAGCACCCTATTGCACCTCAGCTTAATTATGGATTGTGGGAACACCGAAAGTCAGATCTGCAAAGGCCAGACTTAGCTCCTAAGAGGCTTCACAGTTAGCCTGGCCTTTGGAAAGGATTTAGGATGAATTTACTATAATGGGCTCTTAATGATTATAAATGGCATCTTGTATGTTATCTGGGGCTAGATATCTTCAAAGTTCCTGAAATGAGAGCTGTGGAACATAAATATGCTCCTGCATTGGATTTAGGTGCTTCCTTAACAGACAGTCTGGGTGAAGGAAAGAACCATTAAAAGCAGAGGATACCTGGAGATGAGCAGAGGGAAAAGCATGGGAAACAGATCCTGAGCTGGCAGTGTTATGTGTGAAAACTGAAAGTGATCTTGGCCTCAGATTGTAGACTAGCATTAATCATCTGTGAGCTAGGGTAAAAGCTACTAGCATTAAAATTGTAATGGGAACAAACTTTGTATTTGCTGATATTCATGGAAGTTTGTCACCTTTTCCTCTCTCCCCCGCCCTTTTTTTCTTTTTCCACTGAAAAGACTATGCTAGGTAATGAGTCTCTGTCTCACAGAAGAGCCAGAAATAATGATCTCATATAAAAGGATTAATGTAATGTATTTAAAAATGAAAAAGCTTAAGCTCTTGCTAAATTATTTAGATCTGCTTATGAATATACAAGCAAGTATAGACAGAGCTTCTCCTTTTATTTTTTACTTGAAAATTGATTGTCTTTTAAGACACACAAAAAAAAAAAAAAAAAAGAAGAAAAGCCCATATCAAATAAGGATGAAATTGAAATTCTTCTTTTATTTAACTGAGCCATCATTCTGTAAACAAATGTGACCCCTATTTTGCATCAGTGGCATTAAAGATGTTGATTTCTGCATTCAGCCCCAGCCATTTTTTCACCTGAGTTGCAGGAAATGAGATGGGAACCTGTCCTCAGATAAAAATCTGAGGAGATTCAAACTGTGATTCAAACTCATTGTAAAGATGAGTGGATTTTCACACGGACAAAGCTGTGAGCCACTAATATATCTATAAAGGCTAGTCACGCTGAGACAGTGACAGGTGCATATATTAACAGATCCCAAACTCATAGTTAAGATTTGAATCAGAAGATTTTTGGGCTGAGTGATGTATAAACATATTACAAGAAATATAGGAGGGCAGTGACAACGAAAACTATATTTGGAAAGGGCTTCTTTCTGGCTCCATGCTTCAATCACTCAAACCCCTCAAATACTAACTGTAGTGATTGAAATATCCTAATTTTAGGTCTTCAAAATGGCAGCTAAATATATGACCTAAAGAATGTCAGCCATTTCATTTGAATAGGAGAGTCAAAAGAAAATGAATGCAACTTGGCCATCATAAAAAGATTATTTCAATGATCTTCTGAGCAGTTTAAATGATGAAGCATCAGTTTTTGTGAAAGTGAAATAGAAAGAAATAACCTTCACTGAATATGCATTCATACAACAGAAAACAAAACAAAAAATGTCTTACACAACACACGCAAAAAAATCATTATGCTACAACCTGACATTTTCTAACAAGAACACTCCATTTTAACCAGCATCTTATATGTTGATTTATGGCACTTTCTGTATCATGAATTGCAACGCATCTGGGCAATATTATTTTGGTACCAGATAGAGATGTCAAGGAATCTCCTACACTGGCATTCTTGTGTTATTTCAGAAATATAACTTACACCTCATACTAGTTCTGCCAAAGCAAGAGAAATTCTGAGATAATATTTACTTTATACTCAAAGAGATGAGAGGTATTGGGTTCTCTTGCTATAACCAATCAACCCTCTGTGCAGTCTGCCTGAAAACAGCTGAGCTAGACAGATAACAGCTTCAACTTTATTCATTGAAAATGCATGGAAAGCAAGTGGTCAAAATACTCAGTGTTCATTTTGACACATAAATTGTGTCAATTGTTTGATCTGACTGGACATGAGAATTACAAATATTTTAATGTAGTGACTAAAAATAAAATGCAACTATCCTTGTTCAACAAATACTATCTAAACTTCAGCAGGTAGAGTTTTAGAAACCCTATGAAATCTTGCAAGAAATTTTATAATGTCTCAAAACCTAAGGATTTTTCAGTTTTTCTAATCTCATTTCCCCTGTCAATTAGTGGAACTGTAAGACTTCAGGTCTCAATGAAACTGTCGAAGTCTGACCAGTTATTCTAGTCCAGCTTCAGCATGTGGTATTTCTGTCCTAAATCCTACTCCTCACAAAACTTTATGCTGGGATTTTGGCTTACCATAGCATCATACTGTGAGTATGAGAGAAGGAAAAGCTTTGACACATCAGCCAGTCAAGTAGAATAGATGCACCCCTCTATAACTGCTTCAAAAAAAGAAATCACTGTGAGGATATAATGCAAACTGCTTCTTGCAGGTCTCCAAGATCAAAGTGAACAAAACTTTAAGCAACATTAAACATATTAAACAGATTAATTCTGCTCTGAGCAGTAGGCTTGACTTGAGACCTCAGGAGGTCCCTTCCAACCCAAAGGAGTGCCTGATTCTGTAAACCTGTTTGATGCTCATAGTTTTGAAAAGAGGAAAAAAAAACACAAAACAAACAAACAAACAAACAACAAAACCCAAACCAAAACAAAAAAGAAGGATTCATTTAGCTTTTTGTTTTTCAGTAGTACAAGTAATATATGTAACAGTATGTAATTTGAACTCAGAATTTAATTTTTTCTTTTCAGTGAACGAAGAAAGAAGTGTCAAGACTCGCTATCTTGAAATCAATGCCATAAATTCCTATGAGTACTGTGAGAGTTAGGATTTCATTGTATCTGTGACTTTGATAAGCTATCACCATGGAAGTCAAGCTGTTCATATCCAAATACTAAGCATCATTATGCATCAAAACAGTGCCAGAATTGAGCTAACAAGCTTTAAAGGAAATATGTTCTCCTCCATAGCACTGACTTTGGAGGTATGGGGAACACAAGGAACTCTGTTTAGTCACCAGAACTTTAGACTGCTCAATTTGGAAATGTTTGTCCTATCCTGAGAGTCAATTTATGAATCTACAAAGAAACTGTATTATGAAGCTTACAGAAAGAATTATCAGAGATGTTATACAACACCATAAAACTATCATCTTCACAGCATTTCTAGTCTTCACATTGTATATGGGAGTTTAAAGTGCTATTTCTTGATAAAGATGATGCCAGAAAGAGAGAGAAGTATTGACCTTTTCGTAACCTCTCGTATTAGAGTCCACCATGGGCATAAGTTGGAGGATTTCTTTCTGGAAACTGAATACTGGATCTCAGTCTGAAACTACAAAATAATTATCTGATTTTTTTGATCTTTTTTTTTTTGATCTTTTAAAATAAAATAGGAAATGATATTATCGAGACTGTATGTCAGCAAGTTGTCATCCAGTTAGAAACTGATCTGCAAACTTTTCAAGATGGAAAACTAGGAGTTTTTCTGCAATTATGTTTGTTATTATCTTAGGATAAATTTCAGTTTGATTGCATTTGAAATTGTTTCAGATATGTATTGTGTTCTTCAGTCCTCATGCTTTGCTATCACAAATGTTATGAAAAAGATATTTGAGGCCTGAATAATTATATTTTGTTTAAAAGAAATTGTAAATGAGATTTTCATAAGCTCATTTTAAAAGTAACAGTTCATGTACATTATGCTGGATATCAGTCTGACTCATTCAAGAAAGAGCAATTTGTATGAATTTTTGAAGTAGGTATACTGAACAAGAGATTGGTCATCATTCATTACCAATTCAGTTTACAATTTTCATTGATTTTTTTTATTATTGTTTACCTATATTCCAAAACTATCTGGCAAATATTATCTGCAATTAGGATAACATCAATGAGCAAATTATTCACCAGCATGAAAAACTTGTAAAAACTTATTCAGATAAACATAGTAATTTCACTATCTCTTAAAAGAACCCATAGAAAGAAAGATGGCAAATATTATTTAGCTATTTTATTACTTTTATTGTACAGCTGTTGTAAGGAAAATTATAAAAGAGGTTACAAAAAATAGTACTCTGTTTGGACAATGCTATTTCATGTAAAAAATTATTTAAGAAGAATGTACACATTCTAGAAACATTATAAAACATTTTCTCTAAAAACTCAAAGTTATAATGCAGAACTGAATTCAGTATTGTTTCAGTCTATGATGATTTCTCAATTTTTTTTGTGCTGTTTCCTGTGCTATGTCTACACAATTGAAACAAATAAGGGACTCTGAAGAACTCGTTTCTCAAGTTGTGGCAGCTTTGCACAAAGTACCATAAGTTAAGGTCTAGCAGCTTAACTAATATATTTCACTAGCACTTTTTTGGGTTTACTCACTTTGAATACAATAATCCATGCGGAAGTTATGATACAAAGTTCTGAGTAGCTTTTTGAAGAATTAACTTCAATCTATTGAGTTAGCTAGAGGTTAAATTGCTTACAAAATTGAGTAGAGTGCACTGAGACTTTATTTAGACAAATTTACTCTTCTTTTTTCCCAGTTCCCAGCTACATAATTTTGGTTATTTTATATTACAACCAAAAAAAAGAAATCTGAAGACAACTTGATATTTTGCTTAATCACAGAGCATTCTTTTTGCATGACAACCACTTGGAAGCAATGATAAATGATTTTTTCCTCATTTCTTATGGACTGATAACTGATATGGAGGAAATGTTGAATGACAACAATGGAAAGAAAGAATTTATAGCTAGGATAGGTTGACAAGATGTCTATTCAGGAGCATTTTTCATATCATTCTTTGCATTTGCTTAAGAAAATTGCCATAAAAGAGCAACTAACGTAAGAGAAGGACCATGCTTTTGTGGAATTTTTGTCACATGATCATAACCTACATTGAAATTGTCATGGCTACTTGATTAAAAATACTTCTATAATTTATCAACAAATTTACCGAAAAAATCTTGAAAAACATTTTTCAATATGAGACTCATATTCAAGGAGGGAGTTTGTCCTTGGTTCAATCATGGATTGGCACTATGCGTCTACTGGGTGTGTGTGGCTAGCCGTCGCGAACGACGATGCTTTTTTATGCCTGCGCGAATGGATTTATTACGTGGAGCTCAGCGTGCGCGGAACTGGCCCCACCCCCTTTAGCCCTGGGACACTCTAGCCTTGGCCGGGGCAAGCCCGGACGAAGTTGGCAGAGCGAGACCCGCAGGGCTCGAACCGGCGTCCTTCCGAGAAGGAGCACGGATCCAGGGGCGGCGGCTTTACCCACACGCTATTAGCATTTCTGTCATGAAGGAAGGCCTGAAATCACAAATGAAAATTTCAAGTTGTAAAGAAAAGCAGAAAATCCT
Organism: Scytalopus superciliaris; assembly: GCA_013400415.1. Classification (NCBI taxonomy): domain Eukaryota; kingdom Metazoa; phylum Chordata; class Aves; order Passeriformes; family Rhinocryptidae; genus Scytalopus; species Scytalopus superciliaris. Next base: position 445,596 of record VXBX01001048.1, read on the forward strand.
AAACAATAATAGAACTGAGTACTTTACTTGAATCACTGAGTTAGACTTTCTAAGGAGATTGTTGTAATGCAGTCAAAACTGAAGTTAGGTATTACCTCAGGAAAAAAAACAACCAAGCCAACAAAGCCAACCAAAATATATAGAATGAGGACCTCAGCTTAAGAATCAGATAAACATAAAAAGGGTCATAGCAGTCTAGCAACTCAGGATGAGTTTCTAGTATGCAGTTGTGTCAATTTGAATATTAAGATCCCTGGGCAAATGAACAGGTTGTAGTGGGCACAGGAAAAGTATGATTACATGTGCCTGATGAAATGAAAACCAGAAAATTATACGTATTCAGTCTCACATATTTAGGGGATCTTAAAAAGGTTAAAAGGGTGGAGAGAAGAACCTAAGAAATTACATAAGGAAGAAATGTTTTACACTGACAAACTTAAAAAATTTGATTTGTTTATCTTATCAAACACAGCTGAAGAAATTACTTGATAATAGTGCAGAAATACTTTTTGATTAGTGGCAGAATAAAAGCACCTTTTTACTCATCATTTTTCATTCAGTACTAATGCATATCTACATCTTCTACATTTGCAGCGATTTGTACAGCCTAGACAATCACCCCTGCTAATAATCTACAGGGCAGATATAAAAAATGGTGGAGCAGTCAAGAAATGTTTTCCATTTGTATATTCCTTTACCACTAGACTGTTAATGCTGCTATTCCTTGGCCTGTGAAAAAGAACTCAGACTGACAGTTTGAGAAAGACAGGGACAGTTTCAATGACAGCCTGGAAAGGGTGAAGAATTAATTACATGGGTAAACCTAATTTGTATTTCTATTTTTAAAATCTTCCATTAGAATGTCTTGGGAAATGTGTAATTAATAGCAGCACAGTGATCAGGACTTTAAATCACTTATAGCAAATGACTCAAAAGATGGATTTCTCCTTGTAGGAAGCAGTCATTTTAGAACTACTGTAAATATTCCATCTCATAGAGAGTTTTAAATTTTAACTGCACAAGCCTAATAGGCTGCATTCATGCTGATGCTAATAACTGTATAGCTACTCAGCAGCTCTAATGTGGAAGCTTTTTTTGAGGTCTTCTTTGGGGTTTCTTTGAGTTGCTGATACATAAAATATACAAATAAAAAAACTACAATAGAATTAATATTCAGTCAAGATTCATAAGACAAAAGTACTTCACCATCATTTCTCTGGAACCTGCCAATAAATCTGATGCATTTGCTTTTATTTGTAAACACCTTCTATCTCATACTCAGTTTAAAACACAGTTTTGTGAAGGACATAGGCTAAATTATCTGTTGATTTTCTATTTGTAATCTGCCTCTATACGAACTGTATACAATTTTGCCAGAGGTAAAACAGCTGTATTTTACATCTACTTTTCACTTGCTCTTTGCAAACAAGTTTAATTGTTCAATGTGTAAAGTAGTTCAGAAACAAACTATATGTGGCCTAACTAAGAATCCTAGTGGAATTACTTTGTGTAACTCAGTGTTTCCTTCAGTACTCCTTCAAGAGGTTCTTCTATGGTAAAAACTTGAGTAGTGGAACTGTTTCAAAGAATGGAACTGTTGTGACTTCTTAGTCTCTGACTTGCCTGCACTTTCATTGCAGTAATTCTGCAATTCCTTCATTGCAGCAACATTTTTCTTAATTTGCCTGAAACATAGAAACCATGTGAGTGTATTGAATAAGTTTCCCATGTAGCCAAAAGCTCTGACCCCACGTGTAGTGCCATGTTTCAGAGTAATCTTCAGGAGACCTTAGAAGAAGCAGTTAAGAGATTTTTGCTGATTTATGTTGACTTATGTCCCAAAGAAATAAAAAAACTGTAGAGCTTGTCAGCAACTCTTTATTCCAAACCTCTGATCCTGTAATTTTGGAACTTTTCATTTTTTTCAGTATAGGAAGAAAAATGAACACACACAAGATCAGAGCAGTGGACTGTAGCCTTTTAAACACAAATGCAGGACATGCCTGTTGCTTTCTGATTTAATTCGGCAGTCTGTAATACACAAAATGCAAGCTTTCAATAAGATCTTTAGTACAAGACTGGGTACAGATGGGTAGCAATAAGAAAGTAGCTCCCAAGTTGGTAGTGAAATCACCTAGATATAATCTAGGCCATGATGTGATAAGCACCTTTTAGAGGTATTTTTAACATGAGCTGGGTGAGACCCAGCAATGCCAGGCAGAGGTAGTTTATGACTTGAATGAAAGAGCTTGCAAGAGAGAAATTAATTTTCTTCACATCCATAGACCAGAGCTTTACTTGTAAAGAACCAAAGTATTTAAAAAAAAAAAAAGGAAAAGTCCTTCAGCTACCTGTGATTTTTACCATACTCTTTACATCACTTCATCCACCTAACAAGTGCTAACATGCTTGAAGCAGAAGGGTTGTGTGGAGCACGAATTAGGTATTTCACTGTTTAAGGCAGCACCTAGTGACAGAATTATGGCTGCTGGTACTTAGCCAGTGAATTCACTTCAGAAGCATTAGCAAAATTATAAAGAGGGCTATCATCTGAAATGGTGTCAGTGATGATAAGCCAAAAAAAGTGAAGGAAGGTTTCCCTGATATCTAGAGACACATTTCAACTGCAATAATTAACTATTATTCTTTTATTAGAAAAATATGGGAACAGTAAAATAACAGCTATTCAATTCACTTTTAGCAGAAGTTGAAGTTGGAATAAGCTCCGTTTAAATGTAAGGGTAAATCAGCAATGAATAGGGAGGCATGAGACAATCCACAACAGCTTGATTTAGGTAAGTATCCCAAATTTTGCCTGAACATCTCAGCAGCTTCATTAAATTGGCATAGGATTCTCATAACTGCAGGATTTCTCTCAAGAAGTCTGTATTTTTCTTCTCTAGTATTCAGAGCAGCCTTTCAGAGATAATTTTGGTAGGGCTCTTGTACATGTTTTGAACATAAAAATACAATTCTTACTTCATACAGTGGGAAATGCAAGCAACCTTCTCGAGTCTGTATGATTTCTGCTGATGTCAAAATTACAGGAGAATAGATTGAACATCTGTAAAGAAAATTTGATACACAATCAAAAGAAAAAGTATCTGCAACATCAGAATGTCCATTGTTGATCTAGAATCAAATCAGATATAATTCTTAAAGTGCTTCTGTTAAAAATAGTATTTTAGTCATGTTTAATATCCAGTAAGTAGATGTTCTGTGAACTGATACCATTTTATGAAGATTTATTTCTAATTGTATATTTTAATTTTTTTTAAAAAATAGGTCCCTCCAGGTGAATTTATTTTCAGTCAGATTCAATTCAACATCATACTGCCAGCAACAGCCTGCAAAAGAAGGGAATGTAAATTTATCACTGCAACCTCATGCTATAAAAACATAAATACAAGGGTAACATCCAACCTGTCATATTAGGAAGACTGTAAACAAAACCTCATCACAGCTATTGTGCAACAGTCAAAAGACAATGAACAGATGGGCTTTCTCTGGCCCCACAGAGGTTAACACTTCTGAAGCTGTTATGGGGATTTGGAAAAGCTGGCTACTGGCAACACTTTACCACAAAATCTCATGTGGAAAGCATTCAGACAGAGAAGAGAAATGTTGTTTTGCCCAAGATCACTTAAACACTGGTGTACAATAACTGAGGTGGACATATTCAGAGCTGGCCTTGGTATGCAACTGGGCATCAAGATTTGTTGCTGAAAAACAGTTTCTGTTAAGATAAACTTGTGTTGTAATACAACCTGTGTGTCCATCCAACTGTTACACTTATGCTGTCCTTGGAATGTAATTATCACTCTCACCACAGTGTCCATAAACTTTGGAAAATGGAAAACTATCTGTTTAAAAGGGAGACTTCATTGCTTGGATCCAGCGTATGAAGATGGGAACAACTGTAATATCAAAAGTCCATTTTCTCTTTCCAGCATTGCCTGGAACTGGATGAGACATGTATTTTCTGGAAAGTCTTCAGCATTATTGCAAAATGAATAATTTTGACATTTGACCCTGAGTCATTCTCCCACAGGTCTGAATGCTTTCAGTAGCAAGCTGCTGGAGAAGTTTTCATTTGGATGTGTTCATTAAGGATGTTTTCTACTGGGACTGGTCCACAGCTGAGTCAGATTACTTCAATGATATGTGTCAAGGAATCATATGTGAAAGGGAAGAATCAAGTTTATAAGACAATTCACTCCCCCTGACAATGATTCACCTGCAGGTAGCACAAATCATAAGGCCTTCGGAAGTTAAAATGCAAATTCAGTTCAGATGCCAGAAATTATATACATATAACATGTATATATATATACATATATGTATAAATCTAGTATAATTTCTTTCCTATTTAAGCCTTCATATGATCTTAGAGACAGAAAACTCTCTCAACTGATTATTCCCCAGTGAACAATAGTCTCCGGGTAATTTGGTTACAGTGTAACAGTGTCTGATCAAATTTATAAAAGGAGAGCAAACAATTTATTTTATATTTTTTTAAATGAATTTGTGAAAGCTCTTAATTCTTCTGCCTTCAAAAGGTTGCTGTCTGACACTTTCATACAGTGGTCAAGAATTTCTGATGGATTATGACACTTTAATTAAGAAGCAGCTTGCCTCAGGCAGAATTGTGAAGCTCTGACTGCTCTGTTGTCTTTTGGCTTCTTACAGGTTCCCAAAAATTAAAGCTGGAAGGAGATCCAGGGCTGTGGTCCATTTTGTTCATTGTCTGTTAGAAAGAAGACTTCCTGAAAACTATTCTTCACTGTTCTGTTACACAGCCAATCCAAGCGATAACTTACATGATGGTAACGCTGCAAAATATTTGTTGGTATAAACCATTCAGATTGTTTGAACAAACTGGGTATCTAAATCACTGTTTCCTTTAGGAGAGTAAAATCCCTGCCTCAGAGCTGGAAAAGATCTCTTGATGGCTTAAACCAGCAATAACCTCCATTTCCTTTAGTCTTTGCTTCATTGTAGTGTTCTGACTATAGGAGTTTCCTTGCCAGGAAATAGTCGAGTAAAAGAAACCTGCCAAATATCAAGGCCTTAAACTTTGCATTCCTCCTGATCATTTTTTTTTTTTTTTTCCATAGGAGAGAAGTGATTAGCAGCCTCCAGTGATTTTATCATGGAATTTATGATTCCTCAGACTTTGAACTACATGGGAATCTATACAGTTCTATGGACAAAAAATGTTCAGTTTCCAAACTAGAAATCTCACAGTTAATGGAAGACACTTTTTACAACCAAAATAAAGACAGGATGGAAATCCATTTATATTGCACATGTTCCAATACCACAGCTTTGAGTAAGATGTATAGAAATGGGGAGTGGGGGGAGGCTAGGGGGTAAGACTGCAGTATTTCAATGCTGCTTTCTCCTTTATCTATATTATATTGAAATAGTTAATTATATTTAAACAATTCTAATATTTTTCAGCATTTTGTAACAAAGTGTAAGGTTCAAAGATATAATGCTAATTATTAAAAAGTATATTTAACAAACTTATAACATTACAAACTTATAGGCAAAATAAAGATTCCAACTCAGAAAAAATATTCCCTGGAGATGGTAGGACCAGTGAGAAGCGTAAGCACTGTGCCCAGAACTAGCAGTTTGCCGATCTGGGTGAAGTCACAATAGAAGTCTGACATCAATACTAATTTACTCACATCATGTATTTTGAGCATCTCTGAGATGCACATATCAATCATAACATGTTAGGTTTTGCTGTACTCACCCACTGAAACCAAAGCATTTGAACAGTTCACCCTATTATAAGGATGTATTCATTGTTGTATGTTTTTATTTCCAAGAGTGCAAAAAATATATTTTCAGTTTTTGGGTTTGGTTTTTTGGCTTTTTCGCTAATAATGGAATTACACTCCTCTCAATATATGTAAAGGCAAAATAAATACCCGAATAGCACAAAGCCCTAAAGTCTTCATGCTAATGATCTGATTAGTTCTAAACAGATAGAAACACATCTCTCTTTGAAACAACATTTTGAAAAAATTCCAGCTATAACATGTAAAAGATTTCAAGTGAGTTGCAGGTCCTGGCTCCGAGTTCCACTGAAAATCTCATTATTTTCAATGAATTTGATCCATGAAGTCTGTCATAAATAGGCCCAGCAAAGTCATTTTCAGATGAAAGTGTTTCTCTTGATGTGATTAATTTATAAGATGGGTCTCTGCAAGTGCAAAGCTTTCAAGTTACCAGAATTTTCTACACACAATCCTCTCCACATTTCCAAAGATTTATTCATTTAAAATTATTTTTTTCCTTCTTCCTAGCTGGTTACATCTTCTTCACTAAAAGCTACTTAAAAGTCATACTAAAAGTGTCAAAGTCCTTCCTTTTTAGTGAATCTTTTTTCTTTCTGATATACTGTGTTAAGCAGCACATTAGGAACACTTCAAATTGTTTTGGAACACAGAAATAATTTTGTCATTGAGGATCAACACTGTTCTAGTTTTTACTAGAAATTAAAAAAGAGTAAAAATTCTTTACCTAACCCAAAATTTGTCCTGAAGAATTCAAGTGTCTTTCTAATGTCTTTTCTAATGATTATTTATGTTAATTATATTGCAATCACTGTTCTTCTGGTTTCTAGAATTATAACATGAAGAAATTAACTATAACTTTTGGTATGTGTAATCTAATCTTAATTATAATGTGTTTAAAAATATGTTGATAGATACTTTGCATTTATAAAAGTTATCAAATTTATCTTTATTGAAGACCTCCCCAGACCAGCACTTTCATCCTCTGCTCACCACTGAATCACATTTCTTCCTGAATTTCACCCTGCTCTATCCAGTCCCATGCTGTCTCACAGCAATGCCAAGCAACATTTCTCAGCCCAGACACAGTCCCTTTCCAGCCGTCTGAATTTAAAGAAAAGCAGGCCTCTGACTCAGTAAAACCAACATCAGGTAGAATTACAGAAAAGTGGTGATATTTACATTCTGTCTCTACCCTTCACTTTTAATGAGGAAATGCTCTCAGGGTAAAGCCTGTGACAAGCCTTTGTAGACACATACAGAGTAGGAGTTATTTTAACTTGTCTCTTGTATGACAGATGAGAAGATGTTACTCCTTCCCATGGCAGGGCACTCACTGTTAATTGTCTAGTTTGTTAGGATGCAGCCAAAGGCTACATTTTTTTCTGAACAAGTAATTCCATGTCCTCAAGTCTCCCTCCTCCACCAAGTCTTTCCATAACAAAGAAGATTCCATCACTCCTCCAGTCCTGGTGCTCTGCTACAACCCTCTGCACTGAACACAGAGGACCCCTTGATTTGCTACAGAAACAACTTTGTGCTTTTTCAGCACTTACTTTAGAACCTTTCTGCCTGTTCTGTTTGACATTTACATGCAGTCTTCATGAAATAAAGCATGTTTTATATGTGCAGAGAAATATCCTCCTTCTCCCAAAAATATGCATGTTAAATGCATATGTCAGTGATCTCAGCAAAGTCTATACAAGAAAAAAAGGCAGATCCACTTTTGAGAGGGGAAAGTCAACGAAGGAAATGCATAGGTACTCCCTATTCTTCTTGAGTATGGATGAGGCAGAATGGGAGAGAATATCTCTGAATTTTAATAAGCACTGTCTCTTCTGCACTGTTATACCTTCTCTGAGGGGGATGCTGTGATCTATCATGATTCTCTCCTCTGGTCCTGTGAAAGTTTGGGTTGGCTCTCTGCCAAAGGCCAAACCTCACAAGAAAGATTCCCCCCTTCCTCTCCCAAAATGGCAAAAAGCAGCAAGAGAAAATTGAAGATATAGATATATATAGATATATATATATAGATATATTTANGTTACCAAGGAAGGCCTACAAAAAACAACCCATCACAGGTGCCTGGCCCAAAAATGATGTCTACATGTGCTTAACTGAGAGGCATAGGTGAGTGAAGGTACTTCAGGAAATACAGTTTGATGGAGTCAGAAAGAAGCCATATGGCACTCACATCAATGGCCTTTGCAGTCTGTGAGTCCATACAATACATATTTTTGTGTAGCTGAACTCTTTCAAGCTGTTCTCTATGTCTGAGAAAAGAATGACCAGGAAAATTTCTTTTAGTGAGGTTGGGAAGGCCTGCATTATTTGAAGGAAGGAAAAAGAGCACCAAGCCTTGAATAATAAGCCTGAAAAGGAAACACTGCAGAAACACCTTCACTTTTTATGACAATACCTCAAGGAGTTTTTTGTGGTTTTTTTTGTTTTGGGTTGTTTTTTTTTAATTTATGAAAAACTAGTAAACTGAACTTTTTATTTTTTTCAAAATTTTTGCATAACATACTCTATTCAGAGATCTCTAATCTGAAGGTATAAACAATAGATATCACAGTTGTTGTCTGATCCACTCAGGTATGACTTATTCTCTGCTTAGTCTCCTCAAGTAAATTCAATTCCTTGACCTGGGCTGCAGCCTCCAGTTTGCCCTAGCAATTAGGAAGCTATAAAAATCAAAGACTTTTCATTTTCAAGACTGGTTTCACTCAGTAGTTAGTCATTCCGAGTAAAGTTAAAAACTCTTTTAGAAAGAGAGCCAGCAGACCTTTTGCTGCTAAGCTGACTGTCCACTTGCAGAGAACAAAGAAGTATCGCATCTCCTTATACTCCTCAGGTGGTAAGTTACCACTGAGAGGATGTGAAGAGATGAAACTCTCCTTTCCTGATCTTTGGCTTTTTTCTGGATACAGACTAAGAAGAAGGGGTACAACAAAACTGCCATAAATCATACATGAGTCTCTTCAAAAATGTCGAGTAACATAATGTGAAGAGGATAGAAGGTGAGGGGTTGGACTTCTGATGATTCCTCAGGAGACTGGACTAGGTGGTGGCAAGATTATGGCACAGCACGTACTGTTGTATTTTCACATTAAAAACAGAAGCAAGTAATTTTGGATATGTGAGAAAGGCCTGGTATTAGTGATGTGTTTCTCTCCAAAACAATATCAGTTTAATTGTTAAACTTAGTTCTGAGAGTTTCTTTTTTCATCATCACTGATCATGTTCACATAGCCAATCTTTAAATAAAACTTATTATTAACTTTAAAAAACTGAAGGGTTATTTAAGTCATTAAATTCTGTACAAAAGTTTAATCGATTTTTAAATAATAAATCAACTCTGGATGCTCTTAATAATCTTGGCATAACACATTTCAATCCAGAAGCACTACACAGTATTTATCTTTAATGAATAATAAATGAGACATTGGTATTGACTGAACAAATGATTAAATATTCAATCAGTAAGAGAACATGGGAATAATTGTTAATTATTAATAAACTACAGATTTTGCTCGTCAAGTGCTATCATCTTTTTACATGAATGACTTCTTAGCTGTCATCATAGGGCGGATGAATACAAGAGCTCATATTGGACACCATCTGTCTCTGAAAAAAGAAGAGTCGTTTCACAAGATACTAGGGGTCTTACAATCTCTTTTCTTCATTGGGGTCTTCACTTCTGAAATTTAGCTCTAGTATATACTAATTTTTGTTAGAAAAAGACAGACAGTGGGAGCCATGAAAACTGATGGTTGGCTGGCCAGCCTGACAGAAAGTTTGGTCTGCTAGGTTTGTTCTGCAGCTTTCGTACTGTCTGCTGCTCTTATGGTTCCGTAAGGAGTTTTTCACAGTGAGATTGCATGAGAAGTTCTAAAATTGCCTGAAGCAAGGCTACCACCAAAAATGTCCCTGAACAAGGTTTTTTCCTGTACTGGCTACCCTGGGGCCTATAAAGTCACCTATGAGCTACTTGAGTAGAGCAATGTGGTTTTTGTCTATATCTAAACCAATGACCTTTTGCAATAACCCATCCTCCTGGTCTCTCAAAGCCATGCTGTGGCAACACCAAGTCCAAAATCCACACTGACACTAGTACAACCCCTTCTTTTCTCCCAAAGAAAAGACTTTTGTATTTAGACAAGAAACAATAAAAAAGCCTCTGCATGCTCTAGCCAGGACCAACAGCTCCAGCTGTGAATAAGCAAAGGCCCAGCACTATGACCTGTGCCATAACAAACAGCTGTCCCTCAATGCACGTGGGTCCATAATGGGCCATAGCAAACTCTACTAACAGTAAAGAAAAGATTTTGCAAATGCCCATTATAACTTGCTGTCATTTTCACTCAGTTATGACAAGTAATGAATACATTTGTTCCTTTATATCATGCTGCAGAGTGTCCCCTAGTGCAACCTGCGACTTGTATAAAAATCACCATCTGAAATTAGATTATTCTGACACCCCCAACCTATAAGAACCTTTTGTGCTAAGCTGTAACTGATAAAAATGATGCAACTGGTAACTGCCAGGTGTCCTGGAGATTAGTCTTAAAGTATATTTATGGTCAGAAAACAAGCCTGCACAAAGCAGCTACTCCTTATGGATGTATATATTCGCTAGAGTACCTTTGAATTATCTTCTGACTTTGTGACTGAACAAGTTTCCCTTCTATTGGAAGAGCACAACCACTAAGCTGGAATTAACTGGGTCTTACTTTACTGCATGAATTATTGAATTTTTTCTCCTGTCTCAAACACAAAATCTTCATTAAAACTGGTGAAACCATTTTCTTTTTCTTCTAAAAAATATTTTTTTGTTAAAAATAAATTCATGTTTAACATGAATATGTCAATTTGATTGGCACTTTCTTAAGGAAAAGTGAAAAAACCCTCATAAGGGAAATTGTTTAATCTGTTTGGAAGAAAAGTATTCTCTTTTTTCTTTAATATTGAAGTGACCTTTAATTTTAAATTTTATGTTAAGAGATATAAAAAGAAAACAAAGTCTATAATGAAAAATGTCTTTCAAAATTATTTTTTTTTCCCTGTACAGCCCTGTTTCTTACAATTAGTAATGTAAGAGAGATTGCCAAAAGAGAAAATAACTGTATCACGTATTTCTAGCACTCTATTCTAGGTATAATTATAGTCTGAAAGGTCTCACCCACCATTCCATGAACACTAAAAAGCCTGACACCACTACAGAGCATGCAGGGAAAGGCAATATTGTCACAGGGATCACACATGGGAAAATTTGGTTCTGTTCCCAGGCGTGTCACTGTCTGTGAGCCTGACTATAGGGAAGAGAGATGATTTCCTACAGTTTCACAAATCTAACACAGAATTACTGATATTACTCTACTTTTAAGAAATATTTTTACTTTATACATATGTCAGATTTCTAATAAGTCTACTCTGAATTTTATCAAATGAGATGCATTAAACTTCCCATGCTTTTACCAAGTGTGATTTAGTTATGCATCCACAATTAAGCACTGTACCAAAAGGCATGATACTTATTGTTTGAGGACTTCTGCTGAAATGCTGAAATGAAATATGAGCTATGGGGCTGAACACATTTTGTAATTCACTTGTAGTTATATAGAATAGATGCAAAAGGAAGAAGGTCATCACATCTCCAAAACACTAAGAATGGTTTGGGATTTTTATGTAGCAGAGTCTAAAGATGCTGGGAAAGGTCTACAGAAAGATGTATTAAAAATGAACCTTCACCTCCATTTTTATTCTTTTTGGAGTTTTCATAAAACTCAGTCCATCAAATTTGTGCCAGAAAAATGGATTCATGAAACTTGAATCTCAGCTCATTTATAAGGATTTATTTTTCTGTATTTGCATAAATGTAGAACTGGCAAGGGTAAAGAAGCCTTCTTTGAAGTGTCAGTCACAGAAGATGTGGGCCAGTGAGCTTCCAAGATGATTCTTCCCACAATTTCAGATCAATGGGACCAGTTCAAAAGTCAGGAATTATTCCTTTATGTATGTAGAAGATGGCCACAAGAGCTATCTCTCCTTGCTTGTCTCTCTTTACCTCTCCAAAGACATTGAGGAGGGCTTTGAGGAGGGCTTGATGGAAGGGCGGGCCATCCTGGTGACACACTCAAAATCATTCAGCAAATCTGTTGTTTTCCTTGGTGAATTTCTACAAACCCGTTTACAGAGTTTTGTGCTAAGACAGAACTCAGTCAAACAAAATGGAACTTCCTTTATCTGCTTAGGGCAAACAAAGCAAAGAAGAGCTTAACATCTTCTGCTCAGCTGTGCTGGATCTGCATGTCTAATACACGTTAAAAACTTTCCTGTCATGTCTATTGGAACTACATATAGCCTGAAGAAGCACAAGGCACAACTCTATTATAGATGATGTTTTTGTAGGGAGTCTCATAATGATTTATTAATTTTTCACAACAAAAACATACAAGAATTAATAGGGAAAGACTAAGACAAAAAAAAAAAAAGGCATTAATCAAGCAAAATTGGGTTAAAATATTAAATAATAGGTCACAAGGTTTCCTTTGACAACTCTTCTGGAAATGGGAATTAGGAAAGAGACGTCTAAAAATCTAATTGTGTTTTGGCAACACTGGTTTCTCATATCTAGAAGATGCATTTCCTATAAACTGAGTATATCAGTCAATGCCTCTGTTATGGCTACACCTAGCCCTTAAAAAGCTAGAAAAAGACACTACTTGCATAAAGTTTATCACCACAGATTTTATCTTTGCATGTACTGTTTTTCTGTATTTGAAAAATGTAACCTGAGAAATATATTTCCATGGCCCAACTAAATGTAGTAGTCCAGTTCACTGCTAATAGGATCCATACCCTTTGGTTTGGCTAGGCTTTTGAGAAAAAAGGTGATTTTGTTATTTTACTCATGGTTTGCAGTTTCAGCTTAAAAAAAATAATTAACATAATATCAAATTTGCTAACAAGTACAATAGTTTGAGTGAAGAGTTGTTTCTTCCACAGAAAGTATTGATTTCTGAAATTACATGTTGAATCACAGAATATTCTGAGTTGGAAAGGAACCATTGAGTCCAATTCTTAAATGAATGGCCCATAAGGGGATCAAACCCTCATCCTTGGTGTTATTAACACCATGCTCTAACCAACTGATAATGTTCTGGATTAGTTCTATTTATAAAATAAAATATTGGAAGGTGTTTTGTCAGGTGATCCTGAGGTCAAAGAAAAAATTTTTACATCAGTCTCATATTTTAATTATTTTAGAGCTGCCTTGTTTAAAATAATAAAAAGGTAAGCTGTCAAACTTTTCTATTCTTAAGAAAAGAAATAAAAAAACAAGGCTGGAGTGCAAGGAGGGCAATTTTTAGGAAATTACATAGATTGTAATAGGGTCATAAAGAAAGGACTGCTAAAAGATAAATATAAAGCTGATGAAAGGTGAAATTTTTTAAACATGATGCATCATTAACCTGTGGAACTTGCTGCCATAGGATATAATTGAGGTTAAGAGCTTAAATGGAATTAATAAAGAATTATACATTTACATAGATAATGAGAACTTAAGACATGATAAAAATGTAGAATGTAAACCTTCGTACCTAAGGCCAGATGTTAACTGCTAAAAGTTAGAAGCCTGAATGCGTCTAACAATTTTCTATGACAAATATAATCTGATTAAAACCTGAGTTTAGGTTTTTATCTTACAAATTCTACTGTATCTACACTGATTTTCCTTTGTATTTGCCTGCACTATTATTCTACTGTTTGTGCCATTTGTTTCCAGGGAGTGGTAAATATTCAGTTATCATAATTTCTCCTCATATCCCCCTTGGTATGCAGAGAAAGAGAGAACACATTTTAATATATGCTTTCAGTCCTAATTTGTGGCATTTTTTGAGTCCCTGTTGTATTATTATACTGACATCTATATCTAATGCACACTTGAGAAAGGAGGTGTGAGGAGCTGACATCAGCAGTGGGCAAGATGGAATAGTAACATGGCCAGACAGAAGACAAAACTGGAAAGAGACAAAAATGACATAGAAATGCCATTTTTGGACAAGGGGAGTTAAAGGAGTGGGGGAAAATTGAATGGATACTAGGAAAAAAGAAAATGTGAAATTCTGGAGTCATGGATGTCTCAAACACTTAGACTAGATGAAAGAAGATGGGAATAACTGTAGAGAAAAATCTGAACAGGGAAAATATGATGCATTTTAAAGCTGTTCATCCCTTCCAAAAAATATTATTTTTATGAAAGCATTAGTACAGCTACAAAGACCAAATACTACCCTTGTTTTGTCAAGGGATATAGCTTGTGAGATGTATGCATTAACAGGTTTTGAGCTGTAGCTACTGCTAAAATACACTAGAAAATCAATGCATTTGTTTGCCATGACAAAAAAGTGAACCTACAAGCCATAAAAAATAAGAGGTGCTTTGTTAAGCCAAGTCAGACCTTGACAGCTATGGAGAAGGAGATCCTAGAATATGTCTGTGCTCTGTGAATGACACCAAATGTCATGACAGAATGTTGTGTAGTGGTGGTCCTTGGAAGCCTTGCAGATGAAAATTTAGGTTAGTCTTCTTTGGAGACATCGCTACATTGTTGAAGTTCACGTTGCTAGTATGACTATATGTCATCTAGCAAACTTACTTTGTAAAGAATTTTGTAAACAACCTCAAATCTGTTTTATCTCTATGTAACATATTAATTTTAAAGACAGTTCAATGAGACAAGGATTAAGACCTCACTCATAAGCTTGTGACCAGAAATACTACATGTCTATAAAGCAACGGATTTGAAATAAAAGAACTCTGAACACATTACTGGAGAAACAGGGACTGCAACCTTGGTGAATTTGACACAACTCTGCCATGTCCTCTGGGCAGGGGTATCCCCAGATAGAGTTACCTGGTCCCTGAAACATCTGTCTGTGAGACAACTTCATTACAAATGGGAAGACATCCTATGGAGGTTTAGAAACTGAGTATTGAAAAAATGTCTGCAATGCAGAATATTAGTATTTAAAGATGTTATCTACATTTATCACATTTGTCATTTGCCATTAATTTAAATTCCCTTTATGCATCTGTTCAGGAAATAATTAGGATTTTATGCTGCAGTAAATATGCTTGTTCATCCATTAGTGCAAAGCAGAAGATTAATTGCATTACAATGGGAATCAGGACTATGGTATTTGGAGCTACAGCAACAACGGTGACAGCTGTGCTGCCCACATACTTTGCTTCAGTAAGCTTCAAAGCTTCAAAACCAAGTATGGATGAGAAAATAATTAAACTCCTGACAAGGCAGGGTTATCCCCGTTCTTGAATGTGTAACCAGACAGACAACAACTGGAAGAATGACAGATCACACTAAGGCTAACCAAATAATACTGTTCCAAAAGTTCTGTTAATCACTTATTCAGCTATTTATATAGCTTTATATAGCTTTATATACAGAGATTCATAGTTTGTATGAATCATTACATTGTGTATAAAATTAACCTGAGCTCTCTTTAAATACCTGCAGTAAAATTCCAAAATATACTAAGATATTGTAAGGCTATATTAATTTGGTAATAAAACTCTAGAAGGCTGAAAAAAACCTTAACTGCCACTAGCTGAAAATGACACTGTAAAATTAGAGCCAAGACCAAAGATAATGAGTTGGAGAAAAGAGATGTAGGCAGCAGAAAAACACTGTAAAACTTTCCCTGCCTCACTGTGTATGGCTCACGACAAAGGAACAGTGGTCTGATGGACCCCCACACAACTCTTCAGTCCTGAGGTGTTTATGAACATCACCCTTGTTCTTATAGAAA
This sequence comes from Scytalopus superciliaris, assembly GCA_013400415.1. NCBI lineage: Eukaryota > Metazoa > Chordata > Aves > Passeriformes > Rhinocryptidae > Scytalopus > Scytalopus superciliaris. The sequence continues at coordinate 461,239 of VXBX01001048.1, forward strand.
CAAAAGAAACATGAAATTACTCCTTTCACCCAAAGTAAATATCAACAACTTATGCAAAAGTGTCCCCTAAGTGAGGATCTTTATAATGACATTTGTTTGTGGGGATTGACAAAGCCCACTGATAAACGCAAGGAAAATGTTTAATCCAAACATTAGGTGATTAACCTAGGGGTTTTGTGCAATTAAAAACCCAGTCTGTAATTGGATGATTCATATCATTCTAGTACTTTATAACAAAGAAGTTATTGATGAGGTGAGTTTATGCTTATTAAAAGCTAGGATTTTTAGGGATGTTTTGAGATATTCATAATAAGTAAAAATCAAATATGAGTTGGCAAGATTCTTACAGGATGGAAACCAGTTTTAAGACTCAAAGTACATTTAGTCCTTGGTGGCTGCTCTGTAACTATAGTCCCACTGCTCTGATTAAGGATAAAGCATTTTTACTGTCATGGCATTTGCTTGAATAATTTTTTTTGCACACAGAGCAAAATCCTCTTTATTTAGCTTTGTGGGCTGATTCACTTTGTGGCATGCAGATAGGGCTAAAAGCAAAGAAGGTAATGCTCAAATTCAATGCTAGCCATATGCTTTGCTTTTAAAGTGAATAAATGCTTAGGAATGGGTGCAACAATCAATAGGAGGTACAAGTTATTTCATGTCTTACATTTCTGTGGTTTGGGTTTTCTCAAGGATGATATGTGCTTGACACATTTGTCTGTGATACTAATTTAGTGCAATTATCAGAGAATAAAAAATAAATTAATAACAATAATAAAAAATAAATATGTAAAAAGTGTGCTGAATTGACCTAATCCACTTGACTTTGATGTGGTAAACTTAGGTCTAAACAAGAAGAATTTACTTCATGTCAATAAAAGACAATAGACTTGACCCTAGATTTGTATGAAGTACCTACACAACCAAATGTGAATAATGTGATTTTAATAAACGTTTCATGCCTAGAATAGAGAAAAAAAGTTTACAAAAGAAAACAGAGAATAAGAAGTAATTTGCTATCAGGGCAAATAGGCCAGAAACTAATCTTGACTCTCATGATGAAGGCTAGTATTGCAGATGCCTCTGAACTGATGGATAACAAGGTGTGCCCCAAAAAGACATCTGACCATTCCAGATTGTATATTTCATTCTGTAAACTGTGTTTTTCTGTAGCTCAAATTCAATAACTGTTATTAGAAAAAAATTATTTTTTTCTCCAGAGTGTATTGAAGTGTTTAAATCTCTTTGGTCAATCTCTATTGTTAGGAATGCCTTTTTTCCTCTTATAATTATTTATGAGCATCACAGACAGATTTCTGTGGGGCTTAAACAGAAGCAGTTGTTTGCACCCATATGTGGCACCTTCCACCCCAAATTTGTGTCATCATCTGTAACTTCTAATACCCTTGCTAAAGTAGCCATACAAACAGAAGGGTGAGGAGACAGATGATATCTACTTAAAACAGAGAGTTCTTTTGTATTGCAAATAGAATTATCTAACAGATCAGCTGGCATGAAAATGCACCACAATTCCATGTGTTTTGTGGGATGATGCAGACTGGAGTAATGTTATTAGAAACAAATATTACAGTTTCACACATGAAGTGAAGTACTCAACACTTTACACCCCCCATCACCCTCCCCGCAGTATTGCCAGAGTGTAACTGTGAACTAAAAACGATTGCCCACAAATTATGGATCTAGTCACTGAAAACACAGCACTTAATTCCAGTGCATTAGGTTTGGTGGTACACAACTATTTCCAAGAGCAATCCAGAACTGTTATGTGTAATGAAGAAATGGATATGATGACAAGTCCCAAAGTTTTGACCATATGGAGACAGGCAGAAGAAGTAACAGAAGAGAATGTTCCTTTTACACTCAGTATGAAGATTCATTATAACGCAGATAAATCAGATTTGCATGATTAGTTATCTTTTTGATACTTAGAGCTTAAAATTACAAACCTTTTATTGATTTTTGAGGTTAGTAAAATATGATTTTATCATCTAAATTGAACCTTTTGTCTAACAGACCATAGAATTTCATTCAGTCACTCTTCATTGCAGTGCAATAATTTGTGCCCTCATTGAAGAGGTGAAGAATGGACAATTTTCCTAAGTAATGTTTTGCAATGGTTAATTACCCTCACAGCTAAAGATGCAGGCCATATCTCTAATTTTAAATCTTAAAATTATAGACATAATTCTTTGCTACATATGTCTGCACTATACTGTGGACCTTTCTCAATATCTAATATTTTTCTGTCAGTGAAGATGCTATACAATTATTTATCAACTCTCATTTTTTCCCTAATAAGATAAATCAGTGAACACTTTTACTCTCTATTCCTTTCATTCTTCAAGTTCTGTATTTCCTTCACTCTTTCTTTTAAAAAGATATGTTTAATATTACATTCATGAGTGATAAGCACAGTAGTAAAATAATTTATTTTCCTCTATTAGTTACTCTTTCTTACATACACAAAGTTTATGTTTCCCTTTTGCACAACAACTTTACAGTAAGAAATTTCCAAGAATTCAAACAAATATAATTTTGTCACTATTAGTATGAACAGATTTAGATATTAAACATATGGTCACAACCTCCAGCACATATTAAACTCTTTTGAGTGTGCAGAAAAGGACCAAAAATAATTAGAGAGAGAGAGTATTGGCTAAAATTCCATAGCATCTTTGATGGTTTCTACTGCAGAAACTGGGGAGGGGGGGGAAGGGTGCAAAGGGGAAAGAAAGAAAGAAAGGCAGAGAGAGATAAATTTATTGAATAGTTGTAGTTTTGCTGGAAAATATTGTTGTTTCTCCATGCGATCCAGATAGGAATGTTCTCTCCAAAATTGCTCTCTGAAAAGCTGACTGATAAAGCTGATTTGTTTTCTTCAATTCTATTATTACCGCAGGGAATATTGACCACTAATGGAAGAAAATCTGGTGTGTCCAGTATGTCCAGGTACAGCCTGTGATTCCCATGGGCAAACAATTGTATCTAAGAATTTTTAACATCCATAAAATAAAATAAATACATACTGCTAGGAGAGAAGGTTTCGGGTTTTATTTCATTGTTTCACTCATTTCTTTGAGCAGTTATTAATAAATCTGTGTCAGAATAAACTTGTGCAACTTCACTGCATTGTGGAAGAGGGCCTAGCTTGTTGAAAGCTTTATGAACAACCTAATAAATTGTAACTGGTTGACAGATATGCACATAAATAGGGCAGAGGCCATCTAACCTTCATTTTATTTTTGTATATTTTACATAGCTCTCTCTTTTTCTTTGTTTTATGCTCCCTAGTTATTGTTCAGAGTTCTGCCCACCTTCATGATGTGAAGTTATTTGTCATTATGTATGGGAAAGTCACCTGCTAAGCCAACTCCTGCCTCTTAGCTACATGGAAAATGCCTCCAGTCCCTCTTCTAGACAGCTCTCTTGAATGAGTCATTCCTAGTTCCAGTGTAGTCTGAACTGACAAGAAGAAATTATAATGTACCACTTGATTGATAGAATAAAAATGTAGCATCTAGTCCGTGAGTCTTTTCTTCTATTCATCTTCTATCCCATGACTTCCATATGTACAGTTTAACATGTGGTCTAATGGGACTACTTCTGCATTGTTGAATTCAAGATCAGATTTTGATGACCATTATCCACATAAGGAAACATCTATTGTTATATAAAGCCTTATTGATCATGAAAGAATGTCAGGATCCACACGGCTCATCCACTTTAAATTATGCTCAAGTATGATGTTTTGGTTAACATAATTCCAAAGAGTTGCCATTTACCTCAGGTCTCGAAGTCCATAATTATAAACCCTACATTATAGCACTGCTTTTACTTAATGTCTTATATATACTACAGCAGGAAGGTCTACCACTAAATACTACTGAAACAGTTCTGAAAAAGAATTCTGAGGTAGATGCAAAGTCATGTTTTTCAGCTGAGTACTCACACAGTATTACAAATAATGTGCTTGCAATCCTCTTTACTAAAGGCAGAAGTTCCCCCCTCTCTATATTGGTATTATATCTTCTCTTTCAGAGGATGTCTGTGCCAAGAAGAGAGAAGAATGGAATTAGGGAATACTTATTTCCTGCTTCCATTGCATTCTATTCTGACTTGGTACTTCTGTACTAGCCAAGGGCAAGACAGTTTGCAATCTCACATGTAATTCTGATGGATTGTAATGCTGCAGGAGATGTTATATTACTGATAATGGTTCCTGTAAAAGTTTAGCTGAGGATTTTCAGTTTCAAATATCAAAATTAATTATATTATAGTTAGGTGTCATTTTCCATTTTATATTCAAAGCCACTAGATGGTGGTATGCACTAGACCTGAGGAAAAGTAGACAAAAGGACTGATTAATGTGTTCTTCCGCTGTCTGAATAGGAAATTTTTCATTCTTCACTTTCCTGTCTTCTTCTGACCAACTTTTTTTGTATCAGTTGTTAATTTATAAGGGTGATTGTGACAATTATAAATCTCAGTTGAAGTTTTTCACAGTATATTGACTGAATTTACATGGCATTTTGAGATAAATCTGGAAATACAAGATGATGAAAAGTCAGAGAAGACTCACATACGTGCAATTAAAAGAATAAGAAATAATTATGTGCAGCTTGGCTTATGGTATCTACAAAAACTTTAAGAAGTATAATTAGATGTAAATGTTTTCTACATTTTTAATATTAAAAACTATCTATTAAGTACACATGTTCCAGTGAGCCATCTTGTTTAATCACTAGTGTAGGACCAAGATATTCAACAACATTTTAAGAGTTCGTGTTTACAGCCTTCTTGCATATCAAGTTTAACTTGTATGTTTTTTCATAGTAAGTTAAGACAGTCCAAGTTGGCTAATACAGCTATCATCTGGGACATGGATTTTGGTCACCTCTCTTCCAGTCTGAATTGTAAGGGAGAGGCGTAAAATGAAAATCTAGGATTCTTTTTCACTAGCACCCAGCTGGAGTTTAAGACATGTACACAATGAATCAATGGTAGAATAAAAAATTTCATGACCAATCCCCAGCTATCACTATTACATGGTGATGTTATGTTTCTGCAGTCCTTATTTGTCTTCTCCTGCTGCCTGCTTTTCCTTGTTATGTTTTTGTTTCTGTCAACCTCATCTAGCTGACTTGGATCTGCTACTTGACTCTGCCAGCACATGTAACATTTCTATATAGCTTAGTAAAAGACAAGAAGTTACAAGTCTGAGCTGCAGAGGAAAGCTGTATGCTACTACAGCAGTATAAGGAAGTACAGAGAACCATAGCATAATGCACTTTCAATTTTAGAGAGCCATAACACCAGATAAAATTATGATAGAAATTAAAGAAATAGTAATTCTATTTTTAGCAAATGCAATGATAGAAAATCAATAATACACTGAAGCCCATTTAGACAAATGACATGAAATAATAATCCTGTTAAAGGATAAGTGTCATTTATGCAACTATTTTTAATTATTATTTTCAATCTCAGATGAATTATTTCAAATTAACAAGATCCAAATCAATTGTTGTAAATGACATTTGAAAAATGAGGAGGAAGGCTTAATGGGAAGAAAAAGCTTTTATATTAATATAATTATGACTAAAACTCTTAACTTATTCCACACTACTTCTAGGAGAAAAAGCATGTTTGGCATTCAGCCACAAAATGTAACTTGCATGTGACACATCTTCCAGAAAATGGAAGGTAGAAGACAGCTCAACATGGGGAGAAAGAAAACAGCTATAGTGATGCTGTTGCAGCATAAGTGGTGCACTTTGCTACCTGTATTTACTTTCATTCGATGGGGTAGGGTTCTTTGCCCAGCCCTCCCTTTTCATGATGAGCACTGCCTGGCTGCATTATTGTATTTTGACAGCTATTGATTTGTTGGAAAGTGATGCAGCATTGTAGCAACAAGGTAGCAAAGTTCAATAAGCAATATCATAGCTGGAGAGGATAATTTTATTTTGAATCAAAGCTGGTTTCACTAACTAGAATTGATACGTTTATACTTACATACATCCAACACTACACAAGTGCCTGACCAGAAATCATGAAACCAAGAAGACTGTATCCAAGTGATCTTTGCAGCATTTCTTGGGATAAAACACGTGACAATGGATGCCAGCTAGTAAAATAATCTCTCCTGCTTTTTTTGTTCTTATGTTATTTCTCCCTAATTAGGTAGTCATTAAGTCTTTCTATCCTGTCCACTACTGTGAGTCATCAGTATTCTCGCTCTGTCTTTCCCTCTCCCTCCCCCCATCTGTTGGCATCCTGATGCTCTGCTAATGTTGATACCATCAACACCTGCTACTCTTGTTAGCTTCCCCCTGACGCTGCTTTCTTCAGCTTCTTGCATGCACAGATTGTTCTATTCTCCATTCATACTTATCCTAATGCAATTCATCCTCAGAACAGGCTGGGGAACAGCCAGTTGCCAGGAGGCTGACAGAAAGCAGTGACAAAGAGCAGCAGTAACACACACAGGTGTGTTAAGGTTTATGGAAAGTTCTTCATGGAAATCAATCCAGCCTAATCTTCATTGAAAATAACTGGTTTACTTAGATGAATCAGAAAACTAGGACACAATGAGGTGTATTGTGGCAGAGCCACTAGGCTTGTTGCAGTCTCTTGCAATTTCAAGAGTGTAAACATAGTCTCAAAATACAAGCTGACAGCTCTTACTCACTCATAGGTAACAGTCATGGATATAGTGGAATGGTGCAAAAAAACTTTTTTTTTTTTTTTTTAATAAATGTGTTTGTACAGTTTCAGTGTATAACCGCATAACCCTCTGTAGTTTTACATGAATGCATATTATAATAGTACAAAAAAGACTTCACATTTCTTTTCAGTATTCCTTAAAGGGAAAAAGCAGTTGGATTGTCAAGGAATAGTTGTATGGACCTTACATTGTTGGTCTGTAAGAAGTCTTGTTCCACACACAAAAATTACAAGTATTCTGTGTTTTCTTGTCTTATAAATTGTTTCTCTTGTTCAAAACAAATGAATTACACACCTGTAATATCAGTTAGGGACAGCATGATAGTGCGATTTAATACTAAAAGACAAGTAGTGTTGTTCAGTAGTCAAAATGGGGAGACTGGGACAGGGTTTAGCAAGATTCGTTACCTGAAAATTTTCTTCTACACATATGAAATGAAGTAAAGTAGATATTTTAGTTTTTATTACAGGGGAAATGTGGGTAAAGTAGTGTATATATTCTGCATATTGACAGTGATTAGACTCAGATGACAGGCAGTTTCACACCATCTCCTTTTGTTGTTGTTGTTGTTGTTGTTTATACAAGCATACAAATACGCAGGCTTAAGAGGGAGAAAAGGTAATTTCCTTCAATGGATTGTGAAGTAAGGGGGAAAGTGAAACTTTGAAGTAGGTATTGGGGTAAATAATGGGGAGAATGCCATTCTAATGAATTACAGCAGTTACGTTTAGGCATCAGCTTGAATGGTTAATAAATCAAAAAGATTTCTAGGATAAGGATGTGCTTCTCCTCAAAGAGCTCATTCTGTTGACCCACACAGAAAGCTAAATATTCAGAAAACCCAAAGTGTATATTTAGGAGGCTTTTTTGAAACACTTTGTCACCATCCCTGCTTTCTCATCTCAACTAATGGCATGGAGGAATGGCATGAATTATTAAATTGGAACTTGGCTTGCTAAGTAATTGTGTTGTGCTTTTCCCCTTTTTATTTTGTTTTGTAAATGTTTCCCTGGAGTCCTTATTTGGGGGCTGTGTTTTTGAAAGACTTTTTACGTTCAGTCAAGCTGTAGAAGGCATTTTAGTTAAACATAAATCACTTTTGCTCATATGTAACTGTGTCAGCTGTGTGGACAAAGATCTGTGTGTATCAAAACAAGTGTAGAAAAAGTATCATAAAATAGTATGGCTTGTCCACTTAGTATTGTCTGACGTGTACTGATTAGCTTCTCAAAAGTGTTCACTGTCTGCCAGGGTCACAAGGGTAGGAGAGCAATTGCAATAGCAAAAGGGCAGCAGTTAAAAGCAACAAGCCAGAAATTCAGGAACAACAAGAAGCAAAGGAGCTGGTAGGGGTGGGATTAACATGAACTGCTGAAGTCAACCACGATGCTACATGTGCAGTACAGAGTGGATAAGACAAGATTTTTTGGAAGCTCAAACTGCAAGAATTCTTGAAAACACTTGTAGAAATGGGAAATCACAGCATTTGATAAATACAGAATTGCTTCCTAGTGTTTTATAGCTCCTACTTTATCCTGGCTACTTGTGAAAGTCTGACCTAGGTCTACAACTGCCCTCCAGGACTGCTCTACAGTCTAAGAAAACTTCACTATTAGATTATAATTTTTTTATGAAATACATCCTATTTTTAATTCCCTATATGTTCAACACAGTAGTTCAAGCTAATATTACTGTGTTGATCTCTATGGATACTCAGGGTTTAACTTTATCCAAATTATGTACTCATTTTTATTCTTTTTCATCAAAAACTATTCAGGCAGCAGACTGTTTCTGGTTTTATTAAGATACAGACAGCAAAAACTGCAATCTATTGGTGAGCATCTGTCAGAATTCAAACATCTTTGTATACATACCAATAGTAATGGTCCAGATTCCATGGCAAAACTATTTTCTCTCCTTGAGTGTGGACACTCTTTTCAGCCTACTAAATGCAATCTATTGTAGTTTAAAAAACTAACACCCGCTTTTAATTTTACTTTCAGTTTTCAGATAAAGCACGTATTTTGTAACCACGGCATTTAATTTGTATTCAATGGATGCCTTGCAGAAAGTGATGCGACAAACACACTGGGGAAAATTAAACTTTCTTGACATCAGGTCTTTCAAAGCTCTTTGTCCTTTCTGGAATTTTTGCAAAAGTTACAGAACTCAGACATCTAACCTAAACTGTAATCACTGCTCTCAAACAACTGAGGTTCAAAGCAATTTAACAGTGTTTTAGTTAAATGTGTTTTGAAATTGTATCACCATGTAAGAAAGAAAAATGTAATGAAAATAACATGGTACATCATACAATCACATCTACCACCTACACCACAGCCCATTCATAGCAATTACTCAGGTAATCTAAGTAGCAGGTTGACTGTATCTCTATTATTAATACATATTCAGATCTCACGTCTACATGGCAAAAGACTGCTTAAATAATTCATATTATTTTGCTATTTTACATGAAAGAAAAAATAGTTTGTTCTCCTTCAGATAATTGTTTTCTTCTGATTTTATTTCTCAGCATTATACTTAGGCACAGTCAGGTTCCTTCTTTCTTTAAATCTAGCTGATCTGTCTATGTGTTTTCTTTACTTGGGTACTCTCCCATTTTTCATAAAGGATCTACACTGCAACTCAGAGCTCAGCAGGGTTCATCTTCCATTCTGCTCCTCAGGGAATGGAAAACTTTAGACAGTGGGATGTGGTTTTATGTCTAAAGCATTTCCCTTTGTAGTTCACCTGCTCATCATCATTCTCAAAATCTACTGATTTGAGATACAAATGAGAAATTTCAGAAGCATTAAAGATCTATTTTTTCCACCATTAAAAAGCAAAAGGACATAATCTCTGCTGTTTCTCTCTGTGATAAAGAAAGGAAGGGTCAGAAACAACAACTGCCTTAAGAGACTGATCAGAGAGGGGTAAAAATGCAAAGCGAAAAAAATAAAAAGAGAATCTTAGTTAACTATTTATGTAATATCTTCAGTGATCAAATTCAGTGAAGTCACCCAAGACACAGTTGCATGCAAATTTTCGCTAAATAAAGATTAAATTCATTATATTTGTCTTCTTCAACAACATTTCCCTGCAACTTATTGTTACATATTTCAATCAAAGTATAAACCTTTTATAGGGATACTTGAAAAAGTGAGAGCTAGCTGACAACTACTCTGGTTTTCCAGCAAATTAGACAGTTTTTTGTTGCCTGTTAAGAAGACCAATTATCTCATTTAAAAGAAAATTAAGAAAATAAAATTAGAAGGTGAGCGCCAGACAGTTTTTTTGATGACTGAAGCAGAGATAAAGGGGTAAGGAGATCTGGTTTAATGCTTGGCTGAGCTGTTTTTCATGAGCCCTAGAAAATAGAATTTAAAGAAACTTTCTATTTCTTGGGCATTACATGATTAAGTTCATCAGGGATTGCAATGCCTTTTGAGATCATATGATTTATAACTTTATAAAAGTGAAAAGTATAATTAGAACTTCCAATGATTTTTGAAGTGAAAGTAAAGCATCTTTTCTCATGCTAAGCCTTTTGAATTTTTTCAGTTTCCTATGAATTTGAAATGCTTAGTGTTATGGATGTAGCCTCATGAGGCACTTGCAGGATTAGATCCAACCTCATTGTACTTTAATGGGGATACCTCTTTTTTACATGGTTCACATTTCTTTAAGGTTGTATACGCTGACATTTCTCAGCAGTTAGCAGAGATTGCTTGAACTGATGCTGTTCATTCACTGATTCCATTTTGTCTAGTAAAACATGATAAAAATAATGTTTGATATAATTATGATAATACATAGCTTGCACTCCAGCAAACAGTAGATGTGTTTCTCTTACTCTAAAATATCTGGCTCATACTTCTGCCTCCAAATAGAAGATAAGATTTTAAACACAAATTTATATAGCATCCCTGTGGCTTCTGTAAATATACTGGCTTCTATGAAAAGAAAAATCACCTTGAACTACAAATGCAGGTCCAGTTCAGAGGAAGTCTTGCTCAAAGTACTCCACCCTGTGAAATGCAGTTCATGGAGTAATTATGCTGAGAAAAATTACTGGAAAGGCTTTACTTAACCTTTTACTTATACAGTCAATTGCAGCCAAGTTCTCCAGTTTTTCTAATCACTCAAGTCCTGCTTACACAGTGCATTCATATGCTTGGGACATTGCCTCTATAATCTGAACGTATGCCATCCCTGGTGTTTGCAAGCGTGTGAGTATATTCTGGCTTCTTGTTCTAAACATTTTGGCAAGATCATAAATGTTAATATTGCATGAACAATAGTAGGCTTGGATGCTGATGACTATTACTGAGCAAAAGCAGGTGGAGTAGGAAAAAGCCTTTATGCACATAGCAGGTGATAAATAATAAATTACAACAAAAATCATAAGAATACTTTGTACAACTTTAATGCTTCTTCCTATTCCTTCTCCTAAATCAACAAGCCCATATGCCCCAAACCAGTCAATTAAGCTTTGCAATGCCACCAAAGTTAACTCTGCACTCTCCTACAAGTAAAGAGTTATCCTTATTACAATAGCGTTTATAGCTGAAGAAAATCTCTGCTCTAACACATCATTCCCTATCTGGGTTTCCTCTTATGCTTCTGTAACAAGTTATAGGATACTGCAAAACATAATGGTGAGTAATAGTCAAGTTCTGAAAGTTTCTACCTGTTGAACACTAGAATAAAATTTATTTACAAAAACAAAAAATGTTTATTTTTGCAAGGAAATTTTATACAGCACATACAGCTCTCTTAAAACATCATCTGCATTTGAACTACCAAAAGCCAGGACAACTGACACTGTCCCAGACTCAAATGTGTAGTTCTTCTTAATCACCAAATGATATAAGAATTTATACACAAGTTCCCTAAAAAAATAATCTGAACTTCTCTGGAAATCACAATATCTGAAAACTTCTTGGGTTTATATACATTTTAAAAAATAAATAAAAAGCACTGTTTAGCAACTGTGGACATTGAGAAAGTCACTGTTGACTTTAAGAATCTTTTGTGATGTTTGAATGTAGAGTAGAGCAGTTCCCACATATAATTATATCAGCTAATTGCCTCTGAGAGGAGGAATGGGTTAAAATGTTGCTTTGAGTTCTTCATGTAAAGGTTTCACCCAGAGCCAAACAGATATTCAGAAGCTGAGGGGGGCAAAAATAACCTGAGGAAAACACTTTCCCAGAAATAACTGAACATCTACCTGCCTTGAGCTGGAATCATGTGAAACACAGCTCTTGAGAGCAACTGCAGGAGAGTCAGAGAGGGATAGGACGGCAGACACCAACACCTTGAGAAAGAGGTTAGGAAAGTACCGGAGTAAATGTGCTGTGTGACTGCCAGGAGTTTGCAAAATGGCATTTTTGCTCAGCACTGTCCAGATCACCAGTAAATGCTGCTTTGCATAAAAATGTATTATGCCCAGAGGATATCCAAATGTCTATGAATGCTTCTGTTTTCTTTGCAAAGCCTGGAGGGAACACCAAATTCAGGAGCTCAGGTTTACCCACTATCAAAGTAGTTGGAGTGGTGTCCTTACACAGGAGCTCTACAAAGTTATAGCTGAAGTGGGGTAACTCAGGAAGATTTGAACAGTTTGTGACGAGACCAAAACACTCAGACATGCATGTCTGTGACAGTCTGCAATGTATAGGAGAAGATAGTCATCTCATGTTTGCCTTTCACTTCAGGATCATTCTTGGATTCTATGGGTGAGCTCCTCAGGCAGTCTGATAATAAATCTAGAACAGCTTCATTTTAAGGCATTCTTTCTCTGGATGCACTGACCTTTTACAGAGTGAACCTGCACATTAATTTCATCATTATGATATAGTGAGGAGAGTCATAAGGGAAATCAGTGCCAGTCAGGAAAAAAATGCACTATTACTTAGCCTCAGTTCTATTCCTCTGTTGCTTCTTACCAATTTCTGAAATATAAATCCAATTTGACCATTTTTGCAGGTAGAGAAAGAAACTAATACTTTAACCTTTAAGTTAAATGTTTTTTTTCTTCAGACAATTCCAGACTAATAATATCAATAAAGTGAATGTATCTGAGCACCTAGAACTCAGTCTCAACTCTAGAGAGGGACAAATCATCAACTAGAATAGTACAGCAAGCCTTATTTTTTCCTATGATTGATTATCCACCTTTTTCAGCAACAGTATTCTTGTCATAGACCAGGTGCAGTCTGTCAGAAAACACATGCATTTTATAAATAAAGTGGTCAGTCTTGAAACAAATAAAAGCAAAGCATGATTTAGAAAATTAAAATCAGAGTAAGATATAAGACTTTTTTCTCATCTCACACTGGAAATTTGGACTTCGTGGAACAGGAATCTGTGTTGAGAAAAGCAGCACAGTCTTCTGGTGGTATGAAAAACAACACAGGCTGATAATTTCATTGTAGGTATCTATGATTCATAATTTCTGGTTTTAATGGTGGACAGCTGAAAAATTGCACATCCCAATTTTAATTCCACTTCTGTCAGGAACACTAACAAATTATGCCGTTCTGTCTACAAATTTTAGCTACATCTGTAAGGAGCAGATATATGAACATCACAAAATGGGAAAGAATAAAACAGGCTGAAGGATTTCCTGTCTCTTTAACCCCTGCATTTCTTGCATTTTGGGTATATCATTAATGTGAGAATTCAGATCCTGATATCATGTGAAAGATTGTCTTATGTTGAGAATGTTCCTTAGTGAGTTGTTAGTGAACTAATTGACCTCTAGAGGCCACTTTTGACAAGTATTTCCCTGATGCCATGATGTAATTCTAGTTTTGTCATTGACTTTACAGGATATATTTTCTGATCAAAATTACAAGTAAGCAGGCATGGCTTACAATATATGCATTTAATGGGACTAATTACTAAAATTGTTGCAGAAGGAAGAACCTAAACAAAAATCTCAGGAATGTATTTTCTTTTCACTCTTCTTGAACTATTTCGCTTATTATACTTTCTCGTCTGTTTAAAGTTGTTTAGGCTGGGAAGTCCTAAGCAAAAGGACTAAAAGAAATAGATCATCAGTGTCAGTTAATTATCTACCACATGACTGTCTGCCACCAAAAAGAGTGCTGGCAAGTGGCCACTTTAAAGATGAAAAAGAAGAAATAAGAGAACTCAAGCTGAAATCCAGAATTTCATCAGTGGTTATCTTGAAACACCAATTGAGGCTTCGTGTAGCAAAACTTCTCTAAATATTTCTAAAAGAATACATATAGTTGAAGTTTTTTCAAACAGCTTTTAGAAAGATGAGTGTGCTGGCTTAAAGGTAAACCAGTGGGAGAAATTAATCTGACTCAAGAGAAACTACAAGTCAGTTACAATTTACTAAAAAGATCACAATAAACACAGTGATACAAAGAAAAATTGGTTTTAACCCACAAAAACAGATGTATAACTCAGTACCCTGGAACACAGACAGAACGGTCTTTGTTAGCCCCGGTGCTGAAAGCCATGTGGTCCCCCTGAGTGCAGAGTAAAAGGAAAGGAAAACCTGTTGGTGAGGATGATGGTCACAGTCTTGTTGACAGTGGCAGTTGCAGTCCTGTTCAGGTTCTAGTTCTCCTCCTAATCCAACGAATGGTACCAGAAGTCCCCAAACCCCAAGATTATATATGTTCAGGTTCAGGTGGGAATGCCCACTATCTTCCCCTAGGGTGGGGAGTCTCACAAGGTGTGATTTAACTCTGTTACTCATGGGATATTTTTGGAATCTTTGATGGTCTAGGTCATTGCAGCTGCCTGTTTTGCCCATCCCTAATGGCCCTTTAGCAGACATGACCCCTCAGGCTGGATGTGAAGGTGCTAATGCCTACCCAGAGGGGACTTATCACAGTCCAGTCGCTGGTGTGAAGATAGAAACATTCACGCACCTTGAAGGGTTTTTTAAGACCCAGCTTATAGCCTGAGGTATCAGGTGTGCCCTGGACAGGTGCTGCAAATGATCCATTATTAACAGTTCATCAGAAATTAAATACAGGGTGTAGAATACACAGTTACACCCACACAGTGATAAACTAGTCCTAGCCACTGTAACTAGGACACTAGGGTGAAGTGTTTGTTCTGAGGCCAGAAAGAGCAGGTTTGGTACAGATGTCTGTTTATTTTGCTCTACCATTGAGCTCCCTGATGATGGACTCAATCAGAGGCCAGTCCTGATGGATCAGTTAGCTGAGGGTATGTTAAAGAATAAATCACCATCTAATCCTCTGCAGGGTGTTCAAACAGGGATTAAGAGGGCTCTTAGAAAGGGAGAAGCAGTTTGCACAGAAGGTCACGTAGAAGAGCCATGTACTGTGACTGTAGATCCACAGCCCGGGGAAGTGCTATAGGTCTCTGCCAGGATGGTGAGCACTTGTGTCAGAATCAAAAATAGTGTTTATACAGAGAAAACCCTTGACATGTCTGAGGCTTCCACCTACACTGAAGTGGTAATGAAGGATATTTCAGTACAGATGGTAGGTTGCAACAAGTCTTCAGTCCCTTTTCATGGAGAAAATGTCAGTACTTGCAAAAGATGTGCACAGGCTAATGATCTGTTGCAGGCAGCAAACAGTTTAAATGCTGCACAGCATTAGAGCAGCCGAGGAGATAGATCAGTGGTTACGGAACTTTGCTTCTGTGGCAGACACCACGGAGAATGAGGCACCTTTGATCCTGGTGACCCACAAAATCAGGACTGTTCTTCAGTCCTTACCCTTGAGCATCACAACCAAAACAAGATCTGAAGCTTTAACAGCTACAGACACAGGAAAGGTTTGCAAGGACAAACAGTATCGCCAGCATGCAGTGGATAACCGCAAAAAGAAACGAGTGCTTGTAATGGGTCTCTCTCTCTCTTAAAGAGCACTGAGGTGCCCATCTACAGGCTGGACAGGGACTCAGAAGAGATGTGCTGCCTTTTGGGAGCTACGGCCTGAGATGTTGCTGAGAAGGTGTCACAAATTATCAAGAGTACAGATTCCTGTCAGGAGAGGTTTAGGTTAAATGTTAGAAAAAGGTTCTTCACTCAAGGTATGGTTGGGCCCTTGACCAGGATGCCCAGAGAAGTGATCACAGCACCAAGCCTGATAGAGTTCAAGAAGTGTTTGGACAATTCTCTTCAGGAACATGGTTTAATTCTTGGGGATGGTCCTGTAAAGGGCTAAGGGTTGGATCCGATGATCCCTTCCAACACAGCATGTTCTGTGATTCTGTTACACCATCCACTGCTACTCTTTGTTTTGGGCATGAATGACACTGTAAGCCAGAACTTGGGCAGGATCAAGGAAGACTACAAAGCCCTGGAGGTATAAGTGAAAAATTCTGGTGCCTACGTGATTTTTTTTCTTCTGTTTTATCAGCCAGAAACAAACATATAATGAAAATCAACCTCTAGCTTTGTGGCTTGTGCCATCTTGAGGGGTTTGTATTCTATGTTTCTATGAAAATGGCTGGGATCAGACTATTCCTTTTTTCTTGCATAATAGAGTTCTTGAAGATCAGAGACGGGTATGTTAGAATAGGTCTGATTTTGCCTTAAGCTGCTGTTTTAGCTCTTGTCATGTCTGGCCAAGATACATTCAGAACACCTTTTGTCCTCCCACAAAGCAATTTATTTATTCGCTCAACTGTATCCTCAATTTTTTAGACTTAATGGTTCTGAGTTTAAAATCTGATAGGCACATTTTTGAAGTTTAGCTGTCATGAGGATAGTCATTTGCCCTCAGAATCATTACAGGTGGTTCCTGTATATATCATTGCATTTGTCCTATTAAATGGTACCTGGGGAAAAGTAATCCCTGTAGTCCATTCTAGGTAGGTCCACCTGAAGTTTCTTAGTGTTGTATTGTTTAATAGCAAAATGAACATAAGGGAGTAGAATAAGATTAAACTTTCTACTCATGTTTGTTTACTGAATGTGTTATCTCCAATTCTGGTTTTAACATACTAATTCAGAATATACTGAGGAAATTAAAGGGGAAAAAAAACCATAAAACCGTAACGCTGGAGAAGGAGCATACATAAGTAAAATTAATGACAATTTTTCTATTTATTTTGATATTCAATCATCAGTTTTGATCTGAGATTATTCCTTTTGTTCACTCGATGACCCCTGGAAATAAGCTTTATGGCATTGTCTTGGTGCTTAAATAAGAAAATTAACAGTTACAGTACTTGATTTATAAGACTAAAATAAGTTTTAATGTATTTTAAATGCTCTTGAAAACATCAGGTAAAAAAAAAGAGTGGTTCTGAACATCTGTAAAGAGAACTCAGCAAATTTGCATGTTTTTCTTGTTACACTGTAACTAATTCTGCATTTGAGTGTATGAGTGTACCACTGTGAGGCAGACATGCCATTATTTCATTAAACAATCAAGCAAAGGGAGAGGACTCCAGACATAGCAACAATTTCAACATTTTGAACTTTAGATATTTTGTTTGAGACATTTTATGCCTAGTTTTACCATGATTCTTATATCCTGTGATCCTTAATGCTTTAAATCTTCTCTTAGATATTTCCTGCCTTTTTCTTGTAATCCAGGTTATGTGAACAGAAGTGATGGAAAAATCTTGCAAGTACCTCTTCTGGGGGAAGACTTCTACAAAATAAATGATTTTACATATGAATCTCTGGGTCAGGTCTCCTTCCACCCTTGCAAAATGCTCTTTGGTATTTGACCAAGATTTATATTGTCCTTAGACCACAGCCTGTGGTCAGGATTTAGAGAGATAGTATCCCACAGTCACTTATTCTCAGAGATGCTGAAGTAAATGAAGATCAAGGTGAAGGTTAACTATGTTATTTAAAAAAAAAAAAACAACACATTACAAAGGGTGCAGGTCAGTGGAGTCACCTGTGTATCTTTCCCTTCATTAGAAACAGTCTGTAACACTCCTGAAGGAGCCAAATAGAGATTTCTTTCTATAATGTGGTGCCATGTGCCATGAAAAGAAAGTACAAATTAAATTATATTTGCCGCAGTTTCGAAGAGTTTCTTGAATAGGCATTTATGCACTTATAAGTCTCTCTTTATACTACTAGTACACAGATGTGGAAACCAATGGAATTAACTATCAGGTTATTTAAATCTACACAAGAAATTACATTGTTGCATGTTTTGTTACGATCTGGTTCTTACAGATTATGTGTGACAGTCAGTTTGCAAATTTTGTTAACATAGGACCTCTCATTCAGGAATTTCTTTGAATTTAGGGTCTTTTGGTTTCAGCTTTGGGTTTTGGGTTTTGGGTTTTTTTTTCCTGTTAAGATTGTCTCCCACTTTGCATAACATCTAGTGGTTTTGCCAGGTTTCATTGATTTCTGCAGATAAGTTTAAATAAAAATAAATACATTTTTGAAAAGGAGGCTAAGTTAAGATGTGGAGTTTCCAAGTTAACCTTTCACCCTGCTCTGTTAGATAACTTACTGTGTGTGGTGCCTTGTGATCAGTCTCAGGAAGGGTTTTGAGAGCCCTAGTGTGACAGTGTGACTCACCAGTGCCCAGGAAGTAGCACAGTGCAATGTGGTGCAGTGACTGCCACAGCTGTGCAGAACAGCGCCAGTGAGAGAAGCAGTGGGAATTCTGTACATCTCTGTCCCTTTGAGGTGAGGTGTCCGCAAGTGCAAAAGGCATTAGCTGACTGGAAATGTTTCCTTGGCTGTTTCATGTTAAGAAAATGGTGACGCTGTTAATAAAGGGTAAGATGAGAGTCCTGAGTGTGTTGTTAGAAAAAATAGCTTAAGTCTTTTGTTCCTCTATCTCAAAGGGTTTAGCTAGGTTTTTATTCGACTTGACAAACATGACTGAATTTTTTTCTGTATGAAAAATATACAAACTGAGCAAAAATCAAAGGGATAAAAATATCTTTTTAAAAACTATACGGCAAGACTTGATCCTGAAACTTTTATTTATACGTATTTATGCTTACATATATATATATATATATATATGCACACTTGTACACACATAAAAAAAAAGATCAAAATAGCTCTAGGTTTATTGAATGAATTTTGGGAAGCTAAGTCCTCTAATCACTTGATAATTTGCTGTGCATCTCTACAGTAAGAAAGCTTTCTCAATATATTGAGGTGCTGAAGCAAGATCTACAGGAGTCTTACAGAGAAGCACAGACTCCTGCATGGTTCAGAGCTCCATGTAAGTTGTAGAAATGCACATTCCAATTTGGAAAAATAATTCTGTAACTTGGTTTGTAACTGTGCAAAGACAAACTTCCACTTTTCTGTTTCTTTCCAAGCAGAGGTTTCAGCTAAAATCAAAAAGCTGCCAGATTAACACCAAGTTTCAGAGCCCTCTGAAAGTTTATTGTCCAGATTTGCAATTTTCTGCTGAAGCTTGCTACACATCGAAATTTGTAGATGCTTATCCAACTCCCTAGTACCCATCAGCTTATATAACTGTTATGAATGCTCTGGATGTCTTAAAAGTGGCAGACCAATCTTTTGTGTAACCATATCTTGCAGAAAAATAATTAAATAATTTGGTTTGTAGCAATTTTTTAATTGCAAATTAATTACCTCCATCTGGTCTGTAATTTTCTACTTAGCAGGTAATAACTTTTAAAGCATCTGTTGCTTCTGAAACAGATAAGACAGTATTGAGGAGAGCAATTCTTATCCTTCAAAGTTATCTGGTTAGACTGGTTATTTTGATTCTGTGAGACTTAAGTTTTTTTTATGAGATTTTTACTGTACTGAATTCTAAATATCTTCATTTTCTCTAAGTGCTTCTGGCTCATTACTTACTGCTCTACTTGCTGTTGATTAATACAAAACATTTTTAAAGCTGGAAATATGTGATTATTACATTTTTAATTTAAAATCAACTGACTGATAAACCTGTTTTATATATGAATTTCCTATCAATGAAGAATTTTTACTACTGTACCTGATGCTGAGGCACAGCTGAAGGGGAAAAAAAAACTTGTATTTCCTAAACTAAAATATATTCACCCACAGATGGTAAAGTTAAATTTTACAGCAAGGTCTCATCAATGAGTTGGTAGAGCTCCTGAAGAAAAGGCAAATTTTCATGGAAAGAAAGCAGGTTTCTACTTTGATTTTAGGAATGTACATATCCTCAGAACTCTGAGTCCAATTCAGATCTTCAGTGATCAAGTTTGTCAATTTTTTTCCAAAATCACGTCTTGATTTTCTATGGTTTTTTAGTATTTTTCTTTTAAATCTCTTTTGCAACTGTATTGAAAACCATGCTCTGGTACAATGGTGGCTGTTGTTATATGTAACTGTCATGTTTTAGGAATGGTACTCCCCAATTTAGTGTTCCCATTGAAATGCTCCAAACCACAAGACACTTGTTTGTTCCCTCTTCCCTTCTCCCTGTGGGTGGCCAAAGAGGAGAATTGGAGGCACAAGAGGTAAAGAACATGGGTTAAGAACAATTTACTGCAAACAGCAATGAGATAAGAAAATGAACAGCAACAGCAACAATATTATTGACAGGGTACAAAAAAAGAAAGAATTCACATGGAAACAACTTCCCCTCCTATCCCTCCCCCCACCCTCACCAACAGACAGTACCAGACGGCTCCCTCCTCCAGGCTATGCCAACCAGCATAGAGACCCTTTCTCCCTAGAAGAGAGTCCCTTCCTCTTGTCCCTGGAAATGACATGAGGTAGTATAGCATAACCTGTGGGCCCTGGCTATGCCCATTCCTGGCTTCTGCAAAAATGAACCTGTCCTGGCTGGAACAGGCCAATGACAATGCATCCTTTTGACTGGAAATTCTGCAAACTGTTATGGCTCCGTATTTGTTGTAGGCAAATCTGGCCGCTGATGTAGATTCATTTTATAGATTTAGATGCAGATTTTTGGACAGATGTTTAGCAGTTCTTTCTGAAGCACGCTAAAACTTGAATTTATGAAGGCATACTTTCTACAATTTTGGTGAATATCCTTATTTTATGATGCTGTCACATGTCTTTCTTAACACTTATTTGACCATGTTTTCAAATATACCACAAATTAGTTCATCCCAGCAACTGTTCCTATTCACAGAGATGATTTTGTTTTTTGAGATCTGTGACAATAAAGCCTGATGGCTTCTCTCTTCCAAAGATGAAAGTGGTCTTTTTGTATTTTGAATATCAGTGGCTGGCATTATCCTGGCCCTAATGAAATGTATCATAAAACACCAGTGTTTTGACAAACAACAATTGAGAGATTAATTCGTGTCTGAGTTCACTGTGTGGTTATTATGAACCTTAGGAATTCACACTGATATTTTAGGTGTCAAATAACCAGCTTTCCTATTTACACATGTACAAGACTTAGTGATATACACTGGTGCACTGCAATAAAAGGTGCCACCAGGAAAATTCAGACTGTTTGTCTGACAAATTCCTTTACAGGTGGCTCAATTTCTGCCTTTACCATGGAGTTCTCTTCTGACACCTTATCAGAAGTGTAGTCAGAAGCAAAACTGTACTTAATCTCACATATTTGAACTGAATCCATAATACAGAGCACGTACTTGCCACAAGAAAGTCCTTAGTAGCCACTGACCCTTGTGGTTGCTCTTACCACTCAGTTTTCATCTCACAAATCTAGACAAAGGTGTGCTGGAACCAAATACTCACACTAGAGACACCTGTGTCTTAATTGGCATTACTTGGTTTCTCTAACATCATTCACTGGTATGATTTAGGATTAAAATCATATTAAATTCCTTTCACATTCTGTGAAGTAGTTCCTATCTCCACAAGACAAGGCATTTTGGAGAAGCTAATCCGTTGGTTTCTCATGCTGTTTGCTTTGACCTTATTAATACTCTTGAAGTAGTTACAGTTCAGCACAGCCAGAATGTAGCCCATGTCAGACTTTCAGTTTAGCAGCATTTTAAAGCCAATCTGGACATTTTTCTCTAATATGCACCACTGCTCTTTCCATCAAAAACCTTTATCTTCACTGAGAGTCCTAGAGCTGGATGGTGTCTGAATCCAATACTGCCACCTTAAGCATGAATATAGCTCTGTTTAAGCATTTGTGATTTTTTCTTAGAGCAGTCTGATTCTTGCAAAGATGACGCAAACTTTTACCAGCATTGAGAGCTGATGAAAATCTACTTTTCCCCATTTGGTGAAAGCCCTGGAGCACAAAAAGCAAGTTTCTCTCTCATATGTATTTAACCAACTGGTGGTTAAAATATGTCACACTTTTGAGAAATCATGCTTTATGAAAAAAAAAGAAAAAAGACCACATAAATGTCAGAGAACAAATGATTTTCCTTAAGTAATATGATTTCTTTTCTCAACACTATCTAGGCAGAGCAACTGATTTGTAGAAAAAAAAAAAGTGAATGAAATCAGAATCTAAACAGAGTAATGAGCATTAAAGTATAAGGAACTGATGCAAAACTGTAAGACTGGGGTTTTCACCATTGGAAAAAAAATAAAAATAAATCAATCAAACAAACAAACAAACAAAAACCAAACAAAAACCCCAAATGACACTAAACCAAAACAAAACCCTCAAAAAATCCACACCTCACTTGAGTCTGGCCAGAAAACATTCAATTAGGGATCTGAATGCAAAAATTTCATCTAGGAACTTTCCTATCCAGGCAATTAATTTGAATAGATGGTGTTCTTAGAGATCAAAACTGAGACTGCATATCTTGCCAAATAGCTGTAGGAGTCCCTTAGTTTTAGTCAAAGTAAAACATGGAGCAATTCTGACTCAGGTAATTCTAAAATTCTCACTTCTATTTCCCTGCTGCCTAGGCAGGTAAAAGTGGATTCAATAAAGAACATTTCCTAATGATAAGAATTAACTCCCTGAATTATGGTGGGAGTGCCCACAGAACACATTTAAGCAACGCTTTTGGACAAAACAATTATAGACTTGCTAAAAGCTCAAAGAGTTTGAAGTAGTTCAATAAGGACTTTTTGATTTTTTTCAATTCAACTACTTGTAAACAGAACAGGTAGAAAAACTAGTATTTGTGAATCATTTGTAGACAACAGTGTGAAACTGGAAAGGGCTTCATTTTTGCCAAGGTAAAAAGAAATGTTTAGTTCCTTTAGAAATATTCATAAATCAGTCTTTGTCAGGGGAAAACAAATAATCATAATTTCTATGCTAATGTAAATGTGGGAAGTACCTGATATGAAAGGAAATTTGTATTTTGCCTCTCAAGAGATAACTGACTAATGTGTGGGGGGTAAAAAAACCAACACACACACAGAGCGTTTTTTTTTCTGGGGAATACTGTTTATAAAGACAACGTGTCAGGCATTCAGTCATTCTATTTTGTTGTTTGGGTTTTTCATCACTTGCAAAGATGACTCTGTTTTTCACGTCTTCTTTGATAAATCACATTATCTTATGTTTCTAAGCCTTACTCTTCCTTCCCCAACTGGATGCTTTATTGACTTTTTATTTTTATTGTATGATGTGTGAAAACAGGCTTCAGCCTGTCCCTGGAAGCACAACCAGCTCCTTGGGATTCACTCGGATTTTATCATCCTTCAGGACAAAAATCATCCTTCCAGCTGCACTTTCAAACATGGGTTTTGGGTGCTGTTCTGTTGACCAAAAATATAATTTGCTCTAAAAAAAACAGAGCATATTAAAGTGAATAAAGCAAGACTCCCTAAACAGCGATATTATTTTCTCTCTGTAGAAGCAAGAGGCCTGACTTTTCACTAGACTGAAACAGGGCAATAGGACTGCAGATCTTAGTTTCCATTGATGAATTCAACTACCAGGGAAACTACCAGTAAGCTTGACTGCTGGATCTTCTTTTTGTTTAATTTAAACCTCCACTTCTATTCCCAGTTAATATTTTTACTGCCTTTACTAATGTTCTCTTCCTACACCTTCGGACCCTGAAAAGGCTCCAGTGTCTCCTTTGGAGAGTTGTCTTTGTTAATAGAGAGGTAGCCTTAGACACTCCAGGATTTTAGCTTCTTTTGAAGTACACTATCTTCAGCTCCCTTAATACCTCTGGCTGAATGACTGAGCAGTCTGTCATATCTCATCTAATGATTGCTCACACCCAACACATGGTAACACTGTACTGTGCTCTTAAGCAAGAATTCAACAAGCAGGAATATCCTGAGTTTCAACCTGTAATATTCAGCAGAGCTTGAGGCTCATGTATTCATAACTAATTAGTTTCTAGTGTATATTGAATGTCCAAAGTGTCCTGAGAACCTTGGGGGCTGCCAGGGTGGAAGGTGAGGTAGATGAGTGACATGCTCATGGTACAGTTCAGCATGTACCCTCTGAGATAAGGGCAAATTACTCCAGTTATTACACAAAGAAGGATGTTGTCATTGAGAATAAATATCCTTTCAAGGTACAGGTGATGGCTAGAAACCTAAAACTTTACAATCAATCCACTCGATCAGGATCTCTCTAAAGCACAATTCTATATTAGATAAAACAGAGCACCATGGCTGGTGGATTTTCTGCTATGAACTAGTCCACAAAATGGTACAAACTCTAGGGTAGGTTGTAAGACTGCACTCCATAATGAATAATGAAAATGTTTATTGTGCAAGCTAAAGAGTTCAATAAAGTAACTGCAGCTCTTGTAGCTCTTCTTAAAGGCCAAATTTCTACAGAACCTCTGGACACCTCAGCAGAGGTACACTGTACTATGCAAGTCTACTTAAAGCCCATGGCAAAATTCATTCTCTGAGTTTATAAGAAAGATACAAACTGAGTGTCTGTCTCAAAACAGTACATCTCACTGAAGACAAAGGCACCTTCAAACAAAATCTGAGATGCATATCCTTCCAAAACATTTCCCTGGGTACAGAAATACTTTGCTCCTGGAAAACTGACAGAGGCAACAAAACTATCTCTTATGCCAGTTACCCCTCAGATTAGATGAGATGAACAGCAGAATGCTTCTGTACTTTGATTTTCTGCATGAAAAGATCTTTTTCCTGGAATTTAGCAGAACACAAATGCTGACTGCGTGGCCCTCAAGGTATTTGGCCTTAGGATTAGCTCTCAACAGTCACCATTCTGCCTCCTGTCCACTTAGAGCAAAGGCTCAAGGAGAATTAGCTTCAGAGGTCAATTCAGATGGAATAGGCAAGGGGCATGAGGTGCAGGATTAAGCAGTAGCCACAAGGAGCAGCTTTTTGAACATCATGGACAAAGCCTAAAGAGATAGAGTGGAAGAACAGAGACTAAAAAAATTCTCTTAGAAACTGTGTATTGAAAAGATTGGTGAGGAGTTGATAGCAAGCTGAGGTAAAAGAAGATGATCTGGCAAAAGAGTGAAATTTCATCATCACAAAAAATTAATCTACACAGTTACACACTACTCTTCTTTCTGAGGTCCTCCACCTAACAAGCATACTAAATTTGCTTCACTTTTGATGAAAATGCTCTTTGCTATGAACAAAGACAGTTTTACATTCCCCTTAACAAATGTGGAGCATATATATTGACTCCCCAGTACACAACAGAACATGTCATTAAAAAGAAGCACCATTGTTTCCAAAGGCGAAAGTTTCTTCCATTTGGTGAGTTTATTTGGGGATGGTAAAGGAGAAAATGTTTTTCAGAACTAAAGGAAACTGTAGATTTCTCTGAAATCTGCTTTCATTCCTCCAACATTAAGACTGTGTGCAAGTGAGTCACAAATAAAAAGCTGCTCTGAAAACTCCCAGAACCCAAAGGTGACTTAAAGAAACCGACATTCAGCAAAGACAAAACAACTCAGTCGTCCCCTTTGATCACTCTAGCCAGCTGCCCTAGGCGAGTCTGGAGCTATACGATGCTGCCTGGAGACCTCTGCCAATACACCAGATGTCATCCTGAGACAGAAGAGAGAAGATAGATGGGGGAGGAAAGAAACTTTCAAGCTGAATTTTTGAGGCTGACATTCTACAGAGGAACATCGGAGGGTATAAAACTCATCATCTTTGCCTATAGGAACTAAAAGTGAAGGAAGGAGAAAGGGACAAAGCATTCACAGAGACAGCTGAAAGCCTCAAGAGAAAGACAATTTCTGCAAATAGCCCCTTAATGTTTGGTTTATGTCTAGGTCAGGAGAGCAACCATAAAATGTCACCTTGTCACCATCTGCAATCATCACAGAAGTTGTAAGGGAGAATTTGGACCCATTCACAATAGCCCTGCTCCCTTCCTATACAAGATTTACTGTTCTTTTAAGTCACATTTTATTTTCTCTTTCCCGCATTCATTTAATTTCACTGTCGCTGAATTTTTTTCTCCACCAGCCACTTTCCTCACTAATTAATTCCTCACATTCCACTGCCTTGTAGCTACAGCCAGAGTGGTTTTATTTGGGAAACAAAACCAGGTAATTATGAAAAAACATGGTATGGCCTATGAAAAACAAACAAAAAAAAACCCCTCTAATATGCATGCTTTGGAGACAGACAGAAAAACTGTCACTTTCCCACTCTCTTCCCATATCTCCTTCTTCAGAACAAGTTTTCATAGCATGTGTCATGATCTAAAAGCAAAAGCAAACTCAAACGTCATTGCTGAAAATGACATTTCAAAGAACTAACACTTGCACTGAAACAATTTCTACCAAATCTAATGTGTTTGATTCAAAGTTTAGGATAATATATAATCTAGCAATTGATGTCTAAGATTGTTAAGTGTATTTACAGATGACACCTGTATAGAGAACACTGTGGTTTGTGACTGAGATGATGTGAATCATGCTGTGTGTCCCCTCCCTAGCAAAACCAATCAGAAGGTCCAGAAACTGCTTTGGTAGGTGGAGTAGAAAGGGACTAAAAGGGGCAAATCAGGACAAGGACTACTTACAGTGAGAGCAGTCTTCATGCAGGGAGTTTTACAATTCAGCACTGCAAAAATCTCCTGCCAATTTAGATGCTATCGTCGCAGGTGTCATACTGGTCCTTGGCAGCCCTAGAACTGGAGGGAAACAAGACTCTATCTGTTTCTTTCCCTGATCTCTACACAGAATACCCCTTTGATTCTTCCTGAAAATGCAACAAACCTGACTCTTAAAAGCTATTTGGTAGTTTTACACTCAAGAAACCAAGAGCTGTGAAATATCTCTACTGGTTTAAAAATTCTTCAATCCTAAAAAGGCACTAAGTAGAATTCAGCTTTTGATAAGTCCCACTTAGATATGTAAAAAAAAATTAGATCTTTGCCCATTCTAAATTACATGTCCATTATCTGATTTTTTAAAAAATTTAATGTTTCCACCAGCATGAATTGGCCAAGCCAAAGCTTCAGTTATCTAATTTTAAGATATTTCACAGGAGATTTATTTGTCTGTCTGGATAAAGGCTTTGCCGACAAAGAAGTTCCAGAAAACTTTTGTTGAGGGTATAAACTTGTGTTCCACTTTACTGCTGTGCGTGTTGGATTATTTACTCTTTCTTGTCCTTGCATGTTAATTTAACTTCATAGCAGAAACAGCAGCAGCCACAGCAATGTGTCTTTCAGGAGCAGACTATTGCTGGCATATTATGTCACCTCAGTGAGTGGGCTATTAGGTTGGCTCGCTGTGAAGTGCTAGTACTGCCTATGAGTATGTGTTACTTGCTAATTTCCCCACATGGGACTCCAGCAATGAACAAGAACTCAGATTTCCCTCTCTGATCCCCAAAGGCACTGTGTGGATGATGCAGTGTTTAAAGGGACCCTGATGGTACTAATTGCTAATCCCACTAGATTTTCTTATTGAACTTGTTACAAAGGATTTTATACTTATGCTTCATAATTAAAGAAAGCACAGGAGAAATAATCTTTTATTTCCAGCCCCTGTCTGTCTCTGTTCTATCCCCCAAATTGTCATTTTGGTTTAGTGGCTTTAGAACTGTGTTTTCATACTAGTATAAAACAGTGTTGCATGGGTTACATTTTTCTGAAAGTGATGTGACCTATAAAATTGTCCAATTTCTTCTTACAAAGGATTACTACAATAGCCTGATGTGACTGGCAATTCATAATGCTAGCCTCATTGTTAAATGGCTTGAGCAAAAATGAGTCTGTTCCTGGGATTTCTGTTCCTGTTCACTGGAGTCTGCAAGAAGGGATTTATAGAAGGCAGATAATGGGAGGAGGGGAAGCAAAGCAGATGGTGGGAGTAAGCTCCTCACTTCTGCAATATTAGGAGTTTTCTTAAATAAAAATTCAATTTTAATTGTGCTGATGGCCACAGTCTCCTCTTATGACTCTGCCCCTAAGTTCCTTCTACTGCTCTCAGCTTTTTGCTCTTCTATAGCTTTTCACTTCATCAGCAAGCTCCAATGGTTGAACCTAAGATAGGTAAGCTTCAACAGGACCTTTAATTTCTGATGTGGAAAGCAGGGCTTGCTGTAGGCAACATGTACCCAAACAAGTCACCTTATTTGAATACAGCTTTCAGGTCACAGACATAGGCTTTCATCAGTCCTGAGTTAGGCCAAGTTCCCAAGTTATCAGCTCCTACCCACTGTAAAGGCATATAAGTCCTGCAAGTATTGATAGCTGGTTGAAAAGTGAGAAAAAGAAATGTAGTCGTAACAGTTCTGTCCTGGAGTCATTGAATCTTATTAAAAGAGGTTTTCTGGGATTCACTGTGTCAATTTGAATTGAGAAATGCCCTCTTTTGTTTCTTTATTATGCCATCCGTCTTACAGGCACTGATGTGTAGTCACATCTTGTAACAGATACTTCCAGCAAGATTTCCCTGTTGTGAATATGGCCTTGCTTTTTCCCCAAATAACCACGGAAGCTATACCAGGCTGTGTCCTTTGTAGCATAATTTACTAGAAGGATCTTCATGGAGGAAAATTCATTTCCCAACAGAGCAAAGCTGTCCTAGGCATGACCATAGAACACACAATACTGATAACAGGTGATTGTGGTGAGGGCACTGTGACTGGTAAAGTTCACCTATCTTGACATGAGCCACATTAGCGTTCTTTACTTTTAACTACACTTATATCAAAAGGGTGTACATGGACAGCAGAAGCAATTTGACTGTAGTTCTTTGTAAGGAAGCTTGCTGCAGCCTCTTGACTTTAGAGGAATTGTGATAGAATATGCTTTGAGCTAATCTCTAATCTTCATTAGAGACAAACACACGTAGAACAAATGTGTATGTACACCGTAGCTTCTGCAAAGCTTTTTTGTGTGAAATGGACGGAATGACAATGCACATAATAGTTTTCAGATATTCTTTAATCCAAACTGTTCTTTACAGCCACTTCACATTTCTTAATTTTTTATTCTACTTAACTGCATTCTACTGTCACTTCCTACCACTCTGTCAAAAACCAGGTGTTAGCAAATTTAAATAAGCAGCATGCCTTTTTTTTTTCTGACTCTTTCTCAGTAATCACTCCCTATGTGGTGGTTTTCCAGTGCCAGGTGGCAAATCAGCTGAGCATTTTGGAGGAGTGAGATATACGTGAGAGACTCGTTTAATGATACACTCCACCAAGAGAGCTCCATTTCATCACAATTGATGTATGAGTTCATAAAAGAAAACTAACAGTCAGTTTAAACTTTTTGCTTGAACCTGCAGTTTTCTTTCTAAAAAGTAATTTTAAACTGAGAGAGATTGAGAACTCCTCAGTATCTTACACTGCCTCCTTTCAGCTGCCAGGACTATGTCCCAGACCATCTAAGCAATATTTGTTTTCTTGCTGAAAGAAATGTTATATTAAATTAATCTCTCATATTTAAACACAATCTTCCCTCTTGATAGGAAACCAAATTACACTGAAAAAAAATATAGAGACTTCATTTTGAACTTGTGGGAGCTTGACACTTCAGAAAATTAAACTTGCACCTCTACCTGTAGCTCTCAGAAAAATGTCCCTATAGTAGACAATGAAAAAGAGGGCTGTAGAGAGTGAGTGGATGAAACATATAACTGCATTCACTAATGCAATGCAGATATTTGATATGACAGGCAGAAAACAGCAGCTGTTTAATGTCTTGCAACTACTCTGAACAGATGATTAGGATGGGAAGTGACTAAGTCTTGTGTATCTGGCCAAATGAAGGTTTATGTAAAAAGAATTGAATTGCCCAACAGATGCCTAGATGAGGGCCTAACACTGCTACTTGTGTACAAAATCCCTTATTGTCTTTAAGTTTTTGTATAGCAAGAGTGTTGATGTTGCTTTTCGTTACCAACCCTATCAAGTATAGATGATAGCTTATATGCTGTTGCTTGAGGCTCTGATTTCAATGAAAAATTGATCATTCTTAAAAATGGGGAACAGCAATGGCTGAGGCAATTGAAGGAATTTACTGAAAAGTCATCTGCATTACATAGATGTTACCAGCTTGACACATTCATATTTCAGCCATGATATAGCCAAGATAGCTAGGATACTGTTTAATTTATAAGTAAAGGGCAGTATTTAATAAGTCACATATGTTGCAGGAAACTACTAGTCTTTGTAATACTAGGTGGCATAGTTTCTTTTGAACAGTCCCAATTTTCTATAAAAGAAATGGCATGAGAAAAAGTTTGAGTCTTTTCTTGGGGAATTTTGTACAACTGGGATTGTCTCTGATGATTCAATGCCATTTTTGGTACAGAGCGAAGAGCACCAGTAACTAGACAAATATGTGAGTCCAAGACTGAATTGAAATGACAGTTGCAAAAATTAAACTGTCTCCATCATTTATATAATTTCCCACTTAGTTTCTTATCTTGTCTCTTTGTAATTTTAACATCTGACAAATGAAAGAGTTCTAAAACTCTTTAGAGCCTTAAATTTACCAAGATTTCATGTTCTGTCTACCCAGCTCTTTGCAAGGTCTGCTTCATTTATTGATCATGTGTTCACATATATACACTGGATATATTGTTATATATATAATGCCTTCTTTTGAAAGATATTGTTGACACTAAGAAACACATAATTTCAAGCTGATAATTAACATTTAGATTGGCATCGAGCACTAAAAATAGGAAGAATGCACAAAATACGCAATTACAGGTAAATTGCCTTAAAGTTTTGATCACAGATTATTCCCTTTCAATATTAATACAATTCATATTTGAAGTTAGAATTAACAGAATTAAACTTTTCATATGTATCAGCTGTAAGATGTGATGTCAGATCAGAGACAGGAAAAGATTATTTTTACCTGCTTCTTCTTCTGGTCTAGAGGCAGCTGCCAGCTCAGGAAACACGGCTGGGAACCATGTCTCAACGGACAGCTCATAGTGTTGTACTGTGCACTGCTTCATAAATATTCTGCTGGTTTGCTCTGAGACAGGATTCTGGTCTATCCCAGTATGGTAGTCTATGCACTTCTGAAGGGTTTGACATTAGTCAGTGCACAGAATGAAATAGCAGGAACCAATAGTTCATTGGACAATACCTACGTTATTATCACAGAGAATATGAGAGCAAAATTAAAGAAATTGGTTTTCTATAGAGGACACTATAACATGCAATTTACAGCACTGTGTTAATAAAACATAGCCTGAAATTACATGTGGAAAACACTACTAAATAATTCTATTTGTTATTCTACTAATACAGTGTTTCTCTCCAAAGTGTTTCCTCATTGAAATAACCTTATAAGATTCATCTGCCTTTCACAAAAAATGTATTTTTGAACATTTTTTTTCTGCTTTGCTGTGTTTTTAAAGCCTCAAGGGATGAGGCTTCTGCTTATTCCCTTCACAGTCAAGAATGTTTCCCTTTCAGGAAAATTCTGCAGCTATTCAGCTTAGATTTTTCTTTTCTCAGTCTAATATCTGCACTTACGCACCTAGACATTTATAACACATTTTCTTTGGTGTTCTTTATATTATTGAAATACTGGATACTGGTGCCTCACCACATAGCCCAGTTTAGTTGGGAGTTTATATATACACTGAATAGCCATCTTCCTTTCCTGTTGGGACTGAGATTTCAACACATTATAAAAATTTCTCGCTTACCATAAGAGTGGGATATGACTGCAGTTTGAAGACTTAAAAAGGAAAAAAGATCTTCTCTATTCATTTCATTTTCAAGGTCTTAGAATCATAATTAGCTGAGAGTTAAAGTGTTTCAACAGAGATACATGACAGAAGAACACTTCAAGACTCAGAAGGGAACATCAGAACAAAAGAGAACATCTGAGAGATTTTCACAGACAAGAGAGATTCACCAGCAGCATAAGGTATTTAGCTTGGCATTACTGTTTTAAGCCTAGGTTTACAGAAAATATTTGTCATGCACAGTATCTTAAGTAATTCACATCAGTAACTTTATATATACATATACATCATATGCAAACACGTGCACACTTGATGGCTTAGCTAACATAGGAGGCTTGAGAAGCACAGTCATTAATATCACATCCAAACTGTCTTTGCTGACCTAGCCACAAAGTGAGCTCTTGAAACAAGGCTGGTTGGTACAGACTGGCTTGTTCTCACACTAAGTGGAGTGCCCATATCCATACAAACTTAGTCCTGAAGACTCTGGGTCCTATAGGGAATTCTGATGGCTCTGAAGCAAAATGATTGCCATCTGTGTGTCCTCATTGCCAATCACAGAATTAACCAGGTTGGAAAAGACCTTCAAGATCATCAAGTCCAACCCTTGATCCAGCCATCGTGCTTACTAGACCATGACACTAAGTGCCACATCCAGTCTCACCTTGAAAACCTCCAGGGACGATGAATCAACCACCTCCCTGGGCAGTCTATTCCAATTCCTGATTACTCTCTCCATAAAAAATTTCTTCATAACATTTAACCTGAACCTCCCCTGGCACAGCTTGTCCTACTGCTTGTCGCTTGGGAGAAGAGATCAACCCCTGCCTGGCTACAACCTCCTTTCAAGTAGTTGTACAGAGCAATAAGGTCCCCGAGCTTCCTCTTCTCCAGGCTGAATAAGCCCAGCTCCCTCAGTCTCTCTTCACAGGACTTGTTCTCCAGTTCCTTCACCAGCCTCGTTCCCTTCTCTGGACCCACTTCAGCAGCTCAATGTCCTTCCTGAACTGAGGGGCCCAGAACTGAACACAGCACTCAAGGTATGGCCTCACCATTGCTGAGTACAGGGGAAGGATCCTCTGTGTCCTGCTGGCCACACTATTCCTGATACAGGCCAGGATGCCATTGGCCTTCTTGGCCACCTGGGCACACTGCTGGCTCAAGTTCAGCTTCCTGTCAATCAGAACTCCTAAGTCCCTTTCCACCTGGCTGCTCTTCAGCCACTCTGTCGCAACCTGTAGTGTTCCATGGGGTTGTTGTGGCCAAAGTGCAGAACCTGGCATGTGGCCTTATTGAACCTCATCCCGTTGGAATCAGCCCACCTCTCCAGACTATCCAGGGCCCTCTTCAGAGCCTTCCTGCCTTCCAGCAGATCAACAGCCCCCTTAAGTTGGTGTTATCTGCAAACTTTCTTATAGTGGATGCAATCCCCTCATCTAAATCATCAGTAAAGATATTAAACAGAACTGGGCCCAACACTGACCCCTGGGGTTACCCAGTGGTGACCAGCCAACAACTGGATGTAGCACCATTCACCACCACTCTCTGGGCCCAGCCATCCAGCCAGTTCTTAACCCACCAGAGAGTGCACCTGTCCAAGCTGTGGGCTACCAGCTTTTCCAAAAGTATTTTATCAGAAATGGTGTCAAAGGCTTTGCTCAAGTGCAGACAGATTACATCCACAGCCTTCACCTCATCCACCAGCTGGGTCACCTGATCATAAAAGGAGATCAGGTTGGTCAGGCAGGACCTGCCCTTTCTAAACTCGTGCTGGCTGGGTCTGATCCCTTGTCCATCCAGGTGCTGTGTGATAGTACTTAGGATGATCTGCTCCATAACTTTGCCAGGCACTGAGGTCAGGCTGATGGGCCTGTAAGTTTCCCAGATCCTCCTTCCAGACCTTTTTGTGGATCACTGTGACATTCGCCAACTTGCAATCATTTGGGACCTCCCCAGTGAGCCAGGACTGCTGGTAAATGATGGAGAGTGGCTTGGCACACTCTTCCAGCAGCTCCCTCATCACCATGGTATGGATTCCATCTAGTCCCATTAGACTTGTGAGGATCCAAGTGGCTCAGCAGGTCTCTCTGTTTCCTTCTGGATTACAGGAGGGGTTATTTGGCTCCCTGTTCCTGTGTACCAGTTGTTCTGAGGACAACCTGTCTTACTGTTGAAAACTGAGGCAAAGAAGGTGTTAAGTACCTCAGCTTTTTCCTCGTCTTTGGTAACTATCTTTCTCCCCATGTCCAACAAAGAATGAAGGTTTTCCTTGCCCCCCTTTTGCTATTAATGCATTTGTAGAAAGACTTTTTGGTATCCTTAACAGAAGTGGCCAGATTGACTTCAAATTGTGCCTTTACCTCTCTAATTTTCCTTCAACTTGAGCTAACTGTATTCCTAAACTCTTCATGAGTGTCTGTCCTTTTTTACATAGTTGTTAAGCTATATTTTTTTCCTAATTTCCATCAAAATGTCCCTGTTCAGCCAGACCAGTCATCTACCCCACCGGCTTACCTTTTGGCACACTGGGACAGCCTGCTCCTTTGTGGTCAAGACTTCCTTCTTGAAGTATGTCCATCCCTCCTGGACACCTTTGTTTTCAAGGGCTGTTTCCCAGGGTACACTCTGAAGCAGTCTTCTGAGCAGGCTGAAATCTGCCCTCTGGAAGTCCAGGATAGAAGTGTTATTGATGGCCCTCCTTGAGTCTCTGAGTATTGAAAACTCCATCATTTCATGGTCACTGTGCCCTAGACGGCCTCTAAACACCACATCTTCCACAAGCCCCTCTCTGTGAAAGCAGGTCTAGCCGGTAGGTTCATTTACCAGCTAAAACATGAAATTATCCTCCATACACTCTAGGAATCTTTTAGACTGCCTCTTCTCTGCAGTGTTGAGTTCCCAACAGACAGCCAGCAGGTTAAAGTCACACACAAGAACAAGGGCTGGTGATTTTCAGACATCCACCAGCTGCTTGTAGAAAAATGCATTACCCTCATCATCCTGTGGTTGGGTGGTCTATAACACTCTCACCAGGATGTCAGACTTGTTAGCCTTCCCTCTGATTTTGATCCACAGGCACTCAGCTTTATCATTACTGGCCTCAAGTTCTACAGAGCCACCTCTCCACCTCTCCTACCTTGCCCATCCCCTTTTGAAGAACCTGTGGCCACCCATAGCAGCACTCTAGTTGTATGAGTCATCCCATCACATTTCCATGATGGCAACAAAGTCATAGCTTTCCTTCTACACTATGGCTTCCAGCTCCTCTTGCTTGTTACCCATACTGCATGCATTAGTGTACATGCACTTCAGCTGGGCTGGCTAGTCTCACCCCTAACTCTGGCTCTCCATGCTTAGACTCACGAATGGACAGCTTTGTTTCAATCCCTTCCCCCTTCAAACCTAGTTTAAAGCCTTTCTGATCAGCCCTGCCAACTTATGGGCTAGAATTCTTTTGCTCTTGCTAGATAGTTGAAGTCCATCTGACTCTAGCAGGCTTGGTACCATGGAGACTGCCCTGTGATCAGAAAAACTGAAATTCCACTGGTGGCATCATCCTTTAACCACTTCTTGATAAGATGGGTTTTCCTACTCCTCTCCTCATTCATCCCGGCTACCACAGGAACTGAGGTGAACACCACCTGTGCTCCCATACCATAAACTAATCTACAAGTATCAGCCATCATTAAAGCTGCAGCCATCAAAATGATAATTTTAAAGCATGTTGAGTCTGTGTTATGTTTAAATGTTCTGGGATAACATTGGAAGACCATCCTTCATAGACATAGATTTAGTCAATACACTCCATCCTTATACAATCTGTCTGGACTCATCTCTGGAGAAAAGAGTCCTTTGAGCTGTGCATCCTCTTCTTGAGCAGGAGCTAAGTTGGCTTCCTCTGGAAGGAACCTGGGAGGTAACTGGTGTATGTGCACAAGAGACAATATGGGCAACAGGGCTCTGGACTGAGAACAGAGGAGAAACACACTGACAGCACAAACAGGTGTTCTGCTTTACACTGGGCTTATCATTGTACTCTCTGTGCTAAACATTAATACTAAAGAAAACTAACGACCAACAGCCTATTGCCTATACCCAGCTTGCAGCTTCATTCATTCAGTTTACAGACTATAACCTTGTGATTCACAAGCAGAAAGACCATTGAACAGGTACATTAAAATAAGCCTGATCTGTTTTTCACTTTTCTACCACTCCAAAGAATTTTTATTAAAATAAACAAACTACTCACTTCACTTTGGGTAATATTTTCAAATAAATGCAATAATCGTGCAGAAGTATCTTTAAAACAAATGCTTTAGCATCATAATGGCCAGCTTGTATCTCAACAGTGATATGCTCATGTTTCTTGCAATACAGAACTTTAACTAACTAACCTGATGTCTGAATGAATTTGTCATGAGAGACTGAAGAAGAATATTTAATGTTCAGCACAGCAAAAATAAAACAGTTTGTGGTTATGAAACAAAAACCTTTTTCTAATGAACTGGAATCCTGAACACTTCTGGAGAAATAAGTATCATCTGAAAAGCCAGATTATATGGCCCTTTATCTTGACTGAACTCAGAAACACTCCAGCTGAGCAGCCTGAGGATACTTTTCCTTCTTTTTCAACCACCTTAAGGTTTCTTTCAATAAACAATTCCTTTCAACTTTTAGGTCTATCAGCACACAGTTCTTTTGGTTAGCAATGAAATACACACAGGGATTTTTAAATTATTCTCATAAGGATTTTGAAGCTCACAAGACTAAGTGTCTGTCAAAGGAAAACAGAATCCTGAAGTTATAAATTATATTTTTACAGTGTCAGATGGTGTCTTTACTATTGCCAGAATAAGTAATTATTACAAACCTGTTGGAAATCACTTATCCCTGCAGTGTACTGCTGGTACAACAGCAAGCAAGCTGTTAATGTATATGTCTTTTAACTACAACATAAATACCAAATATGTTTATGTGTTCCATAAATATGTTTTCCTTACTGTAAGTATATTTTTTCTTTCTTTAATCAGTTGTACTCCTTATAAAAATAATTTATTAGAAGAAGGTTCCAGACTTTATCTGTATTTGGAGAGGCGATGATTACAGTTAAATAAGACTGGTAGCAATGACAGTAGGTAATACTTCTGAAGCAAGAAATTCACAAAGGACAATCCTAGAGCCAAGTACAGCTCTGCTGAAACCCTTTATGCTAAACAAGGCCATGCAATGTCTTACTTTATATTTCAACTGCAATTAAACCTTGTGCATTTCTACAAAGAATCTGCTGACTGAAATAACCATACCAGGTATTAGGAGACTTTGATTTCCTTTCTCTTATGAATGCTCCATTAACCTCCAGCATCTGTTCTCTCTGTGTACAGTCAGCAGCTCCACTAATCTCTTCTCT